>CAJQUN010000002.1:21771983-22296955 GCA_907163345.1 Haberlea rhodopensis
ACATAATGAACCATATAGAGTAGCAACTCTTGCTAACAAATCCTGGAAACACGTTGTTTCATCGAGGCTGCAACATTAGTATAGTGATAAAAAGTTCAACACCGATCTGATTCAACTCAATATGATGGAGTTTGATGCTATCCTAGGAATGTATTGGTTAGCTAAACACCAGGCCTTAGTTGACTGCCATAATAAGAATGTCAAACTACGAGCTCCAGATCAAGAAGAAATCTTATATCATATCAATACAAAAGAGCGTAAATTTCTCTTATCTGCTTCACAAACTTGGAAAGCCATGAAAAGCGGTGAGAGAATTTACCTAGCCATGATAAGCGAAGTCAAGGAAGGAGCTAAACTCAGATTAGAAGATATTTCGGTAGCACAAAAATTTTCCGATGTTTTTCCTGATGATCTGCCATGATCAATCTCAGATCGTGAAATAGAGTTTGAGTTAACTTGGTGCCAGGCGCTGCATCAATTTCTAAGGCACTATACCGAATGGCTCCAGCTGAATTAAAAGAGCTAAAAGAACAATGATGTCATATGATATATTGACCTCCTCGGGTAAAATCCCTCAAGGGCCGAACAAGCCATATACCGAACAGAGGGCACTGAACGGAAAGCACCAAGCAGGGTTTTTACCGAACAGCTGCTAACCCTCCTCGGTTTTCTGGTCAAAGATTAGCGGAAGACCCGGGAGTAACTAACAAATTAACCGGCGTGAATGAACGTGCAATAATGAGGCGCGGATTTCTCGGACGCGTTGGGCCCCAGTTAAGCCACGATCAGAGGACATCGTGTTCCAGATCTCCCGCGAGCCAATCACTGGGAACAGTCCTATAAATACCCGTGGATGTCATCATAGTAGAGGTTGGATTTTTCTGGGCAAAAAGACTCCGAAGAGAGCAAATTGATGTCTGTTCGGTCTTTTCTGTTATTTCTATAAGAAATTTGTGTAAGTCATTGAGCAATTATTATTTGTGTCCAGAGAGTCTTGTAAATCATCAATATTTTATAGTGAAGTTTTATACTGGACTAGGTCCCGTAGTTTTTCTCTCAATTTGAGGGTTTTCCACGTAAAAATCTTGGTGCGTTTATCGTTATTTTCCTTTAACACCTTATTCTACCTTAAATTCGAAAATCACGGATCACATCATTGGCGCCGTCCGTGGGAACAAAAAGAGTAAAGACGTTGAAGCAGGGATTTTTTCATTAAGAATCCAAGGCGAAATGGTTAGAAGCAAAGGGCGAGGGCCAATGTCGGGGAGGGATAAACCAATGACCCCCCACGTTCATGCCCAGAACCAGAAGGAGCACGGGAGGCTGGATCATCGCAGAATGTTTCACGAGTATTACCTACTGGAGGAATACCCATGGAACATTTGACTGAGATGATTGCCAGAACTGTCGGAGAAGTTATGAAACAATTCATGACCCCCCCTGTCAGGAAGAAAATAAAGAAGAGGAGGAAGACTCAACCTCTATAAAGAAGTCGGAGGAGGAGGCTGAAGAATCGAAAGATTTTCCTAATCGTTCAAATGATGAAATAGATAGGGCTTTGCACCATCAAATGGAGGATTTAAAGGAGGAGTTACAAAAATGCGCAATAAAATGGAAGGCCGTATTAACTCGGCAAGAAGAAGCACCCCATTCACTCCTCAGGTCATTGATGATCCTCTGCCTCTTAATTTCAGAACTTTAAGTGTGGGGAATTATGATGGTAGCACGGACCCAGAAGAATACTTGTCTCGATTTGAGAATGCCTCACTCCTTCAT
Source organism: Haberlea rhodopensis (assembly GCA_907163345.1). Lineage (NCBI taxonomy): Eukaryota > Viridiplantae > Streptophyta > Magnoliopsida > Lamiales > Gesneriaceae > Haberlea > Haberlea rhodopensis. Next base: position 21,773,760 of record CAJQUN010000002.1, read on the forward strand.
CAGCTGTCAGATGGGGTGAAATGTAGAGTGTTCTTGACTACTCTAGCCGGCGCTGCTCAATCGTGGTTCAATCAATTACCATCAGGAATAGTGGATTCCTTTCCCAAATTCAGCTCGGTGTTCCTTCATCAATTCGCGAGCAGTAGAAGTTGCAAGAGAACAGCCTTGATTTTGTTCGGTCTCAGGCAGATGGATAAGGAGTCCCTGCGGGATTTTCTGAAAAGATTCAATCAAGCATGCCTTGATGTTCCGCATGTGACATCCGAAATACTAGCCAGCGCTTTCACCCAAGGGTTGAGAGAAGGGGATCTGTTCAGATCGTTGGCCAAGAAGTCACCCGGCGAAACTTGTAAGGCCCTCGTACCGTATTATCGAAAATCAGGTTGAGCTTCTCAACAATTATGTGATTCATCTTATGTCAATCATATGGTTGAGAATAAACATGAGGAATATTAGCTTTGATAATAACTTGATATCATATTTAACATTTTATAAATGTGATGTCCCGATATTTGATAATGAGGATTAAGTACAATTTGTACATTATTTTGTTAATTAGTTAGAAATTAATTAACGAGAATATAATCTAATTAATGAGAAGGGAAATTGATCTTGTATATGTCAATTGACAGTCGGGTCAGAACATGATGAATGAAAAATATATTTTTGGAATATTCGGATTAACACCGAAATTTTATTAAAATGATTTAATAAATATAAAATATGTATTAAATCGAAAGATTTCATTTTTGTGATTCAAAGAAGGACATGAAGTCAGGTGTGGACTGTACATGTGATATACATGCACCAGTACACCGGTGACACCCCGATGTTCATAATTGGTCGGGAATTAATATATATCGGTGTAGGGTGTAAAACACATAACAAAACGTGTAAAAACACACACTGAGTCGCGGACACACACTAAAACATGCGAAAACACGCACTTCTGCCGCGACCACCGACCACCTTGTACTTATCCGCTCCGTTCACCGCCGTACGACCACCTCTAGACGAGAACGATATACCACCGTGTTCGTTACTCAGAGGCGCTTCTTTCAATACCAAATAATTGAAATATGGTGTTCGAAAAGTTGTTCGATTTGGTCTGAAACGAACGAAGTCGCGACAGTGAGGGTTTCTGCACTTTTGGTTCGATTTCTTCGAATCTACTACGAATTGGACGACACCAAGGCACTGAATCTCTTCCCCTCACCTGGACGAAACTTTCTATACCGGTCGCCGCCTCTACCGATGCCGGAGCTCGCCGGAATCGGCTGAAAAGCGTGCGTGTACTGTGTGCGAAAATTGGGTAAAACTCGATGCTCGATTTTTCGACTTTGCTTCGATTATTACCAGTCAATTTGGACTATAATTGTTGAATAATAATTTGAATTGGTGAAAAATAATTTAGCAAATTAAATTATGATGTAATCGCATCAATTTAATTACCCTAAATTGGTTAAGCTGTCACTAAAATTGATAACCCATTTTGAATGATTGGTTTATTGAATTGTGAATTTCTATTGATATACAGTGACTACTTCGACCCTACAAGCTCAAGTACCCTTGTAGATCGAGAAAGAAAGGTATGTTGCGATCGGGTAACATACGACAGGTATCTGTATAATTTGATATATGATTTGTTGACTTCTGTGAATTATGTGAGATTATGTGGCTACGTGATTTTATTTAAATTATGTGGCATTCATAGCATTCATGAATTGGCACATCGGTGTATGAAATTAAATGTTTTGTTAACACACATCAGTTTTATACATACATCGATGCATGACATTGCACGTTGAGCTATGATCCTTAAATACCCTGTTTATTTCTGGATTCTGGGATAATCATTGGAGATTGGTACCGCGATACTATGACTGGCATTAAATGGCCCTAAAGGTATAGGGAATCGTGGTCTCCTCTGATTACCATGATTTGTTGAGACGAGGGATTGGTGGCACCTTGCTGATGTCATCCTGTGTATGTCCCTGACTATGTCGAGACTTGGGATGTGATGACGCTTTGACGACGCATCACTGATGATCCCTTATGCTTGGCAGGCTCGAGCTATGATGATTTGATAGCGATTTGATTGATTCTGATACACTCAGTGGATGGGTGATTGACCTGATACCGGCATGACATGACATGGCATGCATTGCATTGCATCATATATCACATTTTATAGATACATGTTGTATATTCCATGATCGTTCCATATTGGGCTTTTGCTCACCCCCAAGGGGGGCTGTTGTTGTCTTTGTGTGTGGACAATGGCAGGTGATACAGGTGACCAGGACGCCAGAGAGGGCACGTCCGGTGGGAGTCACACTTGAGGTTTTACTCTTGTTTATCCCAGTAGTCTTTGTACCAGGGATGTATCCCTGTAGTGTGATGAGTCTATGTATATTTTATTTATGTTAGCCTAGTTTGATTTACGTATGCTGGTTTATGTTGATGGATATGCAACTGATAGTATATATATATATTTTCAGTAGATGTTGATTTGAGTTGGTGGTATGTTCCTCGTGCGATGAGGTCATGCCGAAATTTTTAGGGCCACATGTTAATAAATGTTAAACAAATCTTCCGCTGTTTACGCTATAATTATCATTGTGTGATAATTAATCACATTATTAGGATTGGGCCCTCACAAAACTACTCGCATTGGGTCCAAGTTGGATCCCGAATTGAGGAAAAGGATGTGGATGTGTTCGCTTGGAATACCTCTGAGTTAATTGGGGTAAAATCAGAGATTGTTGAGCATCATCTAAATGTTGACCCGGGTGCTCGGGCAATTAAACAGAAGAGAAGGCATTTCGGACCCGAGAAGGATGACGTCATAGCTAAACAAGTAGAGGAGTTGTTGAAGGCAGGTCATATACGGGAGATTAGTTTCCCTACATGGCTCTTAAATGTGGTTCTAGTACCTAAAACAGGAGACAAGTAGAGGATGTGTGTAGATTTTCGGGACGTGAACAAAGATTGTTATCAATTGCCAAGGATTGATCAATTAGTGGATTCTACTGCGGGACATGAGCTGTTATACCTTATGGATACTTATCAGGGATATCATCAAATCCCCTTAGCCCGCGAGGATCAGTCCAAGGTTAGCTTTGTCACAGCGGGAGGAACTTTTTGTTATGTCGTCATGCCATTCGGATTGAAAAATGCTGGGGCTACTTATCAGAGACTGATGGATAAAATGTTCAGAGATCAAATAGGACGGAACGTGGAGGTTTATGTTGATGACGTCCTGATCAAAAGCAAGAAGGCCCAAAATCTGATAGAAGATATGGAGGAAGTCTTTGCCACTTTGAGAAGATTTGGCATGAAGTTAAATCCAGCAAAATGTACCTTCGGAATTCATAGTGGAAAATTCTTGGGGTACATGGTGACAGATAGAGGTGTGGAAGCTAACCCTGAGAAAATCAGAGCAATCCAAGAAATGAACCCTCCTCGGACCTTGAACGAAGTACAAAGGTTAGCAGGAAGAATAGCAGCGCTTAGTCGGTTCATATCTAGATCGGCTGATAGGAGTTTGCCTTTCTTTAAAGCATTAAGGCGGGGAATGCAGTTCGAGTGGGATGATCAGTGTCAGAAGGCTTTCGAAGACTTGAAAGAATATCTAGCTCAGTTACCTTTGATGAATAAACCCGAGCACAATGAGACCCTCCTCATCTACTTGTCGGTAACCGAGGAAGTTGTCAGCTCGGTGTTAATTCAAGAGAAATTTGGGCAGCAGCAACCGGTATATTATGTCAGCCGAGCTTTGCAAGGAGCCGAACAAAGATACCCTGAAATTGAAAAGTTAGCTTTGGCTCTGGTGATCACTGCAAGAAGGCTTCGGCCTTATTTTTTTATCTCACCCTATCATGGTGGTAACGAGTACTCCCTTAGGAAGGCTCTTGTCAAAAGCTGAAATTTCAGGGAGGATGGTGAAATGGGCCACAGAATTGAGCGAGTTCGATATTTCTTATCAGCCTCGGACTACCATCAAGGCTCAGGCCTTATCTGATTTCTTGGTTGAAGTAACTCATACTCGCGAAGAAAAAAATTGGAGCCTATTTGTAGATGGATCATCTACTCAAATAGGGAGCGGTGCAGGAATTATACTGATCAGTCCAGAAGGAGAGGAAATTGCCATAGCTATTCGGTTCGGTTTTCATTCTTCAAACAATGAAGCCGAATTCGAAGCTCTCCTCTCGGGTTTATGAGTAGCAATAGATGCCGGAGCTCAGAAAGTAGAAGTGTTCATGGATTCAATGCTGGTCGTGCAGCAGGTAAATGAGGTGTACAAGGTGAAAGAAGAAAAGTTGAAAAAATATGTGGAGAAGGCTCAAGTATTAATGACTCAGTTCCAGGAAGTGCAATTGAAGCAAATACCACGAGAAGATAATAACCGAGCAGATTCACTTGCAAAGTTGGCCAGCTCCATCCATGAGTGGAAGAACAGGAAAGTGCTGGTACAAGATCTTTTGGTCTCGCACATAGCAATCAACAATATAATGAGTTTGGAGCTTTGTATCATATCTGATTGGCGAGAGCATATCATTAAATTCTTGAAAAATAGGGTGTTGCCGTTAGATCCAAAGGAAGCTGCTCGGGTGAAGAGAATGGAGATGCGTTTTGTGTTAGCAGAAGGTAAATTGTTCAAAATGGGATTTTCAGCTTCCTTCTTGCAATGTACATCAATACAAGAAGGAGAACATTTGCTAAGGGAGATTCACGAGGCTGTTGTGGGAATCATTCGGGAAGTAATATGTTATATCAAAAAACCCTTCGGGCAGGATACTATTGGCCCAGTACGAGAGAAAATGCCGAGGAAATTGTTAAAAAATGTAACAATTGCCAGAAACATGCAAATTTATCTCATATACCCGCAGAGGTCTTAAATAGCAGTATTACTTCATGTCCCTTCGATCAATGGGGGATGGACATCGTCAGACCTTTTCCTCTTGCCACGGGGCAAAGAAAATTCCTCCTAGTAGCAGTTGAGTACTTTACTAAATGGGTGGAAGCCGAGCCTCTAGCAAAAATAACTGAGGAGGAAATCATCAAATTCTTATGGAGAAGCATAGTATGTCGGTTCGGAATACCGATGAGAATTATTTTGGATAATGGAAGGCAATTTCAGGGAAAGAAACTACAGGAATGGTGCGAGGATATGAAAATCAGGCAAGTATTCACGTCAGTAGCCTATCCACAGTCAAATGGGCAAGTCGAAGTTATTAACCGTATTCTATTACATGGGATTAAGACGAAGCTGGAAGGGGCCTGAGGAGAATGGGTAAATGAACTACCTGGAGTCTTGTGGACTTATCGAACAACTCCTCGGGTATCTACAGGGGAAACTTCGTATAGTCTAGTATACGGTTCGGAGGCCCTCATTCCATCGGAAATTGGGATTGAATCTCTCCGCGTACAATGTTATGATCCAGAGCAGAACGAGGGTAAGAGAATGCAAGAGTTAGATGAGATTGATCAGCTAAGAGAACAAGCTGCAGCAAGAACAGAGCTATATAAAGTAAGGATTACCAACGCCTATAACCGAAGGGTTCAATCCAGAATATTTCAAGTTGGAGATTTAGTGTTACGAAGAACAAATCCTGCTGGTGAGGTGAAAAAGTTGGCACCCAAATGGGAAGGCCCTTACAAAATCAAGGAAGTAATCGGAAGAGGAGCCTACAGGCTGGAGGATCATGAATGTCGGAAATTGGTAAGACCTTGGAACATTCATAACCTGAAGAAATATTTTGTGTAATCTTTCTCTTTTGCTTACTTTATGAATTCAGCAGTAATAAAATGAAAGTATTTGATTCATCGAGTTTTTTCGGAATTCTAATGATTTACTTGTGGGATCGGGATGTTTGGTCCACGTTTAGACATTACATTATCATCGGTTTACTCGTGGGATCGGGATGTTTGGTCCACGTTTAAACATTACATTATCATCGGTTTACTCGTGGGATCGGGATGTTTGGTCCACGTTTAAACATTACATTATCATCGGTTTACTCGTGGGATCGGGATGTTTGGTCCACGTTTTAAACCTAAAATTGTCTATGTGTTTGTGCTCGGGGTAGCGAGCTTTGTTCGGAATTTTAGTTGTTTACTCGTGGGATCGGGATGTTTGGTCCACGTTTTAAACCTAAAATTGCCTAAGTGTTTGTGCTCGGGGTAGCGAGATTTGTTCGGAATTTTAGTTGTTTACTCGTGGGATCGGGATGTTTGGTTCACGTTTTAAACCTAAAATTGCCTAAGTGTTTGGGCTCGGGGTAGCGAGCTTTGTTCGGAATTTTAGTTGTTTACTCGTGGGATCGGGATGTTTGGTCCACGTTTTAAACCTAAAATTGCTTATGTGTTTGTGCTCGGGGTAGCGAGCTTTGTTCGGAATTTTTGTTGTTTTCTCGTGGGATCGGGATGTTTAGTCCACGTTTTAAACCTAAAATTGCCTAAGTGTTTGTGCTCGGGGTAGCGAGCTTTGTTCGGAATTTTAGTTGTTTACTCGTGGGATCGGGATGTTTGGTCCACGTTTTAAACCTAAAATTGCCTAAGTGTTTGGGCTCGGGGTAGCGAGCTTTGTTCGGAATTTTAGTTGTTTACTCGTGGGATCGGGATGTTTGGTCCACGTTTTAAACCTAAAATTGCTTATGTGTTTGTGCTCGGGGTAGCGAGCTTTGTTCGGAATTTTAGTTGTTTACTCGTGGGATCGGGATGTTTGGTCCACGTTTTAAACCTAAAATTGCCTAAGTGTTTGGACTCGGGGTAGCGAGCTTTGTTCGGAATTTTAGTTGTTTACTCGTGGGATCGGGATGTTTGGTCCACGTTTTAAACCTAAAATTTCCTATGTGTTTGTGCTCGGGGTAGCGAGCTTTGTTCGGAATTTTAGTTGTTTACTCGTGGGATCGGGATGTTTGGTCCACGTTTTAAACCTAAAATTGCCTAAGTGTTTGTGCTGGGGGTAGCGAGATTTGTTCGGAATTTTAGTTGTTTACTCGTGAGATCGGGATGTTTGGTCCACGTTTTAAACCTATAATTGCCTAAGTGTTTGTGCTCGGGGTAGCGAGCTTTGTTCGGAAATACAAGTAAATGATTTCATTAATGAAAGAGAAAGAAATACAATAAAAGGTAAAAGCTCTACCCTACGGCTGAAATAACTCCTCCGGAAGGCTCTCCAGAGCAGCATGACGTCAAGGAAATCTTTTGAAGCCCCTTCGGGAGGGTAGCCTTGAGATCTAAATTGGCCGACGCATGCTTCAAAACCATGATCAAAGAACTTATAAGCACGGTCAGCAACCATGTTGCTATGCTCTGGAGACTTCAAAAACTCAGCTTTCTTCGAGAGCCAGAGTTCTTCCACACGAGCAGCAGTGGAAGATTTCTCTTGAGCAAGCTGCTCGGAGACAGCTTGATGTTGCTCAGCCAGGGATTTATACTGCTCTGACAAAGTAGAGTTAGCACCTTCCATATCAGCAAACTTTGTCCGCTCCTCTGCCAGGACCTGCTCCGCCTTGTCCCGAGCTGATACCAGGGCCAAGTGCCGCTCCTCCAAAAGGCTCACTGTTTTCTTCAACTCCTCACCCATACCCTCTAACTGCCGGATGCGCTTCTGGTTTTGCCCATCAGCAAATCGAACTGAATGAAAGCGAGTGAGAAGTTCACCCGCCATCATGTGGGCCTGCATCAGATCATATATAAAGTTAAAGTAACAAATGAAGGTATTGGAAAAAGACAAACGGAACAAATTAATGGGTATAAACATTTACCTGAGTAAAGGAGGAGGAGAAGTCGTTCACCAAGTTGCTGAAAGCCAGCTCCCCGAGGTATTTTCGATCAGCTGGGTTGGGGGTATAGCACAAAATGGAATGGGAGGCTTTGGGATCGGGTTTTTCAGTAGTGGAACAGTGGGGGAGTACGTCCACGAAGGGATATGGTATCTCGAGGTAGGCCGGGATACACCGAGAGCGGGTTGAGAGGAGGCTCGAGGTTCGGAAGGGATAAGGGAAGAAGAAGTTTTCTTAGTAGGAGGTGCTTGAGGCGAAGAACTTGGACCTTCGGGAGTAGTCTTTCTCTTGCGATGAAGAGCTTGAGTCCTCTCAGGTGAAGCCTTCTCCTCAGAGGGAGTCAAAATCTCAATGGACGGGGGAGGTGCAGGAGTAGTAGCAGCCTTAGAAGTTTGGCCTTTTTGGCTCTTCTCCCTTAGCTTCTCGGCTATCCTTGCCTTCATCATTTTTGTTTCTGAAAAGAGCAGAGAAATATTAGTCCGAACATGATAAGTTAAAAGTAAAACGAAGAAGATTACTTGGAAAGCACTCACCGAGGGACATTTTCAAGGATACACCCTTGGGGCTCAATTGGAACAAGTATAGCAGTCCGTCGTCAATCAGCTCCATCAAATTAAAACACTAATCGCCAAGTGCACGACGAACCGACAAATACGGTTCCTCCTCAAGGTGACCCTTGATTGATTTCCCCCTCGGGAGACTTTCCCTCCACTCCATAGGACAATCCCAAGGCTGGAGGGGACGAGCAAAGAAGTAAGAGTTCTTCCAATTTTTTATGGACGAGGGGTATTTTTTGAGGAAGCCAACCCCTGTCCTTGAAAAGTAAAAAAGCCCGATCTCTTTCTTGTTCAATTGAAAGAAACAATGAAAAAGCTCGGGAGTAGGGGTAAAACCAAGATAAGAAAGAACTATGAAGAAGCCTGCTAGTAACCTATAGCTATTGGGAAATAATTGACTAAGGAAAACATAGAAGTAGGAGGCCACTTCAATAAAGAAAGAAGGGACGGAAAAACGGAGGCCTCCTCGGAGCTGGTCTATATAGAAAGGAAAATACCCCTTAGGGGGTAAGTGGGGACGAGATCCAGAAGGGGGAGCAATAATAGAAGTCCCCTCAGAAATCCCCCATTTAGTTCGGATATTGATGAGGTGCTGAGTCAATTTGACCTCAGACTCGAAGATCTCGAACCAAGGAACACGGGCTTTAACTAAATCTCGCTCTGTAGCACGTTTCTGCTCTTGTTTATGAGCAGCCGACGCAGCAGAAGAGCTTAGGGTTTTGTCGCTATCAAAAGAGGAAGAGGGTTGAGGAGAGGGTCTAAGAGAGTCTCCTTCGTTAAACCTATCTATCGCTTGCAATGAAGAATCGGCTGAGGAAGAAACCATACTTAGGTGATTAAAAAAGGACTGCTGGGGAAAGTTGTTTGATCGTCTGGTGCTAGCTCGGAAGCAAAATGCAGCAAAGTAAGGACAAATGAATAAAAAAGAGGGGTATTTATAGCGGGGACCATGTGAATAGTCATTTAATCTTCACCGTCCAAAAATAAGGTAATGGACGGTTATAAAGGAGCCTCGGGAAACGAAACGTCGCGCGGCATTTGAAATATTTGGGCGGGAAAAAAAGGGCGGCAAAAATGTCCCGAGTAGGTTAAGTTTGGGATTTTACCCGAAGACAATAAAACAAGACTTCAAAAGTCTCGTCTTGCTTTACTTTAGGGGGGTGAGGTGATGTCATATGATATATTGACCTCCTCGGGTAAAATCCCTCAAGGGCCGAACAAGCCATATACCGAACAGAGGGCACCGAACGGAAAGCACCGAGCAGGGTTTTTACCGAACAGCTGCTAACCCTCCTCAGTTTTATGGTCAAAGATTAGCGGAAGACCCGGGAGTAACTAACAAATTAACCGGCGTGAATGAACGTGCAATAATGGGGCGCGGATTTCTCGGACGCGTTGGGCTCCAGTTAAGCCACGATCAGAGGACATCGTGTTCCGGATCTCCCGCGAGCCAATCACTGGGAACAGTCCTATAAATACCCGTGTATGTCATCATAGTAGAGGTTGGATTTTTCTGGGCAAAAGACTCCGAAGAGAGCAAATTGATGTCTGTTCGGTCTTTTCTGTTATTTCTATAAGAAATTTGTGTAAGTCATTGAGCAATTATTATTTGTGTCCGGAGAGTCTTGTAAATCATCAATATTTTATAGTGAAGTTTTATACTGGACTAGGTCCCGTGGTTTTTCTCTCAATTTGAGGGTTTTCCACGTAAAAATCTTGGTGTGTTTATCGTTATTTTCCTTTAACACCTTATTCTACCTTAAATTCGAAAATCACGGATCACATCAAACAACTTCAAGAGTTCTTGGACAAGAAGCACATCAGACCAAGTGCATCTCCATGGGGAGCTCAAGTTAGGGCTGCTTACCGGGCCGGGTCAAACCGGACCCGGCCCGGATTCGGACCGTTAAGTCCGGTCCGAAACCGGAACCGGACTTAACGGTTCCGGATCGCCCCGGAACCGGTTAAAAACCGGTCCGGGGCGGTTCCGAAGAACCAAACCGGTAGGACCGCCGGTTCCGGTCCTACCGGTCCGGTTCCGGTTCCAAAACCGGAACCGGTAGATTATAAAAAAAAAAAAAATTTGTTGAAGGCAACGTTAACATTTGTTAACGTTGCCTTCAACGTTAACAATGTTAACGTTGGCAACGGCTCTTAGCCGTTGCCAACGTTAACTTTTATTTTATTTTTTTTTTAAAAAATTTAATAAAAAAAAAAAACTATAAATAGGGGATGTTGTGTTGTGTATTGTTTCATAACAATTCTTGTAACGAAAATTACTTCACTCTCATATTTTTCTCTCAATTGTGCTATTTACAATTTACTTATAGTCTTATATCATAATGGCATCTTCATCTAGCAGTGGTGCTGGTCGTAGCCGGGGTCGTAGTCGGGGTCTCGTTCCGGGTCGTCTATCACTGAGTTCATCTTCTGCAATGAATTTGCCTGTGCCAATTCCTGAGTTAAATGAAAGTAATGATTTTTTTGCTGACCTCGATGTTGGTGGTTCTTCTATGAATGTCGAACCACAACAACCCCAACAACCTGCCGAACCTGTTGCTGCCCAAGCCCAAGAAAGACAACATGTGGAGTCATCCGGAGCCACTACAGCAGCAAGTAGACTACCTACGCGTGCCAAAAGAAGTAAGATATGGGATCACTTTGAACTCGGTCAAAAAGAAGGTACTAATGAATCTGTTGCAATATGTAAATTATGTAAGATCCAGTATTCATATAAAGCCGGTGGTTCCAGTGGAGGCACCGGAACATTTAAAAAACACTTAGTAAAAAAACATAATTTTGATGAGACAACATTACAACCATTAAGTCGAGAAGCAACACAAGCACAAATTAATGTTCTTACTGGCACGAATTTTATTTTAACTGCTGAAATTAATCGTAGGTCACTTGTTAGATATGTGATCAGATGTGAACTACCTTTTATACAAGCTGAACGTGCTGGTTTTATTGAATTTGCTTCGTCTATACAACCCATGTTTAAACATATATCCAGGCACACACTAAAAAGAAATTGTATGGACGTATTTGTTGAATATAGAAATACATTATTTCAACATCTTTCTAGTTTGCCTTGTAGGGTTAGTTTAACAACTGATATTTGGACAAATGTAAATTCTGATTCATATCTTGTTGTCACTTGTCATTGGATTGATGATAATTGGTGTATGCAAAAAAGGATTTTGTCTTTAGATGAGTTAGATTGTGCACATACTGGTTATGTAATTGCTAAATATGTATTCAACACTTGTAGACATTATGGAATTCAGGATAAGGTATTTTCAATCACATTAGACAATGCTGCGAATAACAATGCTGCGATGCGTGATTTAAAGACCTATCTTAAACCAATGCTTGATGGTATTTTTTTTCATGTTAGATGTGCATGTCATGTGATTAATTTGGCTGTTAAAGTTGGTTATGAGGACAATCACTCAGCATGTATTGAGAAAATGAAATACTGCGCTAAATGGTTACGCACGAGCCGTGTTAAGCGTGATTGGAAACAATTATGTTTATCTAATGGTTTAAAGCATCTTCTTTTTCCATCACCAATAGAAACTAGGTGGAATTCGTTGTACAATTTGTTGAATGCTATGTTACCTTACAAAGATATTTTAACTCCATTTTATAATTCATATCAAATGCCTGATAGCGATGAAAGTATTTATTTGACTGATGAGGATTGGGAATTTGTTGAAAATTGTGTATCATTGTTAGGTACTTTCAAAGAAGCGACGGAACGTTTCTCTGGTGTTACTTATCCAACTTCCGTTTATTTTCTTCCTTTAGTATTTAACATGTTTGATAAATTTATAGAATTTAGAGATGACTATGACTTGCATGCTTTTGTTAATGCAATGGAAACTAAATTTATAAAGTATTGGGAACAAATCCCACCCGTGCACTGCATCGCAACATTGCTAGATCCTAGTCAATGTTTATCTTCATTTGAGATATTTTTTGAATATTATGCTAAATTTTTGGGGAAGGTTGTTGACGATCAAAAGACGTCTACAATGCAATCTCTCCAAAATATGTTTCAATTGTATTATAATCAACAGGCAAGTGAATCATCGCAACAAAGGCCTGTTGAAGAACAACCCCAAGCTCAATCTAAAGGTGGGGGCATCAATTTGCTTAGATTGCTGGGCAGGAAAAAACTTAAGGGAAAAGGACCTTCTACTAGCACGTCGACTGAGTTGCAAATTTATCTGAATTATCAATTTCTAACCGAAGACAACTTCGACGTCTTACAATGGTGGAAGTCCAATGCAGCACAATTCCCTATCTTAGCCAAAATGGCTAGAGACGTGTATGCTGTACAAGCTTCAAGCGTCGCTTCTGAATCGGCATTGTCAACATGCGGCCGTATTATTGGAGACTACAGAAGTAGTCTATCAGCTGATTCGTTATGCATGCTCACGTTACTTAAAGATTGGTTTGAAGCAGAATGCAAAAATAGAAGAGATGGGACGGTTGACGAATTCGTAAATCATTATGACGAGCAAGAAGAAGAGATAGCCAAAACAATACTTATCAATTATGAAGACTGCTAAGTACTAAATTGTAATATTTTTTTATTTAGATTTTCAATTGTCATGTCTTTACAATTATTTGTATGCTAGAAGTATTTAAACACATAGACATGTTTAAATAACCCATAAAAATTGTTAAATTTCTAATCCCTTTAAAAATTACCACTTTATTTAGATTTTTTTTTTTTTTTAAAATGAGGCGTAACTACGCCACTTTGGAGGCGTAGTTACGCCTCTTAAAAAAAAAAGCCGTAGCTTAGGCGTAGCTACGCCTGAATGGGGCGTAGTTACGCCTAATAAAAAAAAAAAAAAAAGCGAAAATCCGATAAACCTCCGAATCAAACCGGAACTGGTTGGAACCGGAACCGGTTCGATCCGGTTCCTTACCGGACTGGACCGGTTCCGCCCATAACGGGGCCGGAACCGGTCGGTTCCGGGCCGGACCGGACCGGTTCCAACCGGTAAGCAGCCCTAGCTCCAGTACTATTTGTAAAGAAGAAATGCGGGAGTATGAGATTGTGTATCGATTACAGAGAACTGAATAAGATCACAATCAAGAATAAATATCATCTCCCAAGGATAGATGACCTCTTTGACCAACTCAAATGAGCTAAGGTCTTTTCAAAACTTGATCTAAGGTCAGGCTATCATCAGCTCAAGATTAAGGCAGGAGATATTCCGAAGACTGCCTTCTGAATAAGATATGAGCATTACGAGTTCACAGTGATGTCATTGGATTGATGAATGCTCCAGCCGCATTCATGGATTTGATGAACTGGGTATACAAGTCATTCTTGGACAAGTTCGTGGTAGTATTCATCGATGACATTCTGGTCTATTCACCAAGTAAAGAGAAACACGAGGAATATCTTCGTCTTACTCTACAGACCTTAAAGAGAAAGAACTCTTTGCCAAATTCCAGAAATGCGAATTTTGGCTGGACAACGTTGCATTTTTAGGGCATATCATCTCTGAAGCAGGCGTGTCCGTATATCCTAAGAAAATGGAAGCGATACCAACCAAGACCAATGACTGTTACGGAGATTCAAAAATTCTTAGGGCTAGCTGATTATTATTGAAAATTTGTTGAAGGATTTTCCTCGAAAGCCATACCCCTTATAAAGCTCACACAAAAGAACTCTGAATTCATAGGGAGTGTGAGGTGAGTTTGGAGACTTTGAAGATAAAACTTGCATCTACAGCTGTGAGCTTTGTATTTGACCGAGATCCCATATTTGTATCGCGCTTCTGGAAGAGTTTTCAACAAGCTATGGGAACTAAGGTAACTCTTAACACAACCTATCACCCACAAACCGATGGTCAGACAGAGAGAACAATCAAACTCTCGATGATATGTTAAGAGCTTGTACCATAGATTTCAACGCAAATTGGAGTGGACTCTGGCCCCTGATCTAATTAAACAACAACTATCATAGCAGTATTGGGATGGCGCTTTACGAAACACTTTATGGGTGTAAATGCCGATCACCTTTTATATTAGGATGCAGTTGGAGAAAGGCTGTCACCGGGCCTGAGCTTGTGCAAGCTACAATTGACAAGGTCACGATCATTAGAGATAGGGTCAAGGCAGCTCAAGATCGACAGAAAAGTTGGGCCGATATGAAGAGAAGACCAATGGAACTCGAAGTTGGTGCGAATGTGTATGTGAAGTTTTCACCAATGAAGGGAGTAATTCAATTTGACAAAGCCAGAAAGTTGAATCCAAGATAGGTAGGACCGTTCGAAATCTTAGAGAAGGTGGGAACATTGGCATACCGACTAGCCTTACCACCTAATCTATCAAGGATCCACAATGTCTTCCACGTATCTCAACTAAGGAAGTACATCTCCGATCAAAATCACGTCCTAGAAGCAGAACCCTTAGTAAATCAATGGAACTTAGATGAGACTCTGAAATATGATGAAATTCCAATTCGAATCGTAGATTAAAAGGATCAAGTGTTGAGACGAAGATCTATCCCTTATGTCAAAGTCCAATGGTCCAACCATACCGAATGAGAAGCTACATGGGAACTAGATGAAAGCATGCGTAAAAAAATATCCCTATCTTTTTAACGATCAAGATAACTCAAGTTTCGAGGACAAAACTTCTCATAAGGAGGGAAGAATGTGGGAGCCCACCCCAAACCTCATAAGCAACCAACATGGTAGCTTATTCATGTAATCACCTAATGCTTATTCATGCATGAATTATTGAGCATTAACCAAAGTATAATTTTAATTCATTTGAATGATAATAATGAAAAGCATGTTACACCAATTATGTATGTACCTACCATTTTGTTTAATACATTGAAGACAATTTAATAAGAATGGCAAGAGACTCAAACTTGCAAATGGATGGCAAAGACTTGCATTAGGATGTCATGTCAATACTAGCATTTAACTTGGGAAGACTTGCAAATAACTTGGGAAAAATTGCACAAGACTTGGAAACATTGGAAGACTTGACAAGGAGAAAAATTCATAAATTTCATCTATAAATTGTATCAAAAATTTCATTTGGGAATAAAGAAAATACTATCAAATAAAACCATTGTTTCTAGTTGTATTAGCAAGGAAAAATGAATTTTTTGAAGCCTTTTTGAAACCTACATAATCAAGTAAGTGGGATTTTTGTTATATTATCTCTTCGTTTTGAAAACGTATGTATACTTGAAAAATTAAGTCGAATAATTGAACTATTTTAAAAACTATGATGTGATGAAAAATTCTGAATATCGGGATATAAGTGCTATGTCGAACAACGTGCTACATTATGTGTGAGCCACCTCTTGAACAATGTGGCAAAGTGCTATACATACGGGAGTCATCTCTTGAATTTGTAGGAGCCACCTCTATAATAATTATGTTTCATGGATCGATCTAATCTAATTAGTATATGATGTGTTCTGATATTATGCATTTGTATGGCTCAAATGAGCAAAATTCTGTTATGTGTATCATTTATGTTTTGAACATGTTTTGAAATTTGTATAAGTATATGTTTTTGGCATATTCAATTGGCCCTCACTTGCTGAGTGTCAATCAGAACACTCACCCCTTACACCCCCTCCCCAGATAAAGTAAGACATATACCGAAGAAGAACATCAATACTAGTATTGAGAATGATGATTGTGTAGCTGATGAAGTGCAAATTTCCGTTGTTATGATTTGAAATTATTATAAGCTTCCGTTGACGTATTCAATTGAAAACCAGTTTTGTAAGTTAAATTACAACTTGTAAGAAATATTTTATGGATTAAATATTGGTTGTAATTAAATTATATACTATGGGACTTGTTGATTTTGAATTGTATTTGAAATCAACGTCGATGTTATCGACCACGGTCTCGGACTGACATAAACTTTTACATTTTATTTTTTCGAAGATGATATTTTATGATATTAAGCAGACTACAGAGAGTTCAAGAGTAAAGCATCGCATGGTGGTCTGAACTGAATGAATACAAGGAGAACTGGAGAAGCCCTTTTTAAATCATAAAAAAAGAGCCGTGAAATTGACGAAATATTGAAGGAAAAAAAGTAGAAAATAAACTCAGAAGGAAATTAAATCCAACGTAGTCTAACTCAGAAGGAAATTAAATCCAACGTAGAAATCATCGACTGCAAGTGAAAAATCCCATGATAAAACGAAAGTAAGAAAGAATGGCAAGGCCAAAAATTTGACAGAGAATCCGTTCTACATCTTCATTCATGACACAAACGCTAAGTTGCGTAAATTTCTGTTAATCTCTCTTAGTCAAGGATATAGTCATCACAAGATATAAGTAAACTCGTAGCATAAACATGATATGAATCTTTAAATAACTGAATTACAATGAAATCATATCAAAGATATAGCATAATCTTCTTTGGATTCTAACAGGAAGAAACAAAAAAAAAACTGCAAAATTTTACCTTCCCCAATGTTATTTTAGCTTAAAATCAGTTGGAGGCATGAAAAATTCAGAATTTAAACCGAAAATATTGAAATCAACCTCTTCAATTTTCCAGGATTCTTCCAATTCCCTTTTGTGGTTTGCTGATTGTTCCCCATATCTAAACACAGTGACAAATGTCTTCCCACTATGTGCGATATTCACGTTATCGACATACTTATATCCTTCAATTACAGATTCCATGCTCGTTTCCCAGAAAATGTCTCCATCATCTTTACTGGTTTTCACTGTGAGTAATTTGGAATCCTCTAACTTAACCAGTAGGCCAGATCTCTGGCTAAAGTATCCCCATATAGTGTGATGAATAATTTCGGATTTTGGATTGCTCTGTGCTTCTAGGATAGATTGGCTTGTGTCTAGCTTTAGTATGAAACAATCTTCGTCGTTTATGATTTTTTCACCAATGCATACTGCATCGATGAATAAATTGGCTATCGAACGGGGATCTAGACCCTATAAAAACTGTCAAATCAGAGATGGAGTCTCGGAGGAAATATGAATGACTGGAAAACAAAGCACTATTACCTGTAAGAACCGACGTAAAGGTCTAGGAGTACCCTTCGACATTGGCCTTTGTTGATTCGAAGACTGTCTCCAAGAAATCTTGCCATTGCTTCCTGATATAACCTTGCATCCAGAGATCAGCAGCTCTAAACACCACTTATCCGGATTCTTCTGCCACAGCACGAAGCCTCCTGATTCCTCTGTGTTCGTAGCCTTAACACTTTCATTGTCACCTTGGTGAAAATCTGATGCACTGATTTTAACCTGTCCTAATGCACACATGCTGTTTACTGCGTTCAGTGCCGGTTGCCCTCCTGTTGCTGCTATGTATTGTTGTACAATGTATTTGGCTGTTGAAGCTTCCTATATATGATGACATTTAGAAAAAGGAAAGTGCTTTGCAATAAGTTCATTGTAATTTTAAAGTCTCGGGTGCATTTGGATTGAGTAATTTGATTTTTAATCCAATAATTCATTTATTTGTTTGGATGAATTTATATTTAATGTATTTCAAATCAACAACTTTACTAAAATATAATGATAATTATGATGAATTTAAAATGAACTTAAAAATGAACCAACTTAATTGTTACCTCAATTAAAACTCGTTATATCTACTTATAATTTACGCAAAGGTCTTCCCATTACCAAATATTAGTTCTAAATAATCAGAAAATTTGAAATCCGAAGAAAAGAAGAAGGCTAGAATGAGTATCATGTACTAACAATGGAAGCATGTTTGATGGGACGATGTATGGATTGATCCAGGTGAATTTGCAGAGGTATAAGAGGAGATCCCACAAAATACAGAAGAAAGCTCAATTCATTATATCTTCCGGCGATGATCGGCGAGGACCACTTATCGGAAGTCTGAGCTTTCATCCATGTGGCCATGTTCTGCAACCGCACCGCCACATTATTCCCCATCCTGCTGAACATTTCCTCCGGTATCGGCACCTCGAGCACAGTCTCCAGCCCGTCTTCTCTGTCGAAATTCGGGCACATTTTTCGCATGAAATTGGCCTGCTTGTTCTTCTGCTGTGTGTTGGAATGCATTTGGCAGAATGATTGGGAGGATGATCTGTCGTAAAAGAGAGAACAAAATCAGGGTTGTTTGTTTACAATAATAGACAGAAGAGTTGTGAAAATTGAAAGTCTAAATCATGAGATACTGATATGTGTTACTATGATCATATCACCATGCCTGCATGGGTTTTCTTGCTGCCGCCATGAAGGGTATTGCCCATCATTCACCATCAATGTGGAATCCTTTTTTTTTAAAAAAAAAAAATTCCAAATGAACGATGATGATGCTCCTAAGGTCACTACCCTTAAAGATATCATCAAACGAACCGACTGGATGGAAGGTTGAGCATGTTTTTAGGGTTTCTTGTGGATATGATGACTTATTTTAGCTTGGGTTTCTGAATTATTCCCCTTGTATACGGAAGGTTGTTTATTTACAAATTGTATTCTCAATTTATTAATCATGAACTATTGACACATCATTCAACTATATAAGGGAACTAAGTGGTAATTAAGTTCACGTGATATCGTTAATAAATATTGTATCTAATATGATTTATAAACATCACTGTACTTTGAAAATATGTGTAATAAATCAATAGCTTATGTATTTTTAGTTTGAAAAAACTATCGAGGTAAGGCATATTTTTGTTGGTTTAATTTCAAAGACAAGACTTCATTTTCTCTAAACCCTATCCATAATCCATAAACAAAAAAGAATCCTTCAAAATCAAAATTTTTTTTTATCGTTTTATGTATGATATGACATTAATTTCATTAATTGGTAAGATGCTGCCATGTGCACCTAGTGGGACACGTATTTTATATTATATATATAGTGAATTATCTTTGACTAACCCCTTCAACTTGTCAGCTGGCAAATTAATTTAAATTGATTTCCTTTTTCCTACTAAAGACAGAAAAATAATGAAATTAATATCCTTTTACAATGTGTATACGCTGTCCTTATCGGCAATTAAATTTTTTGAAAAGGCTAATATTTTGTTTTTATTTGAACATTTAATTGTTTCAAAACACTACTTCAATGTGAAAACAAAATCCAATTAAAGTATTTAAATCCAAATAAATATTTATAGGAGGAAAACCCAAATTTGAAAAGTAGTGTTTTGGGACAAAACTCTTCATTTTTCAATAGTATCATATTTTACGGCCTTTGATGGGTTGACTTCCAAAATTAATTTCTCCTTTACCCAAAAACATTAATTAAATTAATATTCTAAATTATCTACTTCAAAAATACATTTTCAATTTTCAACTCAATTTCGATTTTATCGGATGACACGCATTCGGATAATTTTTTTAAAATTAATTGTTTTGAAACCAATTTTTTTTTTCCAACAGATATTCCTATCAATGCATTTACTCATATTGAATTGTCTTAGCTTTACTCACAACATAATACACCAACATTCATAAATAAATATATTTATATAAAATATATATATATATATATATATATATATATATATATATTTGATATATAGTAGGACCAGTCTATACAAAAATTTCTCGCATAACGTCACAATGTGTAGAATGTTTATTGAATTTCCCGATCAAATACCAAATACAAGTCCCACGAGATGTAAATTAATTATCACTTTAAATATCAGTTAATTTTTACTTAATAAAACATAAGACGAGATTCCTTAAAATTTCAAATATTAAAGCATCAACTTGAAATTACACAACATAAGATTTAATTTCTAGAAAAGACAATAAAACACAAAGATGGAGTTGTATAATTATATCAAGTATTGACAAGCTCCACTTGCTTGTTGCCATTCTTGCTGAATATTTCTTCCATGTCCTCCAGCCTCCGGCCCTTAGTCTCCGGCAAACAAAAGTACACAAAAAACCAGGCCAACACCGCTATACCGGCGAATAAGTAGAACGCGCCGCCGTATGTTATGGCCTCCGCCAGAGACAGGAATGACATTGAAACTGTAGCGTTCATAACCCTGTTCATTCCCACACTCACGCTAGCTCCCGCCGCCCTCAGCTTCATCGGGAATATTTCGGCGCTGTATACCCAGCAAACGGGGCAAAGCCCGATATTGAAAAACATTATAAACATATAAACAAAGATTAAACTAAGTACAAGAGCCCACAGCAGCTTCTTTTCTGCGTGTTCCACCACTGTTAGACTGGTACCAAGCCCTGTAAGGGCTACAATCATGCCGGTGATGCTGACCAGGAGAAGTTTTCTCCGGCCGACTTTGTCGATTATGAAGGTGGAGATTGTTATAAATGTCAGTTTTGTAAGCCCGACTCCGACTGTGGCTAGCAGAAGCTTCCTCTTCGCCATTACACCCGCTTTTTTAAAGATTCTAGGGCCGTACAGAATCACAGCTTCAGTCCCTGTCGCGTGTTCGAAGAAATGGATCCCAACGCCGGCGATTAGCATCCTCCGCACAGTTGGGGTCGGTTTGAATATCAATTCTTTCCACACGCTAGCTTCTCCTTGCGCGGTTTTTGATTTTGGAACAATTACAGTTTGATCGGTGCAATTTTCGTCAATCCCTGCAGCTTTTTTGATGTCTCTTAATCTCTCCTCGGCTTCTTTGCTGTCATCACAGACTTTATACATGATTCTCTTAGCTTCCCCCAATCTGCCTTGCATAATCAGCCACCGTGGCGATTCGGGCATTTTAAGGATCCCGATTGCCAGAAAAAGAGAAGGGACTGCTGCAATTCCAAGCATTATTCTCCACCCGAGCTTCAAACTCAGTTTTGCGAACACGTTGTTTGAGACATAACCAAGCAAGATCCCTACACTGATGCCAATTTCCGGTAAAGAGGAGAGAAACCCACGAGTGTTTGCTGATGAAATCTCGGCGGCATACACAGGAGCAATCATCAATGCAAAGCCGACGCCAACTCCTGCCGTGCACCTTCCGGCGAGAAGAACGCCATAATTTGGTGCGTAGCCCATAAGAATTGAGCCAAGCATGAAGATTATGGAGGCCAAGACTATAGTGTAACGCCTGCCGATGTAATCGGAGGTTCTTCCGGCGCAAAGAGATCCCACGAGCGCGCACAGGTTCAAGATTCCCGCGAGGACTTCCAGTTGACCTTCCTTGATCGTGAATTCCTCTTTTATGAAAATCATGGCTCCACTCATTACTCCAGTATCTGCAAATTATTACAAGAAAAGTGACTTTTCAAACAGGTGAAAATCTTCAACCATTGAAAAACTTTGATGACATATTAAAAAAACACCTTTTGTTTTTTTTATGACGTTACTAATAACAAAAAAACATCAGACACTAAACGTTCTCAGATTGAATCCAGAACAATTCATCAAGAAATCAATAAAGGACATTCAAGAAAAAGAAAATCTCGGCATTTCTTAATTCACACAACGTGTTTTAAATCCTAAAACAGTACCAAACAATAACACATAAGCAAAAATCGTCGTTTCCTGTCATCTAAAATAAAACAAAACGTTATGATGAGTAAGGGAGACAGGAAATCACCATAACCAAAGATAATCGATATCATGGAGCCAACTACTGCACATGCACAAGCATATTTGTTAAGTTTTCTCTCGCCATGGCCTTTAATTGCACCAACCTCCATTGTTAGATGCACAGAGTTTCTGCAAAAGAACAAATAGGCTTCTTCTTCTGCATACGAACAAAGGTAAACTCTCAAGTCGCAGGAAGTAAACGCTTTAATAAAAACCAGAAACCCTCGTGGAACCCACCCCTTATCTGTACATAAGATATTTTATTTCACCATGTGATAAACATATATTCACACAATAGCCAAATAGTTATTAATTAATGAAAATCCTCTAAATTTTTGCGTCAGTTTTGTGGACAAAACGTAAGTATAATCCATAGAGTTTTTTCCTTTTTCTTGTTTTCTTGAAAGATTTTCTGAAAAGACTGCCTATTTTTCCTTAAAACATATCAAATTACTGTAAGTCTGTAATCCGCTAATTCCATAGTTACAGCCGTTTATTTTTATCAGAGATTATTTGACAGTAAGCGGATAAGAATCTCCCGAAAGTTGGTCCAAGTAAGTTTGCCCGGATTAAACGCGTGTTTGACGTTGCATATGAGTTAGGATTCTTGATAGCTATTGAAGATAAAAAGATTGCATGCTTGGGGTTAGAGTTGGATAAGGCAGTGATTTATGAATGGAAAAGGTATTTGAATTTGCAAGCATGTGAAGTAGTTGGACAGATTCTGATGAGTAAAATCAGGGGTGCATACAAAAAGTCAATGGTCAAATTGTCAGTCGACATTAGCTTAAATGTATCTAGCCTAATGTAGAAACTCCTGCACCGAGTTGTAAATGTTGGTTTCCATCTCACGGCGTCAGATCCAAATGCAGCGAAAATAAAATAATAAATAGATCTGATCCGTAGACGGATGATTGCGACTGATTCATATATAACATATGCAAATATCAAATATAAAATCACGAATATGATTACCGTTCACCGACGTGAATCTGATAACGGGGCCCTCGAGTTCAACCAACCTGACTAGATCTACAAGTTCAGTACCAATGCTAGTTTGATGACGACTTTTCTATGAGAGTGAATGTATTAAGTGGAATCCCTTTAACTCTAGACATGATGTTATATTTATAATGGCAACGAGTTAGTTAATTGGGGTAGGGTTCATAAAACTCATCGAATCAACGTTTGATTTGCTGGATATTTATGTTAACAGTAAAGCATCGTGTTCATTTTAGGATTGACTTGGTTTTAAATCCCCAAAAATGTTAATGTAAGGTTTTCTATATATAACAATAAAATATTATCCATCATAACTATTGTCAACTTCAACTGTTAACCTTTTTCTTTTTCTTCAAACTAATCCCCATATAACTACATTACATTATTTGATTCTTTAATTCCTCAAAAAAACTAATTGCATGACCGCTTTATGCCCACAAACCAAGAGTAAAAATTCAAAATTTAGTCTTTATTTAATCAGAATGTAGATATATTTTTTATTTTTATTTGTACTATTTATATATTATATTGATCTGTAAGTGACTCTCATATGCATATCAAATTTATTAAAATGGGTAATTTGACATTACACTGACGATGCCCTTGCTGTAGATCAACAGATTGTAGATGGCCACGTACATGGGAGACCCATAATAAAAGTGTACGCGTCTTGTTATGGACCATTGGATCTACTACTTTCATTGTATGTTCCAATTTTTCATTTTAGAGTATTAAGACGGTCAGTTTTTACCCTTGTTCAAAAAATAATAATAATTTGTTACCTTAAAAAAAATTACAAATTTACCCTAAAAATTTATAGTTTGCTCCTTAAAAATTACATTTTCCCCCGTGGCTTTATATGAAGATTCTACATTCAGAGTTTGAGTTTAAAATTTTGCTAAATCATTAGTGCTTTACAGAAGTTGTTATTTGAAAACGTGGTTGAAAGTGTAAGTGAGAAATTAAATAATATTATTATTTATAAATCAGCAAATTGTAAGAATTAAGTCCACACTATGGTTGGGTCACACATAAGATTAGCTAATCAAAAACAAGGAAATTTCGATAAAGGCCGCTTCGACATATAGCGTCGGGTCAACTTAATTGTGCGGTATGTGAGCTTTGATGGGCATTAAGTGGGAGTGGGTTAATGTATGTACTTGTCATGGACCAAAATTTGAAGCGCACTGACCAAAAGCCTAACAGTCTAACTACAGAGTTTATAACATGAAACCATGGGCGTAGCTATCCTAGTGGTTAGGATGGGCAAGTCCCATATTTAGAAAAATATATTTTTTAGTGTTATTTTAATAAATTTCGTTTTTAGCCATATCTAGCCCTACCAACTTTAAATAATTTTGAATCCTGACTCCACCTCTATTATGTTGGATTTGTTCTCTTTCACCCCACATCGGGTGGGTAACAGAGATGGGGCAATTCATTTGCTATAAAAGGATGCTTATGTTTTAAGTGCATCAGTCAATAGCTTCTCTAGCAATTTTTGGTTTTAAGAAATTTCTTCGTTTGTTTTAGAATTTGTATAATTCTTCGTATGCTCTGTTATTGCAGTTTTGACTGTTTTTTACATCGAAAAATATTTTATTGGGTATATTTGTTGTAAATGAGAGATGTTGTGAGTTATAAAGTTGGGCAAGTGAGAAAGATCTATGGGTGTGTTTGGGGAGAGGATATAAATTCTGTTTTTGTAATAATCTTCCACACAGTGTATTTTATTCTCTTGTCCTGATGATTTTTCTCATTATTTGAAAGTTTTCCACGTTAAACTCTTGAGTTACTATTTCTCATTTTGCTTTCTTTTTCATAAAAGGTGTAGATCTTAGGGGGTGAATTTGGAGGGTCAAATTCCCAATATATTAATCGTATATTTTGGCTTAAGTCGTACGATAATTGAAAAATTAGTAATTGACTCGTGAAATTTAAAAATTAGGGTAGCAAGGAGTAACCTCTCCTCAATTTTATGGATTTTTCACTGTAAACAATCCTCACAACTAATATTTGGAACTGCATCTATATTCAAGAATCTTGCAAATATTTAACGGTGATAAAGACAAGGACCATTAACTAATGACTAGCAAATTTGTCCGATCGATTCAACTAGTATTGCGATCTCTCTCGAATTGGTTTTACACATATTTCAAGAAACTGGGCTGGGTCTCTGTTGAGCTATTACTATTTGGGCCTTGCTGGGGTACTTCAAGTTTTAAGACCTAGATCGTTTATATTAAGCCCAACTGAATTATTATTGATTGATTATCCCACATGAACACGAGATAACTAATTTCAGTACATAGTCCACACAGTTTTGGGTTTACCCTAAAATTTTATTCTCAATTCCTAATTTCAATATTGGAGGGGTTTTGTCGAGAATATATAAAAGTTCCCTAACGTTCTTTTTCCTATCTTCATGCTAATATCGTCGGAATTCGAAGAGTAATTTAGGAGGGAAAATTTTTGCTTACACGTGAGTTTTCTCATTGAGCAACGAGGAAAGGGTTCCACGTGAAAAAAAAAAATAAAGGAATCAAACACAAATATCATTGTGGTCACAAAAATTTAATTTCAAAAGTCAATTAATCGAAGGGTCGATATATCCCCAAGTATCATATATTCGATGATAATAATTAGAAAGGACCGACACCAGAGGTTTGCCCCAATGATTATCATTTTTCCACGATTGGGAATAAGTCAAGTTGGAGTCTTGTTAAATACAAAATCTCTCATCCCCTGTGATCAATAAATAAATAAATTAGAAAGGACCACATACCATTTATTTATTCATGGCTACTTTGTTTAATTAGTGCAATAATGAATGGCATATTCACATCTTCTGTTTTTAGAACCATTCTAAAGTATTTTACATTTTTTCCAAATTGCTTTTGGGAGTTGGGTAAAATTAATGTTGTCCAAAATCTGTGTATGTATGATTGATATTATTAATCAAGAATCTTAGGCCAACCCAAACCCCAACCCTTTTTCTTTTGTATGCTACAAGCTCCAAATTTTTTATTAACTTTATATTTAGGGAATGCAAGCTAAATGTGAAAATGGGTGTCACCAGTTAATTTATTTTCGAAATTTTTTTAAAAATAAAATTCATTCTATAATTTTGAAAAAAAAATTATTTAAACTCATTTTATCCAAAAATCTTTGATTATTTTATAATCCATGTGTATTTTATTTCTCTCATAATAGTGTTATTTTAAACAATAGATGCAAAATAATATATTAAAATAATTATTTAAAAGTTTGTCAAATTACTATAACTATAATTAATTTTTTTACTGAATCACGTGAATTACGAATAACAAAAATTATTACCAAATAGGTATAAGTTACATCTAGTCTTATTTTTCTTACACGTTAAGAAACAACCGAGCAGCTATATATTTACTCATAATTAAACAATTTTGTATAATATTCCAAAGAAAGATGCTTAGACACGATGTGGATGAAACGTCCCTTTATATTTGCTTTCTCTACTACAACTTTGCCAATTCACTTGGTGGGAGGGGTTGCGGGGCTGTAGCCGCACTCCAATATATATATAATTTAAATTTAAATTGTTGAAGTATCCAGTAATATATATATATATTTCATATAGTTATTACGTATAATTCTTATGAGATTCATAGTGTGGCGTAAATTATTAAATCCTTCGAGACAGTAGGCATCCCATCGTTTTTAACAAGTTCAAAAACTGTTAAGAATACATAAGGTTCCAATTCAAAACCAATTGACAATGAGTGGAGTAGCACATGTATCTTATAAATAGCTAACATAGCTCTAATTCCCAATATGAGACGGTTCTCAACAACCACAAATACAGTGTTATTAAAATTTTAATAGACGGCAAAGATTACGGTTAAAAGAAAAATTAAGCACACTAACCTTAATTAATACATAAAACTTTAGATTTGGACCCTCGAGAAAAAATATGTTCACACCATCATCGTATATTATATTAAAACATATTAACGGTTAAGATAAAAACGTATGTTGGCAAACATATGGCTTTGATTAAGATTGAGTGTGGAGATATATAGAACCAAGAATTTAATAAGAAATTATGTACGATAATAACATGAAATGTTGTTGTTTATCAATAATTAATAATAAATAAAATTAAATCACTTAAATATTTTTCAATTATACAATACGTCAAGATAAATAAAATAAAATGAAAAATTTCAATCTCGATCTTATATATTGATCTTTATACATCCTTATTTTTTTTCTTTCAAAACTATAGTTCTTTTTTTGACATGACATCGGACATATTGAGTGGTGGTCGACACTACTTCAGCATCACGTCAGAAAAAGACTAAAATTACAGCAATAAATATATATACAAAGATGCATGATTAAGACCTAATTTTGAAAGAACCAAACTACAAACCGTAATTAAATTTCATACTTATATATTTACATATATAAATAGTTACCCAAGACCATGAAACAATTAAGGGTAACATGTAATATCTCTTGTGTACTTATTAAAAGTTGAAAACTGGTGACAAAAACTTGTATTTTGGAAAAAAATAAATAAAGAAATTATTATTTAATTTCGAAATTAAATTGATCTGACACAATCATTTGTCTTCGTGTAATTTGATCCGTTAAATGATGAAGACAATGAGTGCTTCATGATTTGCTTTTAATATATATATATATATATATATATATCTCATTAAATTCAGGGAAATTACAGTATTTATTTAAAGCAAAAAGATCTCAAAACATCTTTTAAAAGTCAAATACTTTTCCATTAAAGTTTTGGGGGAATTGGGGCCGTACATGCATGAGTCGGATGTATTTTTCTATCTTAATTCCCTTAAATAAAAAAGTTTAGTCGCTTTCATCATGGCTGCCACATTTGTTTACCAAATTATTTTTATTTATATGATCTAATTTTATTTTATATTTTAATTACTTTGGGTGGAGTTAAAACATGAAGGAACGTCCAAAAAAAAGAAAAAAAGTTGGATCGAATCTGAATTAAGGCTCCATTTGGATTGAAGGATTTGATGAATTTTGATTTCGAATTATTAATACAAATATATTTAAATTGTTTGGCTATTTTTGAAACCCATTGATTCCGAAGCCACCATCTTCAATTTAAGTCAATTTTAACAATACCAAAATATTTTAAATTCCCACTTATTGAAGTCATTTCAAAACTAACTTTGCAAATCTATTGTTGAAATGAAATCATTTTATCCAAATACTACCTAAGATATATTATAAATATATTCACGTAAAACTGAAATTGGGGTCTAAAAAGCAATACCCAACTAATTTTTAAAAATAAAATTATATAAATTTTGATGTTCTTTTCATTTAAAGAAATTAACTAGGTATAACTAATACTACGCTATCCATCTCAAATTGAAGCAATCAGCAGTTAATTAAGTCAAAGTTATATGTAAATGTATTTATTAAGTAAAATAATTGAAAATTGAAATTCAGTGTTTCTACTCTTTATTTCAAAAGAAAGTTTTTGCCATACCTCGTGAATATATATATATATATATGTATATATATATATGTATATATATATATATATATATTTGAAAAAAGATAAATTTAGTTTTTTCCTAAATTTAAGGGGGTAATTTAGTTTGTTAATCAATGTTAAGGGGTAATTTAGTTATTTCCTTTTCAAACAAATATGATAAAGACAAAGAATTAATTTTTTGCCCCAATAACGCCACGATCAGAGGCGATCGTGTTTCGAATTTCCCGCTAGTTAACCACCAGGAACAGCCCTATAAATACATACTTATGGTCTCATTGGAAGATGTTGGACTTTTGACGCAAGAAAAGACTCCGAAGAGAGCATATTTAGTATGTTCGATCATTATTCTTATTTTTTCTGATATTTCTTGTTTAGGAGTTTGATTTCGTGTTTTGAGTCAAAGTCCTGTAACAAATCCATTTTTTTAGTAAAGAATTTATACTGGCCCGTGGTTTTTCCTTCATCATTGAGGGTTTTTCACGTAAAAATTATGGTGTCTTTTGTTTATTTTTCACAAACACTTAATTCTATCGAATACGAAAGATAACGAATCACATCAGGTACCTTCGAGCGGTGATAAATTTTTTTTTTTTTTTGAATGTTCAAGCAGTAGTATTTATGTCTACGCAATTGGGTTTTCTTAAGATGCTTCATGTCTGTGCATCTCCTTGGGATCATCCGACCTCGTAAATTCTGTGGAATATGTCGGCTAATAATGCTCTACGTGTGTTTTTCGTGTAATATTTTATGCCCACATATATAAATATAAAATATATATTTGATCAAGGAAACGAGTTCAACACGAGAAGTTTGTAATTTCTTATTTTTTTTAAAGTATAAATTTTAATCCTCAAAGCATATTAAATCTTATAATTTCTTATAGAAATATTAACTTGTCTCCAACATGTCGCTTAGGACGGGCATTGTGTTGCGACTATATAAGGAATAATGTTACACATCTGCTAATAACTATAGCTTTTGGTATAGTGATAAACGATTGATTTTAACAATGTGTATCAGAGCGAGATCATTGGTTCGAGCCGCTCATGAAGCAATTTAGGAGGATTGTTGGGAGTTGTGTACTCAATAATTTTTATATGCTCTCGTGGAGTAAAATAAGTCTGACTCATTGATACCCACGTGGTACAACTCATCATATCCACCTGTCGTTTAGGACAAAACTTTATATTGCTACTATATAAGAAAATAAAACAGCTATAACTTAATTTCTTTAGTTGGACAAAGTACGAAGGTTTAAGTTTTGTTTCATTTCCACGAACTATTTAACGAGCAACATTAAAATACAGAGGTATATAATTTACTGTTGAAGCTTACATTCATTTCGCATTTGGACAAAATGATTGAAATTCTTATTATTCTATGATTCTATCGATTCTTCTGTCAATAGGCTAATATAACTTGTCTTAGACAAAAAAAATATTACCTAACAATTAATTAAAGAATATACTGGTTATTTTGATTTATAATTAGTTCAACCACTTGATGTTTGAACTAAATTCTGCAATTCAACACAAGAATGAAACAAAACATTTATAGTGAAAAACGCGATCAAGCGTTTGACGCTCCATCAAAAGTTATAAAAATCGAGTTAGTGGCAAATAACCCCATTGTGGTTTGCCAAATAGGCAAATTATCCCCATGTGGTTTGAAAATAGGAACTTTACCTCCATGTGGTTTACAAAGTGAGCAGTTTACCCCATGCGATTTGAAAATAACATTTTACCTCAGTGATTTGTGAAAATAAGCATTTTACTCCTTATAGTTTGTGAATATGTATGAAATATACCCTACACATAGGGGGTTACTGCCTATTTTGTAAACCACAGGGAGGTAAAATACATATTTTCAAACCACATGGGGGTAAACTGCATATTTTGTAAACCATAGTGGGTAAAATGCCTATTTCAAACCATATGTGAGTAATTCGCCTATTTGGGAAACCATAGGGGTAATCTGTCAAAAACCCTATAAAATCATATAATTTTTTTTATTTAGTTATATTATTTAAATAGCTAACTAAAATTGCTTAATACCAAATAATATTGACACTAAAAAATTAATTTATTTGAGGATTCTAAATTCCAGGCCGAGAGCCGGCCAGCAAAATGGGCACTAAGAATTTTTCAAATTTATGCTTGCTGTGATTAAAGAAGTTAGCCTTTGGTGCCCACTTTTTGACTCATTTGTCGTTTTTCCCCGTTGAAAAACCTTTATCTATTTAATTCCTTAGCTTTTATGGAGTCCAATTGCTTTATAAATTTGGCAGGAGGCTAGCGCCCTTTGGGAGGAAATTCACGATTTTTTGGCATAAATAAAGGAAAAAAAAAACACAAATAAGTTCAAGATTCAAGAAATGAAATGGGATTTTCAAATTTAAGAATTAATCTTTCTCATTTTTTTTGACCGGGGATGCGCAAATATATTTTTACAGACTCGAATTTGACTCTCATCCATAGTGGACGCATGTGGCAAACCAACTGGGCTAGTCAGGATTGTCAATCTTTGTCATTTTAAATAACCTAAGTTGCTATTGTCAATAACAAATTTTTTTTTTTAAAAAGATGGCAAATTCACAAAAGTAAAAAAGAAACGAAGTTTGAGGTTGTTAAATTCAATGGAATTGAGCATATTCTTTTTCCAATCCCACAATTATAGACCTCCACCACTTGACTTTCAAAAGAGAAGGAAGATATATAGGCAACAAACATCTTTTGCCACTCCTATCGCACTAACTTCCCTTTAGTTTCGTGGAGTACTGCCAATACATTCATTGCCTGCCTCCATTACCATATCAATTATTATAATTTGAGTCAAATTAACCACATAAATAACAAATATGGATAGAATAAGTGAGAAGTCAGAAAGGGGCATATTCTTAATTTATATGCAATATCTTGCCTTTTTTATGCCTAATTTTTAAAAAAGATTAGGGTAAAAAATATTGTTCAATGGAGAAGCTGCTTTAAAAAAAAATCTTAAATCACTTTTGCATAAGCTTTTGGGCTTCTGCTTCTCCTTGAGTTCTTTTTAAAGAACTCCTTTTCACTATTTTATCATAATATTAACAATTTTTATACTATTTAAAAAACACTTTAAATTTTGAGGTTAATAAAGTGTTTTAAATCAGTTCCGGTATCGGATTGGATCCATTTTCGAACAATCCAATGTGATACAATATTAATGTCGGAATCGGTGTCCAGATCGATATAAACAGATCGGATCCAGATTGATCTTGTCCGTTAAACATCGCCTAAGTGTGGATAATCACCCTCCAATTTAAAAAAAACTTTCTTAATTTTTTTATATAAAAAAACCTTATAATTTAAGCTTAATACTACCTGTAAGCACTCTACTTAAAATTATGTAAATAATTAGTTATAAACTTTATCCACCTAACTTCAATATTATACATCCGTCATGTAATCACATACTAGAATTATGTAAAATGGGGAAAAATACAGTAGGATGAAAATGTGAGGCAAACTCAACAAAAAAATAATATATAATAGTCCAATGAGGCAACGACAGAAATCCAAGAATAATAATAAAATAAAAAAAAAAGTGTAGCTTCTTCTAAGCCTTAAAGAACAAGCTTCCAAGAGATACATCAATTAATCCTTTAATCTTCCCACCAACTTTTGAATTGTTCATTCTTCCGTCTCTTATGGTTTCCATTCCACTCACACATCCAGACAACAAGAGGTCCATTTCGATACTCGATCTTATATCAAACCAATTTTCTACTATTTTATTATAATTTATTTGATATTTTCTTTCATAAGATACAAATTATGTAGATTTTGTCATTAAAAAAAAATTGATTTAAGTTGCATATAAATAAATTCAGTAATTTAACTAGGCCAGTTACGGTGCATTTGAAATACAAAATATAAATTATGATAATCGAACACGTGATATTGATTTTGATGCTAGTTATATAATCAATCAAATATTATAGCCATTGATGATGATGCAACTCAAATATTTTAAACTGTAAGTGTCACATGTTGACCGCTCTCATGACTGGGTCAATTATTGCATCCAACAACTTCAGCATCTTATCATAAAATTTAAAGTCGAGATCAGGTAAAAAATTAAATTGATTTTGAACATGGTTCATTTTGATTTGTACGGAGGCAAGTCCAAGCCAAGATAAAAAGCAATCAATCATCACTCCACATATTCTTACATTATTCAATATCTCTCCCTTCTTCCTTGACCTAATTCTCTATCGTTCTGTTAATTATTCATGCAAGCAATGAAAGCACCCTTTACTGCAAACAACCAAAACTGCTCCAAACCACTCAACTGCACCGCCATCAACACCAACAGGAATCCTGCCACCGGCTCCCCCTACGAACCCAAATCAGTTCTTGAAAACTGCGAAAGCCAGAGCCCGATAACAGACCAAATGCCCGCTTCTAATACTGCTTCCAACAAAATACTAAGCCCAGTTTGCGACCTTAAACTTCAGCTGGAAGAAGAAGATCCTGTGCTGATCAACCAAAACTTGGAGGATTGGGATTCATTGATGAGAGATTTGGGTTTGCATGACGATTTCGTATACACGCAAGTTACTCAAACTGAGAACTCGAACCACCACGCGTTTTCCACCGTTTCCTCCTTTGATTCAATTCAGTTTGTTCCGGCTGATTTTGGGATACTCCAGGATATTCAAACGGACAACACTGCTCCTCTGAATATTTCCGCCGGTGACTTGAATAGCTGCAACTGGAACACGGGGTTCGATCATCATGTGGACGATTTAATCCGGCTTGCAGAATGTTTCGAAACAAACTCATTTCAACTCGGGTATGTGATATTAGCACGGCTCAATCAGGGCCTGAGGTCTCCTACTGGTAAACCTCTCCAGAGAGCTGCCTTCTACTTCAAGGAAGCTCTTCAATCCCTGCTCACTGGATTGAATCCGATGACTCGGCCGGGCAGTTCTTCCGATGTAATTCAAACTATCAAAGCCCACAAGACATTTTCAAGCGTCTCCCCGATCGCCATGTTTTTGAGCTTCACGGCTAACCAAGCCATTCTTGATGTTTTGGACGACTCCACGAATGTTCATGCAATCGATTTCGACATCGGGCTAGGCGACCACTGGGCTTCTTTCATGAAAGAACTGTCTGATAAAGCCGACTCGCGTCAAGCCGCACGGCCAGTGCTTCGAATCTCTGCTCTTGTTCCTGAAGAGTATGCTGTGGAATCGAGGCTGATTAGAGATAATTTGACTCAGTTTGCTCGTGAACTGAACATAATGTTTGACATAGATTTCGTTCTGCTACGAACCTTTGAACATTTATCATTCAACTCCATCAAGTTCATGGACCGTGAAAAGATCGCTGTTCTTCTATCTCCATCGATACTCCGGCATGTGGGGTCTGGGTTTGTGAACGATCTCCGGCAAATTTCGCCGCAAGTGGTGGTGCACGTGGATACAGAAGGTCAGATGGGATTTGGGTCAACATCGTATCGGCAGATTGTGATAGATGGGCTGGAGCATTACTCGACAGTGTTGGAATCTTTGGAAGCAGCTAATTTTAACGGCGGTGACGATTGGTTGAGGCAGATAGAGACATTCGTACTGTTTCCTAAGATTGTTGAAGGGGTGGAGGCGGCCGCTTCGAGCCGCCGCGTGACACCACTAAGGGAGGCTATGGTGGCGGCGGGTCTGAGGGAGGTAGGGCAAAGTGAATTTGCTGAGTTTCAAGCAGAGTGTCTACTTAGGAGAGCGGAAGTTGGGTTTCAGGTTGTCAAAAGACAGGCGGAGATGGTGCTTTGCTGGCATGACAGGCCACTTGTTGCCACATCATCTTGGAGGAATTAAGCTGTGATACTGTCTTCTGTAACGGTTCTGTTGCTTTATCAAATTTAGTAGCTGGGCTAGGAGAGAACATGACCATGTTAATCCGTAGTTTGTAAGTTTAAAAACGAAATTTATATCTTCGTTTTTCGAGTCCACTTTTGTTAGCAAAAGTATTAAGTTTTTACGTTAATGCTCAAATCGTCTGCACCTAATAATAGATGGATCCACCTAAATCAAATAGTAAAATGTAGTAACAAAATTCAAATTAATTCGCGAAACGGTGTCTATGGGAAACGATCACTGATATACAAAGCTTGTGCGGGAGATGTGGCTACGGTAAAATTACAGTACGAAATCATAGAAAAGACTTGAGAAAACTATTTTTACATGTAAGACACACAAAGTAACGGGTTCTTAACGGTGTTGACGATTTACCACATGATATAAGGGCGATACGGCGGTGTAACAGATTAGTAGACACAATAAACATTATGTTCCGTCATTGAACCTAGAAACAAATTTCCCCAGCAATGCCGAATTTCAGCAGTGTCAGCTGCAAAAAGCGAAAATCAGATCTCCAGCACGTTATAAGGCACTGTCTGGTACAATGGATGAGATGTGATAAGCGAGGGATGAGTAGTTAAAAATTATGACTCATCACACCCTTATCAATGTTCATCCCCACGGGACTGAGGATGTGAAGCCTAGTTACTATTCTCAATATTAGATACGGCATCTGGACTGCACAAGCTTGTTAGCTCGCCCTGTTTCAAGAGCAAAAAAATACTCGTTATGCTGGATCGACAGTCATAAACATGAAGCATGCAAGAAAACTAGGATAGAAAGTCGATCCAGCTATGGTCATGGGCACTTTATTCAGCTGAACTTACAAGTGTTTCTTTAAAAGAAGAAAACTGAAGAAGTGTTAAATCAGGATATGGTAATCCTGTTTCAAAATTTTTAAATATAAGCTAAGTAGAAGAAGCCACATTTTTTAGTTTCTTGAATTCGGCTTTTTTAATCGCTCTTGGAATTTATAAAAACCTAACCATCAATTTTTTAAGGAAAAACGATTATAAGAAAGTGCCTTATTTAGATTATATTCATCCAAACACAGAATATTATAATGCCTGTTTCCAGATTAGAACAAAGAGAAGGAAATAGAAGAAAACCTTTATGGCGTTATTTTCAGATGTGAGTTTCTCGCATTCTTCTGAAAACCTTTGCAATTCATCTCCGAGGGTGCGATTCTCATTACTCAAAGTTTCCACTCGTTGCTGTAGCTCTTCACACTCGGCCTGAGAGGGAATGAGAAAATTGAAACGTTGGAGAACATTTACAAAGGACGATCCAAGACTTCTTCATAGAAAAGGAGGTCAAACAAGTTACAAGCCTATAGATCAAGCGCACCAATCCTCACCATGGTTTCTCTGCGCACAAGAAAGACGTCATCTAAATTCTAATCATAGATAGTTCAGTACAGCCTCATAAATAATCTTCAAGCCTAAACATAGTATCATTTGCCTCTTGATTTGTCTTTTTAAAAAAATCATCATTCAATCTCGCGAACGCAACATGTCATGTGGGCTGATGTTAAAAGATTTGTAGCTACAATATTTGGTAAAACGACACACTTGATCTTATGGTATCAGAATCGAGATCAATTTTTCGATTCCAAGAGTTACAGGAGTTGGTGTGTAACTATCAGGAGAGGTTTGTTGGGGATCGTAAGAGTCTCTACTGTAAGATCGATTAAAATTTGCACTTGAGACTGATATGCGATTTAAAATATTTAAATTGCATTGCATTGTTACCGACATATATAGTTTTTTAGCAAACCACAAATGCTCGATTTAACACATGATATGATCATTTTTGTGCTAGACATCATAGAGAAGGGGAAATAAATTATTTAATAACTCAAAGTACCAAATTTAGGTGGAAGACTCGAGGTCCCTCAACAAACAAATTGCCCAAATCCAGAACTTTTTAAGATCTAGAACTGAATCTGTTAGGAAAAACAGCAAATAAATGGTTCGTCCAAATAAACTATTCAGCCAGTTTTATTTAAGCCAAATCCCTCTTGATCTTATATTAATTTTCAGAACTTCAGTCAAATATATATACGAGATAAGAGACTGAAGGCAAACAAAGCAACAGAAAATGCACCATACCTGCTTCCGTAATCTTGATCTCCGAGCAGACTCACGATTGGATTGCTTTTTCTTTTGTTTTTTTGACTCACGGTCATCCTGTAAAATTAAAGTTTAGGTTCTATAGTGTACCACAAAATTTATTCAGTACTTATATTGTTCCTCTCTTCATTTGTGAGAGAAAAAAACAGCATATCCAATCAGACATGGGCTAAAATAAAGATTCCCCCATCTTAGGATTCCCGGTTCTTTCTGTTTTTGGTGAACAGAGAGATTCCTCCTTTTTGGTCAGTCTAGATCTGTGTACAACAAGCTTTTGAAAACAGTGAGACGTTTCACATGATTTATCCATTGCTCTCTTACAGGAAAGAACACGTGGGAAACTAAGCCATTTCTCCTTCGAACCATTAGTTATAGTTACGCCCCCACAAGTGATGTACGGAAGTTCTCCCAATTAGCTCACATGCATATAATTTATAAATAATAGTTTCATCAAGGAGGGAAGCCAAATGATTAAACAAAATGATAACTGCAAGGGCGTTGCCACCTTATCAAACCTTTCACTCAACTATTATGGTAGAAAAGTCAAATCACACCCTTTGATTATGATAAAACTTCAACCGACGAAAGCAACACTACTTTCAAGATATGAAGTGTTTTCATGCCACTACGGTGGACAATGAAGGGTCCTAACTCACATCTCCCATCATACAGGTACTTCCACACTCGAGTGCCCCATACTGGATTTTTTAACTTGTCCAACCACCCCCTCCCCCCACCCCCAAACAACTTTCTCATTTATAAGGTCACACCACATGATAAGCTTATCTGCTTTACTCCAAAAGTGAGGAAGTTTTTCCAGAACGCGAAAGAGCGCAAAGGTAATGGAAGACTCAAATATAGTGAACCCACATAATCTGCTGTACAGCTGGATAAAATGAAATCAACCGTGCATTAGAAAACTCAAAATGAGAGAAATACCTGAATCCGCTGGTCATTCATCATCCCAGATGAAGCTACAGAGGGGCATACACCATGTGGATTGGGACGCAATTTCATAGGGCCAGAACCAGCAGGTGATGAATTCCTTAAATTCATGCCAATGTTCAGATTAGTTGCAGGCATAGAAACAACAGGATTGCCAGGTATGGAAGCCTGGAAATTGGCAGGAACAGCATTGTTCTGTGCGTTTGCCCCTGATAATATTATAAACAGAGTCTTGTCAGCTGAGACTAAGATAAAATGTGGAATGGGATCCTTAAAAAGTTACCATCAGCAAGCATCTGGTCAAAACTTCCTTTCCTTGTCACAGAAAATTCCTGGAAATCATAATCAAATTTGCTTCAATACAAGGTATATTAACAATCTTGCTTCCATAACCTGTAAAAGGAAGCCTTAAGGTATTCGACACTCTTAAAGTGAGTAATAGGATAAAAGTTAACCACGCGGTCAAAGCTGAGAAAATGACCTGATTATTATTATTATCATCACTAGCATCTGAACAGTCTCCACTCCCGCTTTCAGCACTGCTCATGAGCAAACAAACAATCAGCTGTGGGAACATAAGCAGCAAATTATAGGTTTCAAACTCCAATGAACCATCAAAACTAGAAAGCAACTCTAGCACTAAATCTATCTCAATCCACCTTAGAGCACCAACATCATTTCCAAAGCGTGAAGCTGCTTTTCCGCCATCTTTTGACCTGCCACCAATCAGACCCTGATTTCCTGAAGCCACCTTAGCTTTTTTTGCCAGAAACACGGTCTTCCCCTCAGTGGCTTTCCCATCTAATTCTGCAGTTCCGTGTACCGTGCCTGGAGTCTGTAAAAGGGAATACGACAAGCAGTAACAATCAAAGCAAAAATCCGGACACACGCTG
Organism: Haberlea rhodopensis; assembly: GCA_907163345.1. Taxonomy (NCBI): domain Eukaryota; kingdom Viridiplantae; phylum Streptophyta; class Magnoliopsida; order Lamiales; family Gesneriaceae; genus Haberlea; species Haberlea rhodopensis. The sequence continues at coordinate 21,812,056 of CAJQUN010000002.1, forward strand.
TTGGATACAATAACATCATGTTAAAACAGCACACACCCTGCAAACTACAAATGACAGACACAATCACTTGTGTTTATGAGTTGATTTAAACAACCAGGTATTACCGCTGCCACATTAGGATGACAGTAGACTCCCGCAGGTGGATATAAAGCTGGATATGGAACTGGGGTCCCATATGGTGGCATGAGAGGATGCTGAAAAGTATTCAAAACAGTTCATTACAAGACTATAGAATGTGCAACGGAACTCAATCAGTATATGTCATTTTATAGGTCTAAACAGCAGTTAAAAAAAATTCACCTGGACACCCCACATGTAGGGATGGCGAGTAGGAGAAGCAGCAGTTGAAGCAAAAAATGGCCGAGTTGCACCAGGACCATAAAATGCCTGGGAAACAAGATGCATTGCTTGAATAGTACGTCCATGAGAGGCCAGATTTTAAAAATCACACAATCCACGGCAAATGAAAGCTGACAGAAAACATATAAAACCTGCATAGAGCTAGACCAATCAGGATATGAAGGTGTGGTTGGTGCTTCCTGTAAGTTCAATTGAACAAGGAAATGGACCAGGATTGTTAGTTAGCAGAGAAAAAAGTACACAAATTCAAACAGAAGTATATACCTACTAGGGGTGAGCAATTGCGGGTTGGTTCAGTTTTTAATAAAAACTCGAACCAAACCAAGTTTATTGCTTTCACTAAATATCAAATCAAACCACTGATAATTAAAAACCAAAGCTAGATATTCGGATTGGCTTGGTTTGGATGATCGATTTTAAGCTTGGAAGCGTAAGTCTAAGTTCCAAACTTAAAACAAGGGTAATTTTCTAAATCAAATAATATTATTTCCATAAACAAAAATATATACTATATTAAGTTTTTAACAGTCAACTACATACTTTTTATATTTTCTAAAATCGGCTGGGTTCTATTAGGTATGAATTTTTTTAATCTAAATTTTAAACCAAACCAGTTTTTCCGGTTTGGTAAATTCTAAACCAATCCAAACCATGATCGATTCAAAACCAATCCAAACTTGCGGTTTTGTTTGGTTTTCTGGTTTAGTTCAATTTCCGCTCATCCCTAATACCTACAAATGTAATCAATTAGCAAGTGAAAATACATAGATAACAAAAGGTGTACATGTGGTGAGGAAGTATATCTGAAAGACTTTGTTGGAGTGCCCTCGTCCCCAGCCCCCATTAGATCAGCTGAACGAGGTCTCTTGCCCATGCTTATGTGACAACGCAATACGAGAGCTCAGTACTAGTAAACAAAAGCTAGGCACCTGAATATATCACGTGAATGCAAAAATGTCAAAAATCCATTGTAGTCTAATTTAAAACAAGTGTCTAATGTCTATGAACTGAAAGGCCATTCCTGATAATTATATTAGGGCCGAGAAGAACGAAAATCTGGTTATGAACATATGATTCAACAGGATCCGCTCATAAACATTATTAATTAGCATGTAACCAAGAAATCCTCGCTCAAGATCTTAAGTATGAGAAATTTGTGTGGTCCACATTTTTTAAAACTCGAGTGTTGAAGTGAATAAAAAGAAAACAAAATATTTATCAAGGAGTAAAAAGGTTAATTATATTTTAATTGTACATTTTTATTTATTTATTAAAGTTTTTTGTTTCCTATTAAAAAACGGTTAAGTATACACATTCAAAAGGTCACACAAATTAATGTTTGCATGTAAAAGCAATCACTTCAAAAATCAACATCACGCACGTCTTAATCCCAAACTAGTAAGATCAGATACATTAACATCTTATTTCCATTATGCTATATTGGAAAAAATAGCAAATTCACTGTCTATTATTTTAACATCCTCGACTATTAAACGAAAGTAACCCATTCAGATAGCAACGTGAAATAGCTTTTAAACACATGATGAGGCCATGAGGGTCATGAAGATATTAGAACAATCAAATATTTAATGAGACTTTTCAGATCAGAAATCAGTAGAAACAAGGCAACATGAAATGCATTTTCTTCATCAATAACACTATCCTACTTTTTATTCTTTTTTTCTTCTTTGGGAGGCAAAGAAATACGTAAAGTAACCCATTCTATACCAAAAAATATACAAGCACATTCAAAGATGTGCTTTGGACAGTAAAAGTCCAAGCATGGACATGTTCCGGGGAAAAACATGCAACACAGCGTGAGGAAACACCTACATACAAAGTGTAGGTAGTGGCCAACAAAAAAACATCAAAGAAAGAAAAAAATTCACGCAGCATAAGAGAATAGCACAAGTAGCAAAAGTTCTAAGAAACAAACTACTGTTTATTTGTTATCTTATCCAATCCAGGTTATGAGTCGTCATCCACTAAAGATGCAAATTTTTTTCCGATTATTTCATTCCAAGTCTTGGTACACGAAACATTTATAGAAAAATATCCGTCCGTGCCAGCCGAATGTTTAGATTTCCAAAATATTCAGCCACTTGAAATAATAAGAACGCCATGAAAATATATCAAACAAAGGGTATTGATTATATATCACATCTAACAGGTTCACATGCATTCCTCAATGAAACCAATCGTCCGTGCTTGTTTAATTGATTTCAAGACTTCATACCAGCAGCACTCAAGTATGCCTTATTAAGTCGATTTCTCAATTTACAAACTAAAAACTTGAACTTTCAATCATCTCAAATTCGCGGGCCAATTTTAAATTACTACATATATGACCAAATCAACATAATGAAAACTCCAACAACTTAATACATAGGCCGTAAATTCAACCGACGCGAGCAAAAAAGAATACAAATTAAAAATATTGGCTTCTAGGATCGTCTCTTTTCTTGCGTGAACATCTACAACTCCGAGAAAAAGCATACTGACATGTGGGAAAAAAAAAAAAAAGCAAGAGATGAGTGAGAGAAGGGAACTGACCCGGCCTGAAAGAGTCACTGAGGTGGAATGAAAGGAGTCCAGCACGGACGTGTTTGGATGTACCTCTTACAATAAATAAAATTATCCAAACTATAGCGCAGAGTAAAAACGCAACACAAAATCACTCTCTTGCCCCGAGATATAACGGCAGCAAAACTCAGGTTTATTTGTGCAAATTCCAACGTTGTACCGAAGACAAACCAAAACCCAACAAAACAATTGTCCGAATTAAGATGAAAATCACACAAACTATATCCTAATCCTCAACAACTAAACTCCAACCAACACTTGCTGCTTTCCCTTTACCTACTACTAGCTTAGTGAGAACACGAAAAGGGAAAACTTTAAGCTATGAAAATTAAGGGAAACAAAGACGGGACTTTACTGAAATTGTTATATACGTAAGTGGTAAATTTAAGAAATTAATGGTGTTGTGGGCACTGGAGGGTGAGGTTTAATAGAGAGTGACACGTGAGGAAGAAAGAGGAATATAGCTGTCGAAAAGTGAGTGGATGGGAATGACTAGGCAATTGACTCCTTTTCCCCGTGACTCATCACTCCCTTTGTTACATCTCATCTTTATCTCAATCTCTACTTACTGGTTAAAAATCACAACTTATCTTGAGCTGATGAATCAGTCTTCGAATTCAGATATATTATGGGAGAACTTCATTCTCTAACTTGATTTTTCACTGCCAATATATAAATGTTTTAATAGAATTAAAGCCGATGCACCATTTTTCAGAAGCCGTTGACCTCCAACCGATATGGATCATACACATTGAATTGTGATAAAATAGACACCAAAAGCTATCATACGTGGAGTGGTCTCCGTACATCCTCATGGGATTTTCATTTAACTACTTATTTATTCAACTAAATGCCATGGGAACGTTTTTTTTAAGTCAGTTTCTTTGCTCGATCCTATCATATATTGAATGGTTTAAGATGATCTATATTGACTCTAGTGGTCTCTACATTTTCAGAGTCAAGATCTTGTGTTGATGCTGCGATTCCTACTACTTTTACACCTTATAATCCGCATTTTACTAGATGTGGTTTAGTCATTGGCGATAAGCGAATGTGTTTGTTGATGTTTACCTTTTGTTTAATCATATCCTTGGAGTATGTGGTTAGAATTTGTTGTACCTGATATTATTTTAATATAATGTGTATATGTTCAAAAAAATACATTTTGATTATTTGATAGATTTCTCATAATTGAAATTTTCAAAGCTATTTTTTTTTTTTAATTCATAGATGTATTTTGAACCTCTACAGTAATTAAAACAAAACGTGAATTATTAAGGATTTCTCACGAGACTTGCGATGTAAAATACTAAAATCACAATGACAAATTTGTTCTCATGAACTTAATTTCTTCTTTAATCTCTATGTATTGAATATTGATTGTAACTCATGTACGACTTTGCATACACTATCTATTCATATGTAGCCAAAAACATATAGTGATAAATCCACAAAATTTTACAATGTTTTAGTTTTTTTTACAGTAAAATGCATTTCTCGTACCTTGCTACAGGCAGTATCCGAAACAACGTAGGAACCTGAAACACGTATTCGGCAGTTTCTTCTTATTTTCATTAGATGTGGCCATCAAGCAATATGTGGCCGGAGTATCATCGATTTCTTCTTCGTTTCTTGAATGTTCCGCCTCCGAAAAAATTGGCGGTAGCACTGTATTTGCAGATTGACGAATGCTGTGGAGAAAGCTTCCAAGAAACTCTGTGATTTGCACGAATTCCGGTCGATCTTCTGAATTTTCTGCCCAACATGATTGCAGGAGGGGTGCAATATGTGCAGGAATTTTGTCTATGCTCGGCCTTTGCTTCTGAAATAAATTCAAGGAAAACCCCATGATTAGATAGATGTTTCATACTCAAAGTTCATTAAAATGGATGCACATGTGATCTTATGATTTTTATCTTTGGATAATTAGCCAAGCATATTCATTTAAGCTATTACTGCTGTTCCATCAAGAACTAGAGAACCAAAAAGACAGCATATAAATAATTCCCATGAAATGTAGTGTTTGTGAAAGCAAACCATCAGTTTTCGGGTCATTTTTTCTGTGGAAATCAAGAAGACAATAAATCCAATAATCCATTGATTATATTTGCATGGAAGTTTAACACCAGTAATTGTGTCGGAGCAATAACTGCCACTATATTCAAATGACGGTTTAAAATATATATATATATATATATATATATATATATATATATATATAAACGTTTAAGAAGAACGTACCATTGCAGCAGCATACGCCACCAGGACATTGTTCCGGCCCTTAAAGGGGGTGTTGTTAGTGAGCAGCTCCCACAAAATCATAGAGAAACTATAAACATCCACTTTGTGATTGTAATACTTCTTTTCTCCCAAACGAAGAGCTTCTACACTGAACAACTAATTTTTTTCAAAAGAAAAGCGAGACTTAATTATACACATAAATCTTCGAAAATGAGGTTTCATGCTTGAGAAATACCTCAGGAGCCATCCAACGATACGTCCCAGCCTCTGTTGTCATTTCATCATCAGCCTCTTCTCTAGCTAAACCAAAATCGGCTAACTTGATTTTCCTTTTGTCTTCTGTAAGAAGTAGATTGCCTACAAGAACAGAAGAAAGATTATTACACGTGAATGAAGACACAAATAGTTAGTTCTCTATTACATTCAACAAAATAAGAAATCGTAAAGATACAGAAAATCGTATAGAAAAACGGGTAAAGTGTAATCGATTATACTCCGGAATTCTAGAGCAGGAAAGAATATTGAGATTCATAAGTACAAAATATTACTTGGTTTTAAATCTCGGTGTATAATTCTATTTCGATGAAGATATTCCATTGCTAGGGAGATGGGAGATTTCTAAAGCAAAAAACAGGAAAAGTTTCAGATCAGGACAATGTGGACGAATACTCCACAAAAATTTCTGAAGGGTGGCGCCTTTCATGAGCTCAGTTATTATCATCATTGTTGGTTCCACAATTGCACCAATGAACTGTTGTCAACAAAACCATTGAACAATGTAGAGAACAAAGCATTATATTCTTCAAGTTTTACAATATTAACATAAATTACTAATTAAATATCCATGAAAATCCAAAATTTCAGTGGCACGCAATCCACAACAATTGAGGCAATATATGGTTTGAATGATACAGCTGCCAGAACATTTAGTTCTGCAATCACCAGCAAGAAATGGGGTATTATAAATTTGGTAACCTGATTTGTCAAAACAGGAAGATGGATTCAAAGGAAAAAGGATGGATAATCCTAGTTATGATAAGCAATCCTATGACGTAACATCAGACGATAACAGATGAAATTACAAGGGATGTATGTTTAATGAATAGGATGAAAAGAGCAACAAAAAATAGATGGGTCACGTGTCACGCCCCGAGACCGGGGTCGATAACACGACGTTGATTCTAAATATAATTCAAAATCAACAAGCCTCGTAGTACAGATTCTACAAAAAAACCAGTCTTTTATCCATAAAATAAATATTTCTTTTCATAAATTAATGGCAGCGGCATCTTGAACAATAGCATCTAATTTACCATCTCCAAAATTGATTTGATCTTCGTTTTGATTTCTTATTCGCTTCTATCTGGGGAGTGGATGTAAGGGGTGAGCGTTTTGGAAAACACTCAGCAAGTGGGGGACAATCGTATGTGACACAACATATAAATATAATATAATAATTTTCAGAAACATGTTTAAAAAAAATCAGAACAGAAACCGATATGAACAGAACAGAAACTGAACGGAATTTGCTCCTCGGAGCCAGAACAGAACATAAACTTCATATCAGAATCTCATACCATATACTAAAGTAAGCACAATAATTCATCTTGTTTCCTCATGGTACTGATATCAGTTCTCTAGACATAACTGTTGGAATCGAAGAGGGGGGGTGAATGAGATTCCTTGGCTACTTTAGATTTTTAAAATGAGTTTGCAAAATAAAAGAGTTTGCGCTTGCGGAAGGCTTAAGTCAATCGATAAATAAGTAAAATGAAAAAGTAAATAAATACGTAATGTAATAAAGCGGTAAATGACAAGGATAATTGTTATATAAGTTCGGCGATGAATCATCTACGTCTCCTCTTCCCGGTTGATAACCTCCAACCGAGGTTCCACTAGAACAAATGATCTTGGCCTTGAGGGCTCCAAGTTAGCCACAACACACTCTTCCCGAGTACACAAAGCTCTTCACGAGCACAACACTCTTCACGAGTACACAAAGCTCTTCACGAGCTACCAACACTCTTCACGAGTCTTCTTGGCCTTAAGGGCTCCAATGATAGCCACAACACATGCACCAACTATACTTGTTGATGACTTCACAATTTCCAACTTGCTTTGGTGTTGGAGGACCTTACAATAACTCAACAAACACATTCACGGTGTACCAACACGAAGAAAACAAGACTCTAACAAAAAGAATGAATTACAAACTCCAATACAACAACACTGTATGGAGATTGCAAAGCTATTTAAAATTTGAATGAGCAAAGCTTTGTAGAAGTTTGTAGGCTTGTTTCTTCTCTTCAAAATGCTCCAAAGCATCAATATTTATAGTGTAGGAGGCCCCCTAAGCTCCTACTAGCCGTTGCTACACATAAGGCTGAAATCACTCATCGATCGCCTCAGCCATCGCCTCAGGCGATCACCATCGCCGCGCCCCAACGGTCAGCACAAATCACGCATCGCCTCAGGCGATGGGTCGATCGCCTCAGGCGATCAATTGCACAAATCAATGCCGTAGCCTTCGCAGCTCAAAATCTTCCATCGCCTCAGGCGAAGTCCACATCGCCTCAGGCGTTCAACGCATCGCCTCAGGCGATCAGCCCAACGCCTCGGGCGAACTCCCCCTGCACGCGAGCCTCGGCGTCGCCTCTGTCGATGTGCGTAGCGATGCAATCCTGGCAGCCATCGCCTGGGGCGATGGCACCATCGCCTGGGGCGATCTACACCAGGTTTTGCACACTTGATTTTCTTCATTCAATCCACTTTCCAATCAATTAATCTGCACACTAAGTAGACATATTAGTATAACAGACACAAGTTTTGTTGATCATCAAATCTCAAAAATAATCCGGGGATAACTTAAAGCATTAAACACAACCACGCGTTTAAGGCTCAACAATAACCCTCCTAGAGATGATGTCAGAACATCGGATCACCCACGAATAAAGGGTCTGGACTTCCCAGAACAACGATTAACCACCGTATCAGGTCAGAAAAACGGTTATAATCCCACCGCATCAGGGTCAGAAACAGAATTCGGAATTTCTTACCGATTGGATTTCGATATTTAAAGTGCTTCAGATTTCAAAGATCAGAATTTCATAATTTGAAAATAGTTCACATAACGATTGGATTTTAAAACATATACTTATGATTTGAAAAATGAAAGAATAATTTTAACAAAAGCCCACTTACCGAGATCAGAAGCGATTCTTGCGTGTTTCAATGAATTTGGGTGGCAGAAACGTGGTGAATTTCCTCTCCTAGCCTTGCTGAAAATTTCACACCTTTTAGTGTGTGCTAGTGTGTGTTTCGAAAATTGTGTGAATTGTGAGAGATTTTTGAGTTGCATACTATGTAGAAGAGTCTTATATTTATAGAGCTTGAAATTCGAGAATCTCGGTTCCTACGACTTCTGAAATTCAATCGTATCTTCCAAACTTATCTTTAGATTGTGCTTTATGTTCGGATTTGGTTATATTTATATATCTAAAAGATTATCATAATATAATTCAATATTATATCTTGTCAAGATATTATATATATAATTCAATATTATCTATTATTTTTCAATATTATCTATACTTAGTATTTGGTTTGACCAAATAACATCAATTGGTTGGATTAACTTAAGGATTCTAATTTGACCAAAACTCTAGTTGTTTAAATACTTAGTCATTGGTTTAGCTACAACTCTACAAGATTAAATTAAATAGGATTTATCTCATTTTTTATTGGCTAATAGATATTAATGACATGATTACTAGTTATCTAACAACACATTATTATATTTGATAAAATCTTCAATCATCTACACATTATTTCACTATCTATAAATTAAGATAACCTCTTAATTCTCTAATTATTTGTTTAAATAAGTGTTTTAGAATCTATAAGATTGATTGATATCATGTAATTCAATATTAACTCAAATATAATTTACTATTATCTAAACACTAAGTTATTTATTTAAATAAACAACCTTGAGTATGTTGGTTTACTAAAACTTTAGTTTTTTTTTTTTTTACTTGGTTGAAAAAATCGGGTTTTCACATCACGTACATAAATCAACATACACAAGCCTGCTATATACACACCCACATATCTGAATGATATTATCATGTTTTACTCTTGAAAGCATTGAAACCTCCCTGCTGAATTTTTCCTGGAGATCAGACCTCACAGGTGATACCATGTCAGGTTGTATCACTTTTATGGCCACGGGAATGGACCTGTACCTGCAAAACAGAAATGGGAAAAACATTTCTGACTATTCAAAAGTACAAAACTTCCCAGAAGAATATAGTGTGACACTGAATCAGAAGGCATGGTGCTTTGTCTAAATTATCTTACTCTTCACCACAGCTAAATTTTGTCTATATATAGTGTGACAGAAACATATTGTGCTTCTAAATCAAGAGTGACTGTGTCCGACCACTTAAGCATTGGCTTATAGTATCCTCGCAATAATTTTTAGCAATAAAGTAAGTTAAAAACAACTAACACCGGCCATCTTTGTTTGTTTGCCCATAAGGAAGCCTTTGCAAAGTTCCATATAGGAAAACGTTGAGCAGATGAACTTTTAGAGGCTTTGATTTAGAAAAGTTGTATGAACACGTTCCAATAAATTATCGATATGTATAAGATCAGGCTTGTGGAAGACATAATTATTAAAGTCATAATGTGATAACCTGGTTGGTAGTGAGACTACGTGGCAGTAACAATGAATATCTACTTTATTGTGAGGAATTTCGAGGCTGATATACTTTTTAGTTCTATAAAGTTAGAGCCGAAAATGTCAGTTTTAGTACCATATGTACTTCCCATCCAACTCTCCTCATTTCTCAGAAACAACAGATATCCTTCGTAAGCTCTTATTCTCGTTGGAACTTCTATGCCAACTTTAATATAAGCACAAATAGATGAGTATCAAACACCAAACTAAGCCACCATACTCGAAAGGAAAATATTTCAGTTCTTAAGCAGATGCATTAGTCCCACCAACTTACGATTCAGCCACATTAACCTTTCTTCTCATGATGAAAATATTGGATGGGAACGAGAAAAAAAACGTAACATATCTCATTAAGCATGTTGCAGATCAGTTAAAAAGGCCACTAATGGTTGACTAATATGATAAATTTAGTAGGGGGCGTAAAGCATAAGCCATCACAAACCAAAAAACATAAAGCACATCACCCGGCATCTTTTTTGTCCATTTTGGGTCATCAGGGGCCTTTTATGTTTATTTGGTTGAATATCATTAGTGAGTCCAGTCAATAAGACTTATTACACATAATATTTATCTGTTACACAAATCTTAGTCCCCAAGATCCGCAAAGAGATTGTATTGATATATAGGAATGATTACACGTACAAATAGGAACAGCTAAAATCTCATAGGATTTCCCGGTTTCTTCACTCAGTAATAACAACCTGCAATATTTATTTCTTGCCACTAGTCCAAGTTCAATTAAGAGCCAGGAGAGTCAACTAAAATTGCGAACATGTGCATATATATTCTCCTTTGGGAACACTCTTTTAGATGACATTTTTTACTTCTTGTCAATTTGCACCACATGTCACTGAATTTTTCTTTATTTTGTGTCATTAACTCAAGAACAAGTATTACAAGTTTGGCTTTTTTGCTTTCGTCATCGCTTAAGCATTGTAATGGCATACACCTATCATAACTTTCTGGATTTCTCAGAAACAGAAGTATATCTCCACAGAAAACCTAGAATGTTCTCATTAACTTAGAGCATATATTGATGATTGATTAGTTTGCTACATTGATGGATTCCAATTATTTCCAAATGTAGCATCAGGAAAAAAAGAAACTTGTATCCATCTATTAGCAGTTTTTCTAAATAGAGAAATAGGCAGGTTTCCTCCTTTCGTTCTCCGAGAAAGCCATAGAACATCTAAAACCAAATGACAAAAGAACATAATCCTCAACAGTTAAATGGGGAAAAACAAATAGATTATTTAAACGACAACATTAAAATTTTCCAAAGGAGAAACCAGAAGAATTCTCTCGCATACCGCCCAATGCAACTCCAGCAGTGAACATGTTGAATCGAAAAATGGATAAATCCCGACAATACCCAGAAAGTAAAAGGGCGGTGGCATGCAATAAAATCCAAGAAAACAAACAAAATCATGAAGATCAAGATTATTCACAAAATGGAGCCACAAAGAAGGGTTTTTAGACGCTCACAATCCCTCGTAAACGATGGAATTAGTCCCCTCACTGATCACAGTTCCTATAGAAAGCTGGCTAGCATCTATCAACAGGTTCTTATCAATCTTGACCAAACTACTGGAACCCATTTCATCAGTGGAATTCATTCCATAGAAAGCGGATAGAGAGATTTCAGAGGGTTTAATTTGATCAGACATTTCGCTAATAAACCCACTGTCACATTAAGAGAGAGAGAAGAGAAAGAGTGTGTATATGTGTACAAGCAAACGCAATCATATGGTTAATTAATAAATTATGTCACTGATATAAATGTTATTTTTTCAAGAATTAAATTTTACTTTTGAATACTATCGAGTGTATGTAATGTTTTCGATAAAAAAAAAATAAGTGAAAAGTAACTTTTTCCGTACATAACATAAAATTATATTCACAGGTCAACATTAGAGAAACAACCTTTGGTTATTTTAAGTAAATTGATCAAAATATACTTTCCTTGATTCAAGAAAAAAGTACCATAAAATCTACTTTCAGAAATTTGTCAACTATTACATGAGTCATGGCAATTAATCATAGCTGATATTGTTGATAGGTAAATACAACGTGGTTTGAAAATATGTATGTTATTACGTGGTATTGTTAATACATATTTTATTCTCATGTAGTTTGTACATATGTATTATACATCATCGTGTTTACAAAACATAACACAATATCCGTTCGCACAAATCAATTCCGAATATAATGTTTTGCACATATTCACAAACAAAAAGGATGTAAATTATTTATTTTTAAACCACATGAATTTTCAAACCATAAAATATGAACGAGGTTCATTGCCAAAAACCTAATTATTATATCTCATATTCTCACTTTCTGAAAAATTCTCAAAATTTCTAGAATATATATATATATATATATGTGTGTGTCTGGGAACTAATTTTAATTTAATCATGAAACTAGATACTAGGGGTTTGCCCCAATGGTTGTCATTTTCCCACAATTAGAAATTGCTCAAGTTGGAGCCTTGTTAAATACAAAATCTCACATCCCATGTGATTTAAAATAATAATTGTATGTTAACAAAAAATTGGATAAACTATAAAAATAATAAATCTCGATTTAAAAATAAATGCATCTAGATTAGATGACACGCTTGTTCACGGGGACTTCAGCCTGAATTGTGAAATTTGATTCCGGTCATTATTCAATCAATTTTTGATGTTTTTAGGTCAACAAAAAGTAATGGATTGGGCCATGTTGGGTTTATACTGTAGCCTGAAAATTTTGGTTTTGGTCCAAATATCGAGAAGAGAGTTAGTCATTGCACTGGATCCCACATTGGTCCAGCCCGTTTCATCTGTAAGCCTTATTAAATATATAAATTGATAGGGCAAATTCCATTTCCCTCGCTCATCTATTTTATGAATCGTATCTATCTACAACAATCAACTCGACATATAAATTATTTAATTTAATAAATATTCTTGTTGGTCACTCTCCAATCGAGTTAACAATTATGTTTGGCACAAACTTCATGGCATGCCAAGGGGTTTTAGGACAGCTACCCCTTATATATAGTTATCCCTTCATCTTCTTAAGTTACGCTAAAGGTCGAACAATCAATAAAGACTTAACTAGTATGAGAAAATGAGCGTGAATGCAGTTTCCCGACAAACCTTTTACGTTGCCCTTACAAGGGACTAGATATTGAGTGTCCAATGCACCATTAGAGTTTCCTCCTATCGACGGGGAGAGGAAGGTTTCGGCATCAAAATAAGAAAGTGAATTGAGAAAGTTAATATATTTGAAGTGCTTATCATTTATATCTATAAATGGGTGACTCTTGACTTTTTAAAAATTTAGAATGAACAACTACTCTACTCACTCTTAATCTACATTCATTCAGAATAGTTTTGTTATAAGAAATATTTGGTAAAACACTGCTTTTCGTAAATTTTGAAGATGTTCTATTGAAAAAAAGAATGTAAAAATTATTTCATTGCTCTATATTATGTGTGTTATGGATAAAATATTATACGACAATGGTTTAGTAACCAACGTGTGATCGTATTTTTTTATTTTAATTTCAAAATTAAAAAAAATTAATTAATTTAATATGCATTGTGAATAGGTAAATTACTCCAAACTTGTCAATTTTGCGGCTCGATTTCAAGAAGATTAACGACTATTTTACGAATAAAGACATAATATACGACAACCTGATTGGTATATTAGTCAAAAAGCAGGCTTTACATTGATGACAATATACACTACCTAATTACTAGTTAGCACTAAAGCGTTGAGACACTTACCTGAAACTAAGGAAAAATAAATAAATAAATACTTTTAAATAATTTACATTTTTAGTCCCCATCGACAAAGAAAATGCCACCATGACCCTCTAATATTATAAATCTACCGAAATTTTGTACAACACGAGCTGAGAACGCTAAATATTGTTCGATCACATGAAATTTTTATATTTAGTATATAAACTTATATTAGCTTACAACGATTCATTGAGATTAAATGTTTAGTTACCAATAATAATTAACGACTTCTTATATACCTACTTGATTAGCCAATTACATACAGTAGAGATTGTCCCATATATCTGCCACATATAACACGTTATTATCTAAATCTTGGAAGTCGAATTCCTCGAGGAAAGGTGGTTGGTTAACGGCATCCATGGAGAAGGATGAACATGGGCTGTTGCTTGAAACCCCATCGCAACGCTCGGAGAGTCTCCGGATCTCCGTCTGCGCTTCGTGGAGTTGTTCCTTGAGCTTTAAAAGCTGTACCAAAATCAAGAATGAATATATGTGATATCGAATTTCTGGTTCTCTCTAGTGCGGCCTAACTATGGCCGCAAAGTATGAAAGTGTAATGCGTGGAGAAAAGACGTTGGTGGCACTGCCATTCTGCACTCCACCAACACCCATGCATTTCCACATATATCATTGATGCTTTATTTTCTCTCTCTTTTTTTTGTCATTCTAAACAAATGTTGGTATGATAATTCTCTAATTTAATAAACTTGGTGAACCAATTGAAATGATAAGTATATGGATAGCATATGGTTGCTCTAGCTAGTGAAATAGTTATTTTTGACTCATATAAAGTAATAAGATGGAATAAAGAATATAACAAGTTAAAATATTTTTTTACTACCACAATTATATCCAACTGGTATTTCACTCAAGGGTGGAGCTACAGTGAAACTGACCTTGGCTGCAGGGTAATATATATATATATATATATATCCAATAATTTATTCATGTTTAGCCCATGCATTTTTTGTGTTGGATGTTTCTAAGGTTATTGAGGAGGCATTTTCTGTGCAGTAGGAGCTTGGGAGATGAAGCTGATGGGATAAAATGAGGGGTTTTGTGATTTGAGAGAGCGTGGTGAGGAGGAGGCAAGTGATTTTGTGGGAAAGCAGATTGAAAGCCACAGATTTGTTTCTGCCCAAGGGGAAATTTTCGATGCAATCCATGGTAGTTTTATTGGCTTTTTTTTGTGTTTTTTTTTTTTTTTTTTCTAACTTTGGGTTATATGTTTGCTATGTGGTTATAGTTGAGGTGTAGTAAACACTGGATGGTCTAGCGAAACTGTAATGAATGTGTATAGCGCTATGTTGAATGATAAATCTTGGGTACAGATTCTTAACTCATTTATCTAGTTTAAATCATTCATGCGAGCTTTAGAGATGTTTAATTTTATGAGTAAAAAACAGATTTCGATTTCTGGATCCGTTCTTGATTTCACTACTTGTAATAATATCATATGGGTTTGAATCAAAATGCAAAATAATGGGTTTGATCAAAACAAGGGCTAAAAAAGATGAGCATAGGCAAGAAAATTTAACCAAGTTTTCATCACCAAAATTCAGACAAACCTGAGTCTCAAGGCGGCATTTCTCCACCACAGTAGCGTCATGGTCAGACTTAAGCTTGGAATACTCCTCCTCCATCTTCTTGCTCTTCCATCTGGCCCTCTTGTTCTGAAACCACACCGCCACCTGCCGAGGATCCAGCCCCAGCTCCGCCGCTAGCCTGTCCTTCCTCTCCGACTCCAATTTATGCTCACTCCCAAAACTCTGCTCCAGCAAACTCATTTGCTCGTCACTCAGCTTTTTCTTCCTCATGATCACCCCGACATCATCACCTTTGTTCTTCTTTCTTCTCCGCCGCGGCTTCGTGCAGCTCGCCACTCCGCCTGAATACGCTGCTAAAAAGTTACTATATTTAGGAACAAATCCATATGCATGCATGTCAGATTTACCCATTTTTGATATAGCTAGCTAGCTCAGATACATGGTATACAGTACAAAATAACCAACCTTGTTGTGGTACAAATTGGCAGTATTGTTCAGACGGATAGTACTGTGAAATGAGTACCACAGGATCATCGAGTTGAGGAGGGTTCATATTTCTTCTCGTTGTTTTCTTTCTATCGTTATTGTGGATAAGTGTCTGGTAGGGATTAATCTAATACTACTGTTCTTTGCAAGTTGGAGTGAATAGGAAGCAAGAAAGTAGTTGCTATCTTAGAACTATAGGGATCGACAAATTTATTTATAGAGACAGATGGTTGAAATAAGTCTTGTTTTTTCTGGGATTTTCAAGAATGCCACTCCTGATATTGATATTGAATGGAATTGTTGAAACTTGAAAGTATGAATTTTATTATTAGGTTGTCGCTTTTTACAAACTCGAGTTTCTGGAAAAAAAAAGTGCTTATGTCATAATATCATTGTCAGGGTAACAGTTTTGGGGAAAATTTTTACATGAATCGAGTATGAATCCCACATATACATCAATACAAAGAAAATAAACTAAAACCTACATATCAATCAAGGTTAATCAAATCATGATGAACTCATTTTCTTTATTTATATAGGAGCCGGACCCGATCGGTTTTCCTACTTTTGAAATATCTAACACGCAAATTCCCATATAGTTCATTGGTCTTGTCGTGGATGGACTTTGTTATTTAATGTCGGACCAACAAATATATGTATATTGGGCATGCATTATCCGATTTCCATCTTACGCGTGCGAGAAAGAATTGCTTGATCACCCCAATAGAATAATTACAACTTTTTGAAAGAAATTTTTTATAAGAAATGTATTTTTTTTTTATGAAAAATTATACATTTTGTCGTATTTTAAAACAATTGGCCAATGTTAAATAACCGTTAGATAATGATTAATACGCTCGATATAAATTCCATCTACGGTTATTGATCAACTAATTGTGATGAGATTAACAATTAACAAATGCACTAGCTCAAACCATAGTACTATATTTGAATGAGTCTAATCTATACTACTAATTAATTATTAGAATCTTAATTACTTAAACTTAAGTTAGAGAAAATAAATAAAATGAGATATTTTATTTATTAATAAATAAAAATGTGATTTTAAAATAAAGTAAAGTGGTTTTTTAACTAACAAAAAACAATTAATCATCAACAGGCAATTCGGTCGAAGAGCAAGCATTTTCTGAAATTAGGCATCGACGGTCCCATGGTTGTGTTTCTATACTTCTACAGCCAGCACGCACTAGACCATGGTGTGGGGAATGGCGCTGTGGTTCTTTCAGTCAACCTTTTCAACCCCTTAGTGCTTTCTCTTGTTCTGTTGGAGTGTCTTTTGGTTCGAATCTGCATGCCACGAGTTTTTTTCTTCTTCTTCTTTGTACTTTTACTTTATTTGCATTCTTAGATTAGATCATCTTCAAGTATAATACAGCAACTAGCAAGCCTTTTGTTTCGTGGACTTGGTGCCTTCTTTCGAGTCCTTGGGCTTGCCCAACGTCCTCCCGTCGGAATTAGAAGATGGTTAACTCATTTCAACGGAGTCGGTGGTAATTTACCTAACTTTTGTAAATATGCATTTTAACCATGTTCTTCACAAAACATAACGCATTGTACACTCACAAACTACATCGGGTAAAAAACATATTTTGAAAATCATCTACTTGAAAAATTCACAGCCAAAAACCCCATTTCATGGATGGAATCTCATCGAAATGGATAATTGTTTCTTTTCAAGAGCCTCATTAGATTAGGTTTTGTCAAATATGGAAATTTGATTGGATTAATGCATAGCTTACCTTTTCTTTTCTCTATATCTTGAATTGGAAAAGCATGATTCAATGTATGGGTTCATGAATCTCGTTTCTTGTCTACATTATCCAAACACTTGTCATTTTCGTCTAGATGCGTGGCTATAGACGGCAAGTTCAATAATGCTATCAAACCGTATCAATTTAATTACTCGAAATTTTTAATTTATATATCATATCTTTATTTTATGCGTTTTTTATTTCGTAAACTATAAAAATTACTTTATTGCACTTTACTTTTTTCCTTAAAATAATAGAAAAAAGTCATTTTAAGAGAATGAATTGTAGAATGTAGATTGTAAGGTAAAGTTAATGATTTTAGGATAAAGATGTCATTTAATGCCCAAAGATCTGGGTAAAGTATATGAATGCAACAAGTTCCGTTCCTATTTTGCCTTTAAAAAAAAAAATTAGTTCCTAGTTTAAGTACTCTTATCACTAGTGTCAAGGGGTAAAAGCCTACCTAGAGTTAATGAGCACGTTGATTTTGAATTTTAAATACTTTTCCATCTCGTATAATATTTTTCACCGTATATTATGCGGTAAATGGTTTGTATATCAATTCATGATGAAGCTGTAAAAAGTTATGGGCGTAATTTTCACTTCCACTCTGACTATTCGCACCATTGTTTCACTTCCACTCTGACTATTCACACGAACGTCAGGACCCGGTTTATACAAGAATTTACCCCACTAGGATGTGCTCAAATCAATATGGACGCTGCTGTTAAACCAGATGGCACACATTGTGGTATAGGTTTGGTGGTGCAGGATGACAAGGAGATTGTATTATTTGCCATATCGCGGGTGCCCTGGTTCTCGTACACAGTACACCTCATGTTGCGGAGCTCATGGCTGTGCACGAAGGAATTTCACTCGCCCTTTCATCACAACTGGCAGCACTGGATTGTCGAGAGCGATGCGGCTAATGTGGTCAGTGCGATTTTAACTTGTTCACCTTTATCTACTGATGCTCCCATTGTCAAGAAAATACGTCGGGCTTGTATGGAAAGTGGGTCTGGGAAGGTTGTACATTGTTTGCGAGCTGCCAATTATACAGTAGCGCATGTTATAGCCTTGCAAGGCATGTGGTTGGGGGCAGAGCTTGTTTTTGATGATACATGCCCCATTATTTTGGATTCTTTTGTAAACGATGATCGTGTAGGTTGTAAACCTCGACCAAGATTGTATGATTTACAAGGCGAATACTTCAGACCTGACTAAATCATGTAGATTTGCTTAAAAATAAAGAATAATAATTTTAAAAACCCATGTAGTAAAGGTAGAATGTGGGAAGGCAGCAGTGCGTATTGGGTTGAGATCCCAAAGCTGACCAGTTACAATCCAAATAATTAATTAAATATATATTAGGGTTAATTGGCCTTTAAGTTAGAACAAGTGACTCATTCATGTCGCTAGTGACAAGGGGTGAAAACCTACCTAGCATTTTTAATTGTCGTTAACTAATAATTAACTTTAACACAAGTATAATCAAAACTTTTAACAGCAGTCACTTTTTGAACACGTGACCAGCTATAGTCACATGCGTGGCTCGAGATGAGTGAACAGTTAAAAGAAAAGAGCTTTAAATTTTTGATTGTTGGAATCGATATTTGGAAGCCACGTCATAACCGTCTAATTAAGCAAACAAATTCAAATTTCAATTACTCTAAAGTTAAAAAGATGAGACCATTAATCCATAGACTTATCATTCGAAGCTCTAACTATTACTGTTATTCTTTGAAATGATATCATTTCTCTCCTCCTCAAATCATGCATCGGCGGTGAAGATGTCAAAACGGACGGGCCATGCCGTGGTCCTGCACGACCCATTTTGCTATGTTATGGTTTGGGCAAGGCCGCTATTTTGACACTTGGTTGTGCTCTTGTGCTGGCACGACTTGTTGGCCCATGCGAGTAGTTCATAGATGTCTAAGATTATTTAGTTCTTTTAATTATAAACGAAATTGTAAATCATATTATTTAAATAGTGAAACTGAATGAAATATTTAGAGTTTCGAGGAAGGAAAGTACAGCTTCCAAGCCAAGGAAAGAGCACATGGGGTTGAGCCTAGAACTTTTTAGACGCGTCCTAACCTTAAAACGCAAAGACATGGGACCACGCATTCGACCTTTAATTTTTTTAATTTTACGAATAAAAAAAAAGTGATTTAAATATATATATTATATATTATAATGTATGAGCATATTAGAATAACCATTTTGTTATAATCATTATGACATTCTAAAAATACACTCTATTTGTTTTACTAATAGTCATGAGGCCATGAGATAAGGGATAATATCGGATTACCTATTAACTTCCCAACTTAGTTCCCAATTTTTCACCAGTTTTTTCCCTCCGAAAATATATGCGGTGATTTTTTCTCTTCCCCATAAAATTTCATATTTAAATCAGATATTTCAAATATAATTATACGTATACACTATATAAAATTTAAAATTTCATTATACACGCAACACATGTGTTTCGGCCACTAGTTAGTAGTTACAATAAAGTGTTGGGAATTTGGCCCTCCAAATTCACCACAAGATCTGCACTTTTTATGGGACAAGAAAAGCAGGGGCGGATAAAAAAAATTCTTTGGGGGCGAATTTTTATTTATAATATTTAAGGGATAAAAAAAATTTGGGGTGCAAAAAAAAAAATTTAAGAAACAAGGGTAAAAAAAAAACATTCGAAAAAACATTTTTTTTTTGGGAGGGGCCCCCCTAGGTCCACCCTGAAGAAAAGCAAGAGGAGAAAAATAATGTCATAAGAATTTAACATGAAAAACTCCCAAATCAGGAGAAAAATCACCAGGACCAGAGAAGAAATACACTATGTAGAAAATTATTACAACCACATAATTTTTCTACTCACCACAAATGCCTCAACGAAATTTTTCCACTAGCCACACTTTATAACTTGCATCTCTCTCTTTAGAAGGAAGACACATAATAAAATCTTTTCTGATGTAGAAACTCACACAAAGCATACTAAAAATTTTACAAGATTCTACAGATGAATTTATCTAATCTAAAACTACATTTTGATAGACAAACTATTAAGTGGTGCACTTAAAACATGAGACAGAATCCTCTTTTTATAGCGTGGGGATTGGCCAAACTGTGTTTCCCATTCCATATGGGATATAACAAAGCCCAAAACCATCATAAAGCTGATTGATTCGACTCCACTTCAAATTTCATAATTTTTTTTGTAAATTATATGTTATGCAGGTAAAGTTTATACTAAATTGTCTTTCATATAAAATATTTATTAGATCAAAGATTGGCGAAATCCTCTTTTGTTTATTGTAGAGGGCAATACATACAAACCTTGTACCATGTTAGCATGTGCACATGCATGAGACAACTAGCTAGTAAAGAGATAAGATCAAGACGAACTCCACAAGTTTTGGCAAAAGGTTCGCTTATGTTTTTGAGGAAAGTTTTATCCATATATTTTTATGTCCACTGAATGATAATTTACCACGTTTTAATTGGATCCACATTGTTGGGATTGTTTTGGGAAAGGGAAAATAATCGCAGTCTAGCCCTCTAAAAACAGAGGAAAATTCCAATTTTACTTTCTTGAATCAATGTGCACATATAGCCTCAATACAAATGTTGACATTAAGTTTCTATTTTTTGCAAATGACAACTAAGGGAGTGTGTTGTGTCACATTTTCGATGGATCATGTCAACTAAGTGTCGTGACATGTCGAGAAAGCGAAGAAAATTGAAAATTTATGCTTTCGTACGAAGTAAATTTGGAAGGCAAATTTTGTAATATTTTGGAGAAAATTCGCGATAGATCAATCATTTAATTAATTAGATCGAGTGTTAATTTATATAGTTGGAATTTATATATCTTAAAAATACATACACACAAGTAAAACACAGTTCCTTTTTTTTTTTTTGTCCAACTTAGTCCAATTTCATATTGGCACAAGAATTTCAACAAGACGAGCAACTTAAGATAACACAGCATGGGAAGGTTTGTTTCTCTTTTAAAGAAAAAAATTCAATTTGGAAGTGTAAAAATTCTTATTTAAGACAAGATGGGATCAAGTAAAGGCGTCTCTAGAAAAATGCTCTCTCTCTTTCCAATTGTGGTTATTAGCAACGAAACCTCATGTGGTTTTATAAATAGGAGGATTACGCATTTGTGGTTTGAAAATATACAGTTTATCATCATGTGGTTTTAAAAATAGGCAGTTTACCCCCTGTGATTTGTGAAAAAATGCAGTTTTACCGTCTGTGGTTTTTGAAAATAGACAGTTTATCCCCATAGTTTGTGAATTGGTGCAAAATACTCACATCCGTATATGGTATGTTTTGCAAACTACAGTGGGTAAACTGTCTATTTGCAAATCACATTTAGTAAACTGTCTATACCAAAATGGATTAAAATATCTATTTACGTACAAACCACAAGAGGTAAAATATATATTATCGATATCACAGGGGGTAAATTATCACTAACTTTAATCCAATTGGTCTGTTGTTATCTTAAAGAGGTAGGATAACCGTATGTAAAGTAACATATAAATGTGTGAAAGATGGATAAGGCCAAAATCTTTCGACAGTGAGTGGTAATTATACGACGTAGAGTTGTGTTTAGATTTTATCAAAATATAATGGTATCAGGCTCTTACATATATTTAAGATAAAATGACATTTAAAATAAAAGATTAGAGAATCATATATCTTACCAAAGTGTACTAATGTTAACTCAACATGTCCTAGATCTAATCAATTTTTTATTAATTAGTGGGTGTCATGTTTATCCCGACAAACCAAGCTCATGTTTCCCATCTTCCTACTTAGCTCATAGATGCTAAAACAGCAAATATGGGTTTTCTTTTCCATTTTTTTTTCACTCAAAATAATATTATAATATCCTGCAATTATTATTTTTTCTTTATTTTCATTAATAATTATAACATTGCGTTATAAAATTTACAAGTTCAAAGTTACTTTATGATACTCTCTTTTTTTGGGTACAAAATGGGCTTTTAGCTGTCATTCTGATTAAGGACTTCAATATGAAAAATCAGTTTTTAATGCTTAGAATTCCACGTCCCATACTTTACGGCTTAATTTAGGCGTTTTATCTAGGTATTTGTTACCTTAATTTATAATTCATTAGCTCCCAGTTTAAGGTCAAATGATGGCAAATTTTGCTTTTTAAATTTGTTTTAAAAAAAATTAATGCTTAAATTTCATGTTTTGTTCAATATATAATTCAAGTACACTTTCGTACAATATATAATACATTTTATTTTGTTAATGACAATAAGATTATCTCCAAATTAGGCATCGGCCCGATGAAAGTGGTGAAAAATAATAGTTGCCTTTGAAATTTTATATATACTAGTGCCTATTTATACTTGTTACGTGCTTGTACAGTTGTTTATTGTGCAAATTGTTGTTTGCTTGTATAGTTGATTTTGTTTGCTTATTTTGATTTGTTTAATTATTTTGATTTGTTTTAAAATAGGGTAATATTATAATTAATATTATTATTGGGGTAGTCGTGTTGTGCATATCTATTCGATGATGCTATACTTTAATGTATTTTCAAATACAAAATTACAAATTAAGGAATCTTTACTCCATAATAGAAGTTTTAATTAATCCTTAATCGCTTTAATTAACGATCAAAATTGCAATACGTGGAATGATAATCAGTTTGATATGTGGCATTACATTGTCCCTTCATTTGAAAACATTAAGGATTTATTAATACGGTAAGAACCACAAGCTTTAGCTGCACATGGTTACCACTTTCTATTCAATGTTTTTTTTATTTATTAAAGGATAAAATTAATATGAAAAATTTACTTTTTCAAAATAATATATAAGCTAATAATAATTTGTAATTTTGTTCGAGCCTACTTGTGGAGTATTGCAGAATGAAAGGTATAATTATTATTAAATTGAATAAGGATCTTTCAGGTGTACTAGATCCGAAAACAGCGGTGAAAATGGAGGTTTCAGCTTTTTGTGGGCTAACCCTTCTAATGGTGGTCCAAATTCAACTAGTCTTTATATATTTTAATCCGACAAGAAACTGCGTGTGTATATGCATGAGCTAGCTACTAATTTCAATTTTGGATTTGAATTCTCTTTAGATTATTTTAGTTGGTTTTGGGCTTATATCAAACTATTAAATCCATCATTAAACCGTAATCAGATATAACTATAACATGAGCTGTTCAAATGGGATGCCAGGATGGTCTGTCGGGTTGCCCAACCCAACAGGCCAACCAAATTTGGATTGACGGATTATGGTGGGTTTATAATAATAGTTTAATTATATGATTTATTAATAATTTTAATCATTAGAATTTAATAAACTACATTTTTTTTTTTTTTGTGAATTGGCTCGCCTAGCCTGCAAGAAGCCACAGGTTGAGTTTGAAGTTTTTCAACTCGCATGAAGGCGAGCTTAATCGGGCCAACCCGTTTGGGTTTACGGGTTTTGGTGAAACAATCCGTTTAAGTCGGATCGGCCCGTTTTCACAATTTTAACTAGAACTCATTTGCAATACAAATATGTAAGAGAAAGGGGGAAATAGTTAAATCCGTTTTAAAGTTTGTCTAATTGAGTTTTTGTTTCTAAATAGCTATAATAGAGTTTTGTTCATAAACTTTTTCAACTCTATTTTAGTGCAGTTCTAGCGTGTCTTATAAAATATTGATATAGCACCAGAAAATACTAAAACTTCTTGATCCACGTCAAAATAGGACCAAAAGCTAACAAAAAATCAATTTACAGGATCAAGACCTAATTTTGACAACTAAGATGATAAAAAAATCCAAAATATGCCAACTTATAGTAGCATTTGGTAATTTCCCATAAGAAAAGGTTGATAATGTTTGGTCTTTAATTTTCAAAGAATTTATGTTTTGAATTCAAAATTCTCCTCCATTTATTTTTAATAAATTTTAAAGCTTTCAGCATTAAAGTCGTGTAAAATCTATATATCAGATTCACTAATAAATACATCTATCAATTCGATACACAACTTTAAAGTTCTAGAAAGATTATTGGATGTTATTTGTGAAATAAATAAATAAAAATTCGCTTGAAATATCACAATAAGCTTAGAAATATAATTGCCACACCTCGTGCCAATTTTATTGGATCCTGCGATATCAATGCATCACAATATATTCTATTAGTGATTATTTCCAGCATCGCCATTTTGAGTAAAGAAATAAGAATAGGCAAGTCGAAACCATGAATTTATGTTAGGGTGGACTAAATTAAATATGAAACATATATTATTTAAATAAAAAATCATTAATATAAACTTAAGACGCTGGTATAGACCGTTTATCCAATATATCATAATGAATAAGATTTATTTAAACATACATATTATTGAATCAAAACGATAAAAAAAAATATAAGATTGTTTAATAAATAAATAATTATTTCATATGGGATAAAGCCAGAGTAGCCCCTATTAAGTATATTCATAAGGAAAATTCCGTCAACATATCTTACAAACTTGGGAAAATTACGGGTTGGTACACTTTGGTGAAACATAATCTATCCTAGTCCAGCGAAAAAACATTAGTTGACATAAGTCCATTCTAGGTTGAAATGACCATAATAACCCCATGTGGTCCATGTGGTCCAAGCGGTCCACGCGGTCCAACCAATCTTTTAATAAATTTGCATTCTTAGCCCTAGAAAATGTTTAAAGAACAAAATATGCCACAATATACTATTCATCATCGTTTTCATCCTAATATTTATCAAACAGAAACATTATATGAACATGAGATCCTTCAGTTTCTGTCATCTCGAGATGAATCCCAAGAGCATACTTTTGCAATGGACTCACGGTTTATATAACGTTCGTCAAATTATAATTCGACCCGATTTGAAGATCATGTTAAAAATAAATAAAAGGCCCAACATGCTTCCGTATTACAATAAAATTTTAGCAAACTGAAAAATACCATTTTGACCATAACGGCACCGGGTGAGGTGGGTCGCAACTTCCACCAGTCGAAAACTTACTGCCTCCAGACTGTTTTACGAATGGCTCCTCACCATCCAACCTCAGCACACGGGCGAGGTTAGTCTGCCAGTTATCCGACTCCTTCAGAAACCACACAGCACAGCCCTAATTCGTTTCCTACCTTAGGGCGTAAGGTATATTCAGGATATAAAAAAGATTTAAAGAAATCTGGGAGATAGCTGGGCAACAGCCTTATTTTTATTCTGGAATACTTATAACAACTATTACATTAAAACGTCTCCTTTTGGGAGGAGACGGACTTGTTTAGCCTCTCATAAAGATGAGGCTTTACTCAAGAACACATAAACTTAAAACCAACAGAACAATATTACAAACGATAACAAAAGAAATAAAAGAAAGAAAGATTACCAAGCTACGAAAGTTGAAATATTACAAAGCTTGGAGACTCTAAATTTATTTCTCAGAAAACTATGGAGAATTTTTCGATGTCCTTAGCTTCCTGAATGCCTTGGTATTTATAGAAGTCTGGAGGTGGATGTGAAATCCGGACTTCAATTGTTTAGAATCAGACGTCATTGCATGCGTCTTCTCTCTTGTTTGGTATCTTGTGGTCCCTTCGACTTTCGGCCGAAGAGTGGTCCTACCATTTTGTTTTCTTTTTCAAATGGTAGTGGTCCTCGTCAGAGTCACATGGCTCTTGTCTCCCTGTGGTCCCTAAAAATTTGGTTTTTGCAGTCCGCGTGGGAATCTTCCACGTTTGCCCGGTCCTGATTTGTCCTCTTTCTTTTGGTCCCGTTTGACATGGAATCCTTTCCCGAACAGTGGCTCTTTCTACTCTGGACAGCTCGGACAGATGTAGTCCTGCCATCGTCCTACATGAGCCATGTTGCAGAACTTTCGGCTGGTTTCTTTGGTTGCCGGAATCTTGTTTTCCCATAATATCTGCCTCTTCTTTTCAAAGATGTCCTCGGCAAATTTTGTAGTATGGCTTGTCATGGCGTTAACCATGAATGATCCGTTCGCTGTTTTCTGAATATTTTGAACGGATACTTGACTTTGTCCATCTCCGTGAGACAGGCCCATAATCCCCAAGCTCTTCGGGTTGAAATGTCATCTTCTGTGAGCGGGGAAACTAGTGTTGTTCCTTCGGGCGGTGGTTTTATTTGATCCATCGCCTTCCAGTTAGGCCTCTGTAACTTTACAAAATGAAAGCTAGGGTGAAGGCCTTTTCCTGTGATTTCTGGGGCTGCAGTTATGAATTTCAGCTCCAGAACATCTCCTCGTCCCAGTGTATGATTATTTTGCCATGAGTCATACAATCCTTCGGAGATCCAATCCGGTAATTTTGCGATTTTCGGGAAACTTGGTGCTGTGGTAAAGACTGAGGCTAGGCAGCCAAAATCAAACCACTCACGAACACTTTCTGGTTTGACACCAGGATGCATCCACATTCTTGGGTATTTTCCTGACCAGTCGGCTGTAATTTTTCCAGGAATTATACCCATTCTTGTACAAAGTTTCTCCCATGATCTTTGATATTCCTGTAAAGGGGAAGTTGGGGAAACAATATTCTCGTTAGTATTAACCTTAGATTTGCCCGCCGATGGCCTAAGATTAATCTCTCCCTCTTTAACCCCTGACGTGCTGGGTTGGCGATTCTTCCGATATCCCCGATACCTTGGAATCAATTTTTCCTTCTGTATCTTCCTCGAAAGGATCAATACTAGGACCTGTAGTGGCGGTACTTGAATCCTCCACCCCGGTTGATGAGCCCGGCTCTCTGAAACATGACTTTAGCTTCACCGATGAAGCATCCCGTCGGAGGGAAATATAAAGATTGTCCCATAAACAGGTGTGAGCCTGCATGGTAGCCTTCATAGCCTGTTGGACCTTAGTGAGATCCAGTTCATGTACTTGACCCGCAACCTGAGAATTAATCACCAGGCCGTTGATCTTCTTGTCTAGCTCCTCCAGATTTTCTCGAAGGTGCTTTGATCTCGTGATGATGGAATTAGCTTCACTTGCTTCCATCTCTCGTCAAAAAATCTTCTCGTTGATGTGCCATCTGATAACTTCGTTGTTATCGAATAGCCCACTGCAATATCTGCATGGCACTTCTCCTTCTGTTGTAATTTTCATGAGAACTGCCGCCCACCAATGATCACTGGCATCTGTGTATAATACCAGTTCATCCTCGTCGTTTGGTATTGCCAGCTTTGGTAGTTGCCTGCAAACCTCCTTTAGTTGTTTGATAGCTTGTCTATGATCATCATTCCACTCAAATTTAACATCCTTTTTGAGTAGCGGACTGAACACCTTCCTATGGTTTGCTAGATTGTTGATAAACATCCCAGCGAAATTAACAACTCCTAAAAAGCTCTGAAGTTGTTTTAAATCCTTGAGGTCATCCGGATATCCTTGTACTTTTTTAACAATATGATTTTGCAGGATGATTCCAGATTCATCGATCTCTATTCCAAGGAACTCGATCTGTCTTGTAGCAATTACTGCTTTCTTTTCGGAAAGCACCAATCCTTCCTTGTAACAAACGTCTGAAAAGATTTCCAGATGCTTAAGATGTTCTTTCATGTTTTTTGACGCTATGAGGATGTCGTCAATGTACACGAACATGAAGCTGAAGTAATCCTTGAAAAGATTATCCATCTTCCTCTGATATATCTGGGGAGCATTTGCTAATCCCATTGGCATGACATTCCAGATATAATGTCCTTGTGGTGTGGAGAATGCCGTGAACTTTCTGCTTGCTTCCTCCATTTTAATCTGGTAGAATCCATACTTGCAATCGAATTTAGAGAATACTTTGGCATTCTTGATACTATTTACCAAATATTCTCTGCTTGGGATAAAATATCCATCGAACTCCAAGATTTCGTTGATCCCTTTATAGTTGATCACCAATCTTGGCTTTCCTCGTTTAATTTCTCCATGATTCCTTACCAGAAATCCTGGGCTGCAGTATGGAGAAATACCTGCTGAGATTAACTTAAGGTCAAGATGCACCTTCAGTATGATCTGCATATCCTTTCGATCTTCCTGGTTCATGGGGATCGGCCTGTACCTAACAAACTCATTCTCTTTTCCAGTCTTCACCTTCAAGGTAGCTCTGAGCTCATTTTTGTTCCACCATGCCAGTGGATCCTCGTTGTAGTTCCTACGAATCTTTCTTTTTACATCCTCTAGAGTGATTCGCTCTTCGATGGTAGATTCAGGTTGTGGAACTTCTTCTCGTAAAGCATTTTTCAGTAGCAACAGGGTTTCTGGAGTTACTCTTTCCTCATCTTGCTCTCTGAAAGACATGTTATTAACCCAGTCAAAAGTTTGAGAGTCCTTTTCACTAGGCCCTTGTTGTCGGAACTGAAGAATCCCTTCTCCAAATTTCCGCTGATCTTTCATCTTTGGGTGTCGAAGTTTTCCGTCATCACCACGCTTGTTGCGAAAACGAATAGGGAATTTTCTGTGAAACGCCTCCCGTAATCGTTGTACCAAAATCTTATGATCACATAGAGTTGTGAAAATAAGTCTTCTCGTTTCATTCTCTTGAGTGAATGTCTTGAACGTCTGTAGGAAATTGTTGCCTAACAGCATATCTGCACCTGTATCATGGAAATATATAGGTGGAGTTTTGACTTTGTACCATGGGGTACCGCCTGCTCCGCCGATAATGATTTCCGCTCCTCGGACTCCTTCATTAAGAATAAGGATCCGTTTGGAAAAGTCTCTTCCGGCAATGGCTGGTAATTTCTCACCCACGTCGTTGGGGAAGATTTCTCGTCTGGCAGTGCATATTCCAGCTCCCAAGTCAATGTATGCTGCAAAATATTCTGCCCGGTACTTCGCGTATAACATCCCAACGGAGATGTATATGGAGAATGGACTGGTGGTCATCGAATTCGGTATCTCTTGCCGTCGACCGTGAATTCCATTCCATCTTGCAATCTTTCCCAAGGTTTATGTTCCTCGAGAAATTCAATCCCTAGAATAAGTTGTTCTGGGATCCGTCCGGCAATGCCTTCAATGGTGAGGTCAATTTCACCAATTTGAAGGTTTCCTTGAAACTTTCCAACTGTGGGTTGTTGCAAATAATATAGAACATCGCATGGGAAGATATTATTCTTCTCGGTGATGTCAAAAATTATCTGCACTTCTCTCCAGCCTTCTGGGCATTTCAGTTTTCCTATTGTTTGGAATACATCAGGAACTTTCTGAATTCTGCTTGAGGCTGCCTTCTGTTTTTCCCCGGGATAGTTGCTGATTAACCTATCCTGTTGGAAAGACATTCTTCTTTGCTCGATCATAAGGCTCCTGCTTCTATTTAGAACAGGTTGATCTTGTATCCACATGTCGATCTCTCCTATTGTCGGAGTATCAATGATGTCCAGCAATACTGCTTTGGCGAAATCTTCGAAGATTCTGGGGACTTCGATGAATTCTTTTCTCAAGAATACCTCGGAATGATGAGTATTCGAGAGTGCATACGAAACTTTGTAGGTGATCGAGTAAGGCCTGTTCCCTTCTTTCATCAAATCTTCTCTTTTAAAATCTTGATGAAGCGTGAGAACTTTGTTGAAGTCTCGATCTCCTAAATTGTATGTAATCCTTGGATAGATGTTGAAGGCCATCTTTCCTGCATACAAATTTCCTGCCACTGCTCCCAAACAAGAATCTTTGAGGTTCGGGATTCTCTTGTCAAAGATCGCCAGGTTGAGGGGCGAGTCAATTCCTTCCTTGAATGTTGCTTTGATGATTACTCGAATGGCTCCAATATGAATCCATGAGAGTGTGTTTGCAACTTCTCTTTTAACCTTGTTCTTAATCTCCTGGATTTCTCTGTAGGGGATTAACTGCATCTCAATCTGGTTTCCCGTGAATTCCATTGGGATCGCAAATTCACCTGTTGTCACCCTATGGATAATCTGATGCTTTCTGCTACGAAGACCAATCATATCCATGGCTTTTTCCATTGCTCCAATTGTAAATCCATCATACATCTGAAGCTTTGGTTCTTCTTTCATGATTCTCATAAGGGTTTTATGAGAAACCGTGGTATGCGAGAAAAACCCCGATGGTTCTTCTCGAATCACGTGCTGAAGGAACTCTCCTTCACTCTGATTCTGAGCTAGATTCACCTCCATCTTCAGAATAGATCTCTTCTTCGTAGATGCTTTCATCTGAGGGAATATCCTCAAATTGATACACCTGTACCAAATCCTGAAAATAGACAGCATCCTCAAATTCTTTGGTATGCTCGAACTGTCTGACTCCTCGACTTTGATTTTCTGGACAATCTGTAGAGATATGTCCTCTTGCTCCGCATGTCCAGCAGTTACAATCTCTGAAACTCTCATTTGCACGGGTAGGTGTGCGTCTGAAAGTTCTCTTCGTTGGTGCCCTGCTAGAACTGGCTTGATTAGAACCTGTCGATGAGATTCTACTCCTTGTTGGTCCTGACCTTTGCCCCGATCTATAGCTTCGGGCTTTCTGCTTTGACCAGAACTTTCTAGGTCTCCATGAAGACCTACTTCTTCTTGAACCACCTCATCGGGCATACGGTTGACTTCTGTGCTTCTTCAACTTGCGCCTTTGTGGGTAGTTCCCAATGATTGTAGGGATATCATTTCCCGTACAACAAAGAGGAGCCATTTTGTTGATTCCTCTGAGCTTCTTGAAATTTTTCTGGAGCTTTGCTTGGTAGCACCACTCCGCCAGCTTTACTTTAAGAAATGACATTCTCCTGGACACCGTCTCGATTGCATTCGGTGTATATTCCTGGATAAGCATTTCTCTCCATGGGCTCGGAATTTTGACAAAAAACAGCTCCGCTGCATCGTCTTCCGCTATCTTCGACTTCCATCGATACTCTGTAAAGAGTTTGATGTACTCATCTACATAGCAGATGTCATGTAGTTCTAGGCTAATTAGAGCTTGTCTATATTTCTTAGCCTTTTCTTCCTCCATTCCCTCGAAGTAGCTTATTCCGATGAAACGGATTTTGAAGAATCTCGCCATCTTGTCCACGATCTCTTTCAGGGACTCTCCGGCTAGAACTTCTTCCTTGGTTCCTGGGTCTCCAAGATCCCAGGCAATCTTGACTGATCCTTCCAGACTCATTTTTAGAAGTAAAACGAATCCTTCTTTGCCTAAGTCAAGTGTTCCTGCTGCTATTCTCATTGCTGAAGCCCATTCATCAATAAGAAGTTCTCTGTTTTTGAAATCCAAATTATCCATGTTGAGCATAAGTCCATATGGATGGATTGGATCTAGCTGTGACTTCCCATATGGCGTCTGATGAATATCTGGCCTTCGGGAACGGTTCCTTGTTCCTACTGGGGGATCCAAAGTTGCTGAGGTGAAATCATCCCTGTGTGGCATACTTTGGTCTCCTTCGGGTGGATTGTGTGACCCGAAGCTCTCTTGTGGTGGAGGTCTTTGTACAAGCTCTCCTGTCTTGATTTCTACGAGATTTAATCCCGCAAATGAATCAGCAAGATCCCTTAGATCTTCAAGGTTGATTCTTTCCATTACTTTGTGGGAAGTATGGGTTCTCCTCGTAGGACTGCAATCATTTTTTCAGACTCAGTTAACGGCCTTCGGACCTCCTCTGCTTTCCCCTTTTGGTGTAAAAGGGGTTCTGTTCCGTAAGATGGTGGCAACCATCCTCCTTTTCTTCTTCCTGTAGGACTGGGCCTTGACTCCAATTCCTTTACTCGGGATTGAACATCTTGAAGGTTTTCAAGAATCTCCTTCTGATGTTTAATCAGGATCTCCATCTGACTCTGGATCTGATGGATTTGTGTAGGGACATGGTATTGAAGATATCCATAGCGCTGCACTGTCTTTTGGATCTCTCTAAGATCTTGGGAAATCTTAGAAGAATCGGGCTCGATTTCTCGAAAGGTTGGCTCACCCATCTTATTCATCCGGTCCGGACCCTGTTGGATCATTGGGGTCTGATACAACGTCCTCGTGTTCAGGATGATTGTCCTCCTGAAGTTCGGCTAACTGGAACTGAAGTTTGAGGTTCACTTGATGAAGCCTCTTCGCCATCCTTTCCAATTTCTTGTAATGATTTATGCTTGGAGTGCATAAACCTGTTGCTCGTAATTGTTTCCACTTATGGTTGAAGCGTTGAGCTTCTGCCATATGCTTTTGATTTAGTTTTTCCAATTTCTGGAAATACCACCTGTAAGAATGACACTTCGAACAAACGTTCGGGTCCATATTTTTCTTGAATCGTCTCCTCCGTATAGGTTACAAATTAATATTCAAGATATTATCATTGTATTTTCAGAATAAACCTGGGCTCTGATACCATTTTGTGCCAAGGATCGCAAAAAACGGGGACTTGTAAAACGACGATGTTAAATGTTGCTTTTTATAAATATAAGGATATAAACGATAATTAAATATTATATATAGACTTCTTTGTAATTTAAACAAAAGCCTAAAGGATAGAATGCAATATATCAAACTATTGAGGGGTAAAAGAGTCATCATAAAACACCCAATTGATTTGAAAATTTGAAAAGTGGACTTATTTCAACACAATTGTTTCCAATTTGGCTTTTTATGCACTAAGATTTTTTCTCAAGACTTAAGTAGATTTTGTGTCACCAAAGTGGACTTCCATGTAATTTCCCCTACAAACTTATCAACAACAAAACTTACACGCTTGGCCCAAAAACTAAAACTAAGCGTAAGCCCAATACTTTCTAACCCCTAAAAGCCCAAAAGAGAAATTCAACGAGGAAGAAAATACGTCGTTTTCTTGACCAATCGTCGAGAAGCGCATTGCCACAATTGAAGTTAATGGAAGAGATGCATAGAGGGATGAAAGTTTCGTATTTCATTCACCATCCATTTTCAGTATGAACTTACAAATATATAACCAAGAACTAGTAATAGAAAAATGACACATATAATTCCATTGTAACAACTATAACATAATAAACGATAAAAAGAATAATATCTATGCTTATGTCTGGAACATTCTCGCAAGTGCTACGAGGTAGACTAATCTTTTATGGGCTTTATTGACTAATACTAATAGCGTAAGATTCTGAAGTGGGCTTGGATTAATTCAAGCATGGGCTCTGAAGTCTGATTCATTTAACTCCCCCCTCAAACTCAGCAAGGGATTAGCAACCACTCGGAGCTTGGAACGAAATTTGAGAAATGAAATAGCAGATAATGGCTTGGTGAGTGCATCGGCAACTTGATCAATTACTGGTACATGTTGAATGTACAGTGCTTTGGACAACATTTTTTCTTGAACAAAATGAAGATCAAGTACCAAATGTTTGGTGCGAGCATGTAGGACTGGATTAGAGCTTAATGCTATAGTGCTAATATTGTCGCACCAGATTACTGGAGTTCGCATCAAGGGAATATAAAGCTTAGATAGGAGAGATTGAATCCACATAAGCTCAGGTGTTGTATGATGAAGACTACGATATTCGGCCTCGGTACTTGATCAAGACACCATCATAGTAATTATTTGGGAAGTAGGTTATTAAGTTCTTTTCCTTGAATTCATTGTTTTCTCAAGTCCCTCAAACTCAAATTGGGAAAATTATTGATGTAAAATGCTATTCGCCTCAACAATAATTAAAAAGGATAATTATCTCTCTTGAATAAAATAAAAATAAAAATCAAAGTTATATATATAACTTTTGTACAAACATTTGATATGGCGCTAATGCGCTTTCGTTTTTGGATATATTTTAATTTACCGCTGTGGACATGTTCTCCATTGATTTCTAAATGGATAAAGGCCAATATTAGAAAAGGCAAACAAACTAAACGCCGTTGCCGGGGATCGAACCCGGGTCACCCGCGTGACAGGCGGGAATACTTACCACTATACTACAACGACCTTGTGGCTTCATGCCCTCTTTAGTTTTATATAACCAAAATAAACGTGATGCGAGAATTTTAAAGAAGATACAAAGCAGTGAAGCACGAAATTGAGGCAAAATTTTAGGGGATGAGTTGTCGTACAAATTGTGAATGTAGTGATGAGGATGAGTTTCTCACCATATAATGGTCATGCGCAATAAACATTTTTTGGGCAAATAACCCTTTACAAAAATGACTTTCTTTTATTAAAATAACATTATGAAATGGGTTTGATCATGAGTTTTTAGTCAAACAAAATTATTTTCTTAAATAAATATATGCCGGGAAAAATGACAGATAAAATGCACTTCGATTGTTTCAAGTTTGAAATCACTTGCGCCTATCAAACTGGACCTATATTGCACCATAATACTCAGTATTTGAGTACATACAGACATAGCTTTAGAGCATTACACTTGAAAACTTTTGAGTACTTGCACCACCAAAAATAAAGAAAATCCAAACTATTTGGAGGCTTACTTAAGTTATAAAAATGAGGTATTTATTGAAAAGATAAAAAAAATAACGTGAATATTGAACAAAATAACTTATTTCTTGCATTTTTTATGCAAAAACACTTATTAAACTATGTAGTCAAGTTTAGCCAATTAATATCGTTGCAATTGTGGAGGACAAAATGGCGAAGAGGTAAGCAAAAATCAAGAGAGTTTTAAAAATTCTACCATTTTCCTTCGCATATGATCAATGTTGGCTGAAATATGATTTGAAGATCCTCCATTTTCAGGGGTGTAGTCGATCTTATTTGATGAATTACTGCATCCCAATGATCTCATACATTTAATGATTTTAGATGGATTGGTTTGGTATGATGCAGGAAGAAGGTAGCAATCATGTTTGAATAATCATGGAACATTAATTGGTGAAATGCAATGATTCTATGTACTAATCTTGATCTTGTGTTTTTTTCTTCTTCTTCTTTTGGCTCAAATTCCGACCACCGTTTTCACTTTTTAGAATCATGTAGTGTTACATGGATTCTGATTCATGCATACATATGTACAAGGGCAGAAACACGTAAAGTCAAAGAAGAGCAAATGCCATCTATCAAATTTGCTTTTGCATTACTCCATAAAATTGTATTTACCTCCTAAATTATATTTTCTCCCCTAAAGTTATGGATTCCCCTTAAAATTGTATTTTACTCCAAAAAAAAAAAATTATATATATATATATATATGGACACACACATGCATAACTTGAATTATATTTTATTGTTATAATCAATTCTATTATTTCTTTAATAAATCATCATCGTATTTTCAAATTTTACAACCAAAATAGATCAATTCAAGTACTTTTAATTTAAAAATAGCGAAAGTCCCTTCACATAATATTATATTTTAAAAAAATTGTTTATTCAAAGATAAAATAATTATTTTAAAAATATAATTATGATTATCTATTATGTCAACCTATCAATTTTTTTAATATTTCAAGATAAAGATATTAATTGTCGAAGCATTCAATATCAGCCGTGATTACAATGACACTTTCACGACGATTTTTTTTTTTAAACAGTATTTTTTTGAACGATAATATATAGTAACTAAAGAGCAACAGTTATAACAGACTGCATTAGCCGATCCCGACACTAAAAAAGTAAACACCCCTATGAACATGACAATAAGTCGAAGAGAAAACATAAAAGCTACATCATAAAACCAATAGCAATGTGAGTTAAAAGTTGAGACGGACAGCACCCGACCGAACTTCACGAATCCAATCACCGAAAGATGCTGCTGAGAGATGAAATTGGCTTCAAAATCAACTGAAGGATAAACATCAGGAGAGCAAAGAGACTATAACTAATAAATTACAAATAAAGGCACAAACTCTCAAAACAGTAACCAACATTGACTTTCCATCGACCATGACATACCATAGGATGACATGCATATCCAAACCGCCAAGAAATCAAGCCTAAAATATTCAGAGAAAAAGTGCCCAAATGCCCGAGAAACATATACAAACCAAAGCCAACAACACATACAAATTAAGACAACCTTATTACACAATACTCTGTTGATCGGTAACTGGATATAACGGTCCGCAAGAGAAAGATATACTCATCACAATCTGCGATTTTATCATACTAATGGGTTGATAACTAGTCGATAAGTGGGTAGAAATAATGAAAAGGAAAAACATAAATAGGCATGGTTAAAAAATTCAAATAATACGAGGGGGCCTAATGCAATTATGCCCATCTTTGTATGCAACACGACTCTGACTTGAGAAGTAACACTCACTCAAGTGAACGCGCTTTTAAGTTTTTTACTGAAGAAACCAAATTGTTGGAACGGAGAAGAGCAGAGAAGATAGCAAGGAATTGAATTGCGATTTGAACAACGACTCTGCAAAAATGGGATATGTGCAAGAAGCCAGAGAAAATCACGTCAAGAAGAAAGTTGAAGAAGGTGAATTGTTTATTGAATAATTCAAGATTACCTCTTAAACCCTAAACCCTAGACCCCATCTCATTCGACTTCAAATACTCAAGTTACATAAAAATTATTATTTACCGTCACCCTTAATGTAAATTTTAGCTGAAAAAATTCATATGTAATTTTTTTTTTTTTTGGGGGGGGGGGGGTGGGGGGGGGGGGGGGGGGGGGGGAATGAGCTGTTGCTTTAATGGGTTGTTTTGCTCCTATTTTTGAATTTATAACTTAGCAATCTCTTTTAGGTTGGAATGAAAGTATTACGCATTTTTACCCGGTTCAGCTGATTTTTTTTTATATATATATATTTTTTATGGAGTACAACTGGGGGAGGGGATGTTTTACGGTGGGTTTGAACCCAGACCTCTCCCACAACACCTGGGTTGTGTCCCCTGCTTAGATATCTGAGATCCAGTTTTTCAAAATTTAGGTTTTGTTAGGATTATGTTTATTTGAAGGCGGACAGTGGAAAAATTGATTTTCGGGGGGATTTTATATACTTAGCAAGTGAAATTTATATTGGTAGAAAAATATTTATAAACACTCAAGTATTTTTAAACTTGAGGGTAGGTGAAAAATCGAATCTCACTGGTTCCACCCTGAGTCTGCTACAGTTCTTTTGGGCTAGTGAGGATGTAAATATATATGAATTTTGGTGGATACTTGATGTCTGGAGATGTGTTTAACAATGTATGATTAGAGTCAGCCAGTTTCACCCTAAGTAAGTGCTAGGGTAGGTCTCATGCTTGGCCAATTCAAGAGGCAGTCGATGAATCGAAAAAAAATCTAAATTTGTGGTCGCAAAGGATGTTAATATCAGAAATTTGTATCACTATGCTTTTATATAGTTTGAGTTTATTTGCAAGATGCAAATATTCATTTATCGAAAACATCAGCTTTACGCAGCAAAATGAAGCAAAAGGCGCTGAAAGAATGTGATCGCTACACAGTAAAATATGCTGAATGTGCTGCAGGAAGAACATTTTCTGTTGTTTGGAAGTGTCGCAAACAAGCCAATGAATTGAATGAATGCCTCCATCAGTAGTAAGTCTATCACTTTATTTTCCAGAGATTTTGGAAGCTCCATGATATGCTTATGTAGTTTATGTTTCCTAAAGATGCTTTGAAAGAATTTATTGTTTTATATTTTAGTGAAATTTCAGGAAGAAACATTCTTCTAAGTTCTTAACAGCTTACTGGCAGTGACAGAAAATTGGTTATTTCTCGAAGGGTTTGTTTGTTTAAATCTCTAGTAAGGAAATATAAATCTCTATGCATTATGGATAACCAAAAAATATCTCTCAGTCACGGAAATTCTTCTAATTACTGTTGTGAGAAACGTTCCATAAGGCCATGTTTTCCCTCTTGTTTATTTCTTTTCAACTCATTTATTAGAAACAATCTTGGCCATGTTGAGTTATAGCTGCTACTGAATCCTAGGAAGAGTTTTTAAAGAACTTTGTCCTTTTGTGCAATTATCTTTTGTCCAAGTAATTGATGTTTCTTGTTAATCCTGGCACAACTAGCAAATTGGAATAACTGTTCTTAAATAATGATGGTTGCACTTTGTCGATACCAAATTTTACTTTATTAGTAAATCTTGTATTGCTGACCCACTTAAAATTTTGAAAAGATGGAAAGTTTCATGGAAGGGATCTATAGTTTAAAGTGAATAAAATTGACAGTATAATTTTAACTCCAAGATGATTTTACTTCATTTAAATATAAAATATCAATACAAAGGATGCTGCTGGTAATTGGCTTGGCAATAACTGCATTTTTCTCAAGTTTGAAAATGATTATAGATTTATTTTAAGATCTCTGCAGTTCTATAATCTTTGACTTTGTCACAAAGAAAGTGGATGTCGTGGGCAAAAATTAGCAATGCGCCAATGCCATCAGTTTCTTAAATTATTGAATAGAGAAAGGGTCTCACTGAAGTTGATAAGTTTTGCAGTACATTGCCAACTTGTCACATTGATCCGCACACAGCTAATAGATGAGTAAATTCAATGCCAATGATTGTTGTACAAAAAGCATATGCAAAGTATTGTGCAGTTATTTTCCACCACCTCCTACAACACGCCAATTTTTTTTTATAGTGAAAATGGATATGGTTCTATTCTTACTAATTTTGTATATGCTGCCTTTATCAAGATGCTAATCAACGAAACTTATCTCATCCTTCAGTTTCATACATATATTTCTTCCTGATTGTAATCGACGTCGTCATCAACATCATACATGCATTATAATTTGAAGAAATATATGCACGATTCTGGCACTATCTTGAAATGATACAGGTCCAATATTCCTAGCGAAAAATCTCTGCTTTTGTTTCTGTTTTTCTTGTAGTATCCTGGCATTCCTAATTGATTTATCTCTGACAACGAATCTGTTTTTCTTGTAGCACAAACGACTCTATCTTGGAACAAATGAAGAAAGAATACACACTTCAACAGGAAGGAAAGGCGCCTTCAATCCTTTGAGTATTTTTAGCGAAATAATGCCTAAAATCTCTATCAACTCCCAAAGAAGTAATTACGAAAATGTGCTACCATGTTCTTTGTGGCCTAATAGCATATATTCTGATCAATGTTCCGAGAAAAGTTTCTTTTTGTCAATGAACTGGTCATTAAACAGACTCAATGCTATGCTTTATTTGTTCCGGTTTTCAGTTTAGCATTGGTTCTTCCATCTTCTGCGATTTTTGACATACCGAGTTGCGGGCTAATGCTGTAAGAGCTTGTGTGTGCTTTGTTCGCGTGAGATGGATTTTACAGTAAATTTCATCCAAGTGTTGCTTTATAGTTGATTTCCTTATATTATTCTATACTAGAGTTTCTGCAACACGAGGACACATTACCTCTTTGAAATGTTTGAAACGTTATGCGAGGTAGTAGGCATTAAGTTGAAAGCCAAAAAACACATTTGAATGGGAAAATGGCAGTTGTTTCACGTCTCTTCCTTTATATATATATATATATATATATATATATAGAGGTTTTTTTATAAAATTAATTAAAAAAAATTAAATTTCAAAAATACTGTTTTTAAAATGTTTGTAAAACTACCAAAAGAGATGGCGGCAGCGGTCAATCACAAATTGAGGGGCCGCCATGGGGCCATCGCTCTTTTTTTTTTGTAATTTTTTAATGAAAAAAATTAAGTTGTTTTAATTATATAAATTATAAATAATATAATATAACTATTCTTTAGTAAAGTAATAATAATATAATTAATTAATATATTAAATAATTATTATAAAAATAAAAAACAATAGAGAGATCGTCTATATTTGGGGAGTAGATTTAACTAGGGGATAAGATTTATATGAAATTAAGTTTTATTTTATTTTATATATAATGTTTATAAAATGATATATTGTATAAAAATGAGTGTCAATTCTAGAGTTATTTTTATCTGGGGGCTTAAAAAAATTTTAGGGGTCAAAATATAATTTAAGGAAATGCAAAAAGTAATTTTTGACATTTTTAAAAATGAATGTCAAAAATTACTTTTTGCATCCCCTTAAATTATATTTTGACTCTTAAAAAAATTTTTGACATCTATTTTTATGTTAAACAATCCTGCTTGGTCTTAGTGCCTCAAATATTATTTTACTGTTTTGGATCAAATTAAGATGTTTTTTAAAAGGAAAATTGCGGGCCGATACCCTTTCCTGAAACTTAATTCATCCTAGTCTAGTTAAAAAACCTTAGTTCACTTAGGTCCATTCTTGGTTGAAATGACTATAAAACCCCCATATGGTCCACATGGTCCAACCAACTATTAATAAAATTGCATTCTTAACCCTAAGAAAATGTTTAAAGAACAAATAAGCATCTATATACTATTTATCATCTTCTTTATCCTATTATTCATGAAACGGTAGCATTTATGAACATGAGATCCTTCAGTTTCTGTCATCTCGGGTGAACCCAAGAGCATACTTTTGCAAAGGACTCACAGTTCATATAACGTTCTTCTAATTATAATTCACAACCCGATTTGAAGATCATGTTAAAAATAAATAAAAGGTCCAACATGCTTCCGTATTACAATAAAATTTTAACAAACTGAAATATATCATTTTGACCATAACGGCACCGGGTGAGGTGGGTCACAACGCCACCAGTCGAAAACTTACTGCCTCCAGACTGTTTTACGAATGGCTCCTCACCATTAAACCTCAGCTCACGGGCGAGGCTAGTCTGCCAGTTATCCGACTCCTTCAGAAACCGCACAGCACAGCCCTAATTCGTTTCCTACCTTAGGGCGTAAGGTATAATCAAGATATAAAAAAAAATTAAAGAAATCTGGGAGATAGCTGGGCAACAGCCTTATTTTTATTCTGGAATACTTATAATATATATTACATTAAAACATCTCATTTTGGGAGGAGACGGACTTGTTTAGCCTCTCATATAGATGATGCTTGACTCAAGAACACGTAAACTTTAAATAAACAGAACAATAGTACAGACAGAAATATTACCAAGCTAAGAAAGCTGAAGATTACAAAGCTTGGAGACTACAATATTTATTTTCAGAAAACTATGGAGAATTTTCGATGTCCTTAGCTTCCTGAATGCCTTGGTATTTATAGAAGTCTGAAGGTGGATGTGAAATCCGGACTTCAATTCTTGTTTGGTATCTTGTGGTCCCTTCGACTTTCGGCCGAAGAACGGTCCTACCATTTTGTTTTCTTTTGCAAATGGTAGTGGTTCTCGTCAGAGTCACATGGCTCTTGTCTCCCTGTGGTCCTTAAAAATTTGGCTTTTGCAGTCCGTGTGGGAATCTTCCACGTTTGCCCGGTCCTGCTTTGTCATCTTTCTTCTGGTCCCGTTTGACAGGGAACCCTTTCCCGAACAGTGGCTCTTTCTGCTCTGGGCAGCTCGGGCAGATGTAGTCCTGCCATCTTCCCACATGAGCCATGTTGCAGAACTTTCGGCTAGTTTCTTTGGTTGCCGGAATCTTGTTTTCTCATAATATTTGTCTCTTCTTTTCAAAGATGTCCTCGGCAAATTTTGTAGTATGGCTTGTCATGGAGTTAACCATGAATGATCCGTTCGCTGTTTTCTGGAAGATTTTGAACGGATACTTGACTTTGTCCATCCCAGTAAGACAGACCCATAATCCCCAAGCTCTTCTGGTAGTAATGTCATCTTCTGGGAGCGGGGAAACTAGTGTTGTTCCTTCAGGCGATGGTTTTATTTGATCCATCGCCTTCCAGTTAGGTCTCTGTAACTTTACAAAATTAAAGCTCAAGTGAAGACCTTTTCCTGTAATTTCTGGGGCTGCGGTAATGAATTTCAGCTCCAGAACATCTCATCGTCCAAGTGTATGATTATTTTGCCATGAGTCATACACTCCTTCATAGATCCAGTCCGGTAATTTTGCGATTTTCGAAAAACTTGGTGTTGTGGTAAAGACTGAGGCTAGGCAGCCAAAATCAAACCACTCACGAACACTTTCTTGTTTGACACCAAGATGCATCCACATTCTTGGGTATTTTCCTGACGAGTCTGCTGTAATTTTTCCAGGAATTATACCCACTCTTGTACAAAGTTTCTCCCCTGATCTTTGATATTCCTGCAAAGGGGAAGTTGGGGAAACAATATTCTCGTTAGTATTAACCTTAGATTTGCCCGCCGATGGCCTAAGATTAATCTCTCCCTCCTTAACCCCTGAGGTGCTGGGTTGGCTTGATTCTTCAGATATCTCAGATACCTTGGAATCAATTTTTCCTTGTGTATCTTCCCCGAAAGGATCAATACTAGGACCTGTAGTGGCGGTACTTGAATCCTCCACACCGGTTGATGAGCCCGGCTCTCTGAAACACGACTTTAGCTTCATTGCTGAAGCATCCCGTCGGAGGGGAATATAAAGACTGTCCCATAAACAGGTGTGAGCCTGCATGGTAGCCTTCATAGCCTGTTGGACCTTCGTGAGATCCAGTTCCTGTACTTGACCCGCAACCTGAGAATTAATCATCAGGCCGTTGATCTTCTTGTCTAGCTCCTCCAGATTTTCTCGGAGGTGCTTTGATCTCGTGATGATGGAATTAGCTTCACTCGCTTCCATCTCTCGTCAAAAAATCTGCAAGAATATTTTTATCAGATTTACAATGACAATATCATAATCATAATATTGGCATTCAGCTTGCCATCTTAAAAGTCTAGCCTTTTCTGGTTTTGATTCAATTTTATTTTTTAAAAAGGCTTTGACACTCGTATTATCTATTTTCAAGATAAATTTCTTTGCAAGTAGGAAAAATGACCATTTCTTAAAAGCCTTTCGAACAGCAAAGAACTCCTTCTCGTTGATGTGCCATTTGATAACTTCGCTGTTATCAAATAGCTCACTGCAATATCTGCATGGCACTTCGCCTTCTGGTGTAATTTTCATGAGAACTGCAGCCCACCAATGATCACTGGCATCTGTGTATAATACCAGTTCATCCTCGTCGTTGGTATTGCAAGCTTTGGTAGTTGCCTGCAAACCTCCTTCAGCTGTTTGACAGCTTGTCTGTGATCTTCATTCCACTCAAACTTAACATCTTTTTTGAGTAGTGGACTGAACACCTTCCTGTGGTTTGCTAGATTGTTGATAAACATCCCGGCAAAATTAACAACTCCTAAAAAACTCTGAAGTTGTTTTAAATCCTTGAGGTCATCCGGATATCCTTGTACTTTTTCAACAATATGATTTTGCAGGATGATTCCAGATTCGTCGATCTCGATTCCAAGGAACTCGATCTGTCTTGTAGCAATTACTGCTTTCTTTTCTGAAAGCACCAATCCTTCCTTGTAACAAACGTCTGAAAAGATTTCCAGATGTTTAAGATATTCTTTCATGTTTTTTGACGCTATGAGGATGTCGTCAATGTACACGAACATGAAGCTGAAGTAATCTTTGAAAAGATTATCCATCTTCCTCTGATGTATCTGGGGAGCATTTGCTAATCCCATTGGCATGACATTCCAGATATAATGTCCTTGTTGTGTGGAGAATGCTGTGAACTTTCTGCTTGCTTCCTCCATTTTAATATGGTAGAACCCAGACTTGCAATCGAATTTAGAAAACACTTTGGCATTCTTGATGCTATTTACCAAATGTTCTCTGCTTGGGATAAAATATCCATTGAACTCCAAGATTTCGTTGATCCCTTTGTAGTTGATCACCAATCTCGGCTTTCCTCGTTTAATTTATCCATGATTCCTTACCAGAAATCCTGGGCTGCTGTATGGAGAAATACCAGCTGAGATTAACTTAAGGTCAATATGCTCCTTAAGTATGATCTGCATATCCTTCCGATATTCCTGGTTCATGGGGATCGGCCTGTACCTAACAAACTCATTTTCTTTTCCAGTTTTCACCTTCAAAGTAGCTCTGAGCTCATTTTTGTTCCACCATGCCAGTGGATCCTCGTTGTAGTTCCTACGAATCTTCAT
The DNA here is from genome assembly GCA_907163345.1 of Haberlea rhodopensis. NCBI lineage: Eukaryota > Viridiplantae > Streptophyta > Magnoliopsida > Lamiales > Gesneriaceae > Haberlea > Haberlea rhodopensis. The sequence goes on from CAJQUN010000002.1 coordinate 21,856,433, forward strand.
TTTTACATCCTCTAGAGTGATTCGCTCTTCGAGGGTAGATTCAAGTTTTGGAACTTCTTCCCGTAAAGCATTTTTCAGTAGCAACAGGGTTTCTGGAGTTACTCTTTCCTCATCCTGCTCTCTGAAAGACATGATATTAACCTAGTCAAAAGTTTGAGAATCCTTTTCACTAGGACCTTGTTGTCGGAACTGAAGAATTGCCTCTCCAAATTTCCGCTGATATTTCATCTTTGGGTGTCGAAGTTTTCCTTCATCACCACGCTTGTTGCGAAAACGAATAGGGAATTTTCTGTGAAACGCCTCCCGTTGTCTCTGCACCATAATCTTATGATCACAAAGGGTTGTGAAAATAAGTCTCCTGGTCTCGTTCTCTTGTGTGAACCGCTTGAATGTCTGTAGGAAATTGTTTCCTAACAGCATATCGGCGCCTGTGTCATGGAAATAAATAGGTGGAGTTTTAACTTTGTACCATGGGGTACCACATGCTCCGTCGATAATTATTTCCGCTCCTCGGACTCCTTCATTAAGAATAAGGATCCGTTTGGAAAAGTTTCTTCCGGCAATGGCTGGTAATTTCTCACCAACGTCTTTGGGGAAGATTTCACGCCTGACAGTGCATATTCCAGCTCCTGAGTCAATGTAGGCTGCAAAATATTCTGCCCGGTACTTCTCATATAACATCCCAACGGAGATGTATATGGAGAATGGACTGGTGGTCATCTGATTCTATATATTTTTCCTTCCACCGTGAACTCCATTCCATCTTGCAATCTTTCCTAAGGTTTATGTTCCTCGAGAAATTCAATCCCTAGAATAAGCTGTTCTGGGATCCGTCCAGCAAGTCCTTCAATTGTGAGATCAATTTCACCAATTTGAAGGTTTCCTTGAAATTTGCCAACTGTAGGTTGTTGCAAATAATATAGGACATCGCAGGGGAAGATATTGTTCTTCTCGGTGATGTCAAAAACTATCTGTACCTCTTTTCAGCCTTCTGGGCATTTCAGTTTTCCTATTGTTTGGAATACATCAGGAACTTTTTGAATTCTGCTTGATGCTGCCTTCTGTTTTTCCCCTGGATAGTTGATGATTAACCTATCCTGTTGGAAAGACATCCTTCTTGGCTCGATCATGAGGCTCCTGCTTCTGTTCAGAAAAGGTTGATCTTGTATCCTCATATCGATCTCTCCTATTGTTGGAGTATCAATGATGTCCGTACCCAATCAGAGCCTATAGGTTTCCCTTGGTTTGAATAGGGCGTACGCGCGAGCGCGCCACCGTTTTACCGGCTCTTAACAGCCTAGACCCTACCAAGGTTCCCCCACAGAAATCGGACGTCACCACAAGTGGTACCTATCAGCTTGCTAACTCGTCTCCGGTCTACAACCAAGGATTTGCCATTGGCCCAACCATCAACAACAAGTTGCCCCTTACGGAGAGCTACGCTTCGTGAACGATCACGTAGTAGAGGCTCAGGGTTCTTTATAATTTTGTGCCAATGATCGCAAAAATGGGGACTTGTAAAAAGAAGACATTAAATGCCAATTTTTTTTTTTTACAAATATAAGGATATAAAAGATAATTAAATATTATATAGAGACCATTTTGTAAGCTAAACAAAAGCCTAGGGAATAGAATGCAATCTCACCTAACTATTGAGGGGTAAAAGAGTCAAATAAAACACCCAATTGATTTGAAAATTTGAAAATTGGACCTATTTGAATATAAGTTTCTCCAACTTGGATTTTCTTGCATTAAAGTTTTTCCCCAAAACTTAAGTGATTAAAGTTTCCCAAAAGAGCACTTCCTTGCAATTTCCCCTTTTTAAACTATAAAATCTAAAGCCCAAACTCCAAAATATGATTTATTTAAAATTATATTTATTTATTTTTAAAAAAATCACATGCATTATTATCAATTAATTTTATAAAAAATAATTGATAAATTTATTAAAAAAAATTCGACTGCTTTAAGTGCACGGTGTACTGTACCCACTACCCATGCTAAACTAAACACGCCGTATTCTCAGATGTCAGATCCCAGAATCCGACAGGCAGTATAGCTGAGCTCTGCAATTCCCAGAGGAGAAACACCATCTCCTCATTTCTTCCTCAGTGTGGCAGACTCCAATAAATCTCGCACGGGTGCAAGGATATGGCGAAAAATTTCGTGAGAGAGAACGTGCCCTTGTCAAGATTCGGAGTGCTGGTGGCGCAGCTCGAATCAATTGTGGCTTCTGCCTCTCACAAGCCTCCGGACCCACTTCTCTGTTTTGATCTTTTGTCTGATCTGATATCGGCCATTGAAGAGGAACCCAAGGTTACTTTCGATCACCACTTGCCTTATTTAAGTTATGTACCGAACGTGGAGTTGCCGATACTTTTCTTCCTGCTTTTTAAGAAATATCGGTATTTGATTGGTCTCAAAATTTCCTTTTTTTTATTTTATTTTAAATCTTAGCTTTATTATGGTCCTTTGCTTGCGTTTGTCTCGTTTTTTAGTTGGTGAAGAATATGTGGAATTTAAGTCTAGCAATACGAGATGTCTAGCAATATGAGATGTAGTCGGACACTCATTAAGATAGGAGATGCTTCTGCAAAAGGATGAAGACGTTGATAAAGATGTATTATATAGAATACAAGCAGGATTGTTGAAATGGAGGAGTGTGTTAGAGGTTCTTTGTGATTGCAAGGTACCTCTGAGGCATAGGGAGATTTATACGAAGCTGAATAATGGGCTATGAACGAGTGTATGAGCAAAATATGAAAGTCTCCGAAATGAGGATGTAATATTGGATGTGCGGATATATGAAGAAATGAAAACATCGTAGAGAAAGTCGGGGTTGCTTTTTTCGACTAGAAACTTAGAGAGACGCGACTAAGATAATATGAACATGTACTCAGACGACCAATAAATGCCAAAGTTAGACGATGTGAGACCTGACAAATACACATATTAACCGAGGAAGGGGATATCAAACAAGATTTGGTTGATAATGATAAAACATGATAAAATTCTTTTAGATATAGATGATGATTTAGTAGGGCATACAACACAATGATGTCGAATGATCCATATAGCCGACTCCACTTAGTGGGATAAATATTTGATTGTTGTGTTATTTCACAGTACTTCTCATGTTGTCTGGTTCAATGCCTTATGATTGGTGCTTGTGAAATTGAGGGCTTCAAACTTCTGATCATAGATTCCAACATTTTAGGAATCCATACTGCTTTGGCAAAGGAAATGTGAAGACACTCTTTATTCTCTACTTGTGCTTGGAGCTCGTAGGCCGGTGCGGCATTTGGCATCAGTGGCAATGGCAAAGATAATATCAAAGGGTGATGGGATCTCAATATACTCCAGAGCAAGCAGCCTTCAGGGGTTTCTTTCTGATGGAAAGAAGAGTGAGGCTCAGAAAGTTTCTGGTTAGTACCGAATTTAATTTTTACTCATGGTGAAGATTTGTTGTTCCGTAAACAAGTTAGAACATATCTGAGAGATGTGTTTATTGCAGTGAGGCCAAGTTTTTTGTTTTTTTTCAAACCTTTTGATACATTATGTTGTTATTTTATGCCTCTGATGCACGATTATGATCCTGTTGGTATCATTAGTGCACAATGGGCTTATGGGTGTGCATGAGTTATGGGCTTAGCTTTCTGAGCTCCCTACCAGTTTCTTCCTTATCTTAGGCTATTCAGAGGTAGCTGGTGTTTAGAACCCAATATCCTGCATTATGCAATTAGTTTTTTATTTTATTTTAAAAGAGACATCTTGTAGCAACACTGGACCACCTCTCTTGTGATGGTTTATTGTCCCTTCATTCAGCACAAATGTTAAAAGCAGCATCACGACTGTGAGAATAACCATCGGACAATCGGCTGGGCGCACATGTGGTTGATGAAATGTTCTTTACATTTGTATGAAGTGCAGAGTCATCGCTATATCCCACATGTATTTTGATTATAAAAATTGGTAACAGTATTTGGGGGAAGTGTGTTGATTAGATGCACAGTTTATTGTGCTTGTGTAAAGAAGAACTAGAACTGCCTTGTTCCTCTCCTTTGCATTTATGTTCGATGAAATATTGACTTCATTGTCTTTTTTGGATGCTGGTGTAGGTGCTGCCCAATGCCTGGGAGAATTGTATCGCTGTTTTGGAAGAAGAATAGTTTCTGGATTACTTGAAACAACCAATATTGTTGCAAAGCTTCTAAAATTTAGCGAGGTATTTAAATTCCTTTTTAATCATGTAGTTTATATCCTTTCTTTCCTGTAACATTGTCCTTTTTAGCTGACATGGAAAAGTAGCTGTTTTATGCTCTGTATTACATTTTGGGGAACATTGAATGGTCAATGTTCGTTGCTCTGGAAACACAGGTAACAAAGTGCTAGAAATATAACCAGCATAGATTCGATCAGTCACTTTCGATGCATAAGCGTATCCCTTCCTCATGTGGCATATACAAGTTCTTTATGTTCGCCTTTCCGCAACACAAGGTTGTTGAAGCTGCATAATGCGAAATATATTGGAAGCTTTATTCGTGATGCTTCTCTGATTTTTCAATTGAAGTGTGTCACAGGATAATGAAAGTGCCTCTTATTATTTATTCTCAACATGAATTTCATTAAATAGCTATGAATATCCTATCTAACTGCCGGGTGCTCTAGGATTTTGTGAGACAGGAGGCTCTGCACATGCTTCGCAATGCTTTGGAAGGTTCTGGTGGGAGTGCTAATTCTGCAGCTTATACAGAGGCCTTTCGTGCCATTACACGGATAGGAGTTGGAGATAAATCTTTTAGTGTCAGAATAGCTGCTGCAAGATGCCTCAAGGCATTTGCGAATATTGGAGGACCGGGCTTAGGAGTTGGAGAACTTGAGAATTGTTTGTCTCTTTGTGTAAAGGTTCTGAAGTTATCATGTTCTTACTTTACATATCTTGTTAGTATTGGTACTTTCTTTACATAGAAATCGATAAACTGTATTTGTTGTAGGCCCTTGAGGATCCGGTGAAATCTGTAAGGGATGCTTTTGCAGAAGCTTTAGGAGCGTTGCTGGCTCTTGGAATGAATCCTGATGTACAGGTATGGTTTTTTGTTCTCAACTTGGTTCTGTCTTGCACCTATCTGATTTATCATTCGTATTTCAGGTGCAACCAAGAGGAAAAAGTCATGTCACTCCGAAGAAACTTGAAGGTGGCTTGCAAAAGCACTTATCTATTCCATTTATAAAAGGTACAGACTCCTACAGATTTTCAAAAACTAGTTCTTGTTGACTCATTTGAATTTATTTGCTGAAGAACTCTATAGAACTATAGTTTATGAGATTATAAATAATCCGTGAGATGTGTTAAAAAGTTCAGTTTTGTGAACTCTCCTACTTATACTAAGTTTAATAGTTCTAATGATGTTGAGCACAGGGTTGAGCTTGTTAGGTTTTAGGTCTAGGCTATCTAGGAATTGAGTCAAGGTGAGGTTGTGGACTTGTGGTTCAACTGCTGTCTGGGCTAGATTTTAAAGAATCGGTTTCTGAATATTTTGGTAACCTTAATGCACTGAAAAAAACATGAGGAAATTTTCTGTGGAGATGGAAATATTTAGTCAGTAGCATGCACGTGCTTGTAATAGCATGCACGTGCTTGTAAGACAAATTGAGTTTCTTTGTGAATGGTTTTCCTTTCATTTATCAATACATTATATAGGAATACAATTACAACCTACGTAAGAAAAGTACAACCTATGTATGGAAAGAATATGAACGTCCTAATTTACATCCTAATTTAATAGCCTAAATGCCAGACTAATTTTCACTGTCATCCCCCCTCAAATTTGTGCTAGTTTTAAGCAGCAATTTGTCAATTAAGAATTGATGTCGTTGTCGAGTCATGGACTTGGTGAAGATATTTGCAAGTTGAAGATCGGTGGAAACATGTGGTAAATCGATAGTCTTGTTGTCAACCGCCTCGCGAATAGAATGACAATCCACTTCAATATGTTTAGTACGTTCATGGAAGACCGAGTTGGTGGCAATTTGAATAGCACTGGTGTTGTCGCCATGAAGTGGAGTGGGTTGGGTTGGGTTTGTGGGAACCCAAATTTCGCGGAAAAGACCACGGAGCCAAAGAATTTCGGAGCAAGCAGCAGACATCGCCCGATATTCATATTCTGTAGACGATTTGGAAACTCTTGCTTGTTTCTTGTTTTTCCAAGAGATTAAGGACGAACCCAAAAACATGCATCATCCTGTAACTGAGCGACGAGTGTCCTGTCAGCCAACATCTGCATCACTGTAAGCAATGAGATTTAGTGGATTGCCGGTGGGGAACAATAAGCTACAAGACGGTGAGCCACATAGATATCGAATAATGCGACGGACTGCAGCGAGATGTAAGTGTCGTGGAGATTACATGAACTGGCTGACTTGTTGAACTGCAAAGGAGATATCAGGCCGTGTAATGGTTAGATAATTCAAGCTGCCAACCAATTGACGATACATAGTAATTGATTCCATATTCTTGGCGATTGCCAAGAGCAACTAACCTGGCTTTATAGCGATCCAAGGCCCCGTCTGAATAAAGCTTGACAGAAAATACCCATTTGCAACCAATTGCTTTAAAATTGGGTGGACAAGATATCACATCCCAAGTATCATTTTCTTGAAGAGCCTGTAATTCGTCTGCCATTGCTTTTTCCCAGTAGGGAAGCTTGACAGCTTCGGAGTAAGATCTGGGAATAGGATTAGAGGACAATGTAGTATGGAATGAGGTTGTAGAGAAGCCATGCCTATCGGATGCATGAGACGGCCTAGTTGAACGACGAAGCAATGTTTCAGATCAGAGTCCAGTTGTTGAACCAGATCAGGTGGGGGGTCGGGCTCACGAAGTGTCGCAGCAGGACACCTTCTTTTATACACCAAGCCAGGTTTGGAGCATTGAGGAGTAGAAGACAGAGAATCAAATGATGGGAGCATAACTGTTGACGGAGCCAGATTGCTGCTAAATTAATATTGATTTCAAAGAAAACATGTCGTGAAATACGAAATTTGTGAGAAGAGACGTCATAACAAATATAGCCTTTGTGAGAGTTACTATAACCCATGAAGACGCATTTATTAGCTTGAGCCGACAACTTGTGTCGTTCATGTCCTGGCAAGTGTACAAAACAGACGCAACCAAAAGTATGTAAATTTAGATAACTAGGCATGCGATTATAGAGACGAGAATAAGGAGAGGCTAAGTTTAATGTACGCGATGGTAGACGATTGATAAGAAAAGCTGCGGTAGATAGGGCTTCAACCCAAAATTGAGAAGGTACAACCGACTCAAGTAACAATGTACGAGTGATGTCAAGCAGATGCCGATTTTTACGTTCGGCTATCCCATTTTGTTGTGGTGTATATGGACATGAATGTTGTGAAATTATTCCCTTTTGATTGAGGAATGATTGAAATGCAGCAGACATATATTCACCCCCCGAATCAGAACGTAAGATTTTGATATGTTTAGAAAATTGTGTGTCCACTAAAGCGACAAACTGTTGGAACATCAAAAATACCTCGGATTTAGCCCGTAAAAAATAGATCCAGGTATATTTGCTATAATCATCAATGAAGGTACAAAATAATTGTATTTGGCATGAGAAATAACCGGCGAAATACCCCACACATCGCTATGTATTAGATCAAAGCAATTTTGAGCACGTGTACCCTGATCAGGAAAAAGACTTACTCTTACCTAACTTGCATGTAATACAGTAGGGAAAAGTAAGAGATGAAAAACGATTGTTTTTACCCAAGAAACCGGACTTTATTATATAAGAAAAAATATGCGAATTAGGGTGACCCAAACGTTTGTGCCATAAGGCATTGTTATGACGAACTGTATTACAAGCGAAAGAAATAACTTGGGGAATTGAAAAATGTAAAAAAATAAACGTCCCACTTTAGGCCCCTTTGCCAGAATCTTCCCCGACACCTGTCCTGCACAAGACAACCAGAATGAGAAAAAGAAACATTATAATTATCATCAACCAATTGTCCAACAGAAATAAGACTAGTACTTAGTGCAGGAGATACAAAAACATCCCGAAAAGTAGAATTCACATCAGCAGTTGCATGGATCGGTAACTGATTACCATTAGCAACGGTAATATGTAACGGTCCGAATATGGGCGAACATTATGAAGATTGGCAGCAGACTTGGTCACGTGATTAGAGGCCCCTGAGTCAATCAACCAAGAGACAAGGGAAGCGGAGTTATTACCTTGAAGACCGAATGCAGAGCAGAGATAATCATCTGTTGCACCGTTTCAGGGGTGAGAGTGGAAGGCGCATCCGTGGGAGCGGAAGAAGAACCAACTGGAGCTTGATATCCTGTGGTATGACGTTTTGGTGGACGAGTGGGACAATCGGGAAGAAGGTGGCTGGGCTTCTTGCAATAATTGCACTTTTTAGTGGTGCAATGCTTTGCAATATGCCCAAATTCCTTGCAAGTGTAACATTGGACTTTTTTTTTTAATTATTTTTTTTAGGGGAGGGGGAGGGGGAGGAGTTGGACTAGAACCCTAGACCAACTCCGGGGGAAGGGGAATGACAAACCGTCGGAGCACCGCCCTGGTTGTCGTGTAACATTGGACTTGACATATGCCATTTTCTTTCCCTTTGACATGAGAGACATATGCCACATCATTAGAAAATCCTGAATGTTGTTGGAAATTCCCTTGCGTTGCAAGGCGCTGCTCTTCACGTAGTAAGTCCCCGAGACAAACATCTAATGATGGAGATGGGTCACGGTTCATTAACGTCGATCAAGCGATCTCAAATTCAGGGCACAATTTCATCAAGAACTGATCTCTCTTGCTTTGTTCATGAACAGCTTGAACATCAGCAAGGGAGCCAGCCAGAACCTTAGTATAAATGATATTAGCGAATTCTGTCCACAGAATTTGAAAGCCCGTGAAATATTCCTGGATAGAGAGATTACCCTGAGTGTAATTGGCGATCTCGTACTCGAGTTGAAATCGCCTTGCCACATAGTTTTGACAATAGACTTGTTGTAATTAGTCCCACATGGCTTTGGCGGTTTTGTACGGGCGAAGATTTAGTACGATGAGTGGATCGACAGATGCTAACATCCATGACATGATGCGAGCATCTGTAATCTTCCATTTGGTTAGGGACGCTGTATCAAGAGAGATGGAAGTACTCCCATCAACATGTCCCCATAATTCCTTTCCCGGCACGAACAGACAAAATTGGAATTCCCAAGCCGAATAATTTTTACCAGTGAATTTGATACCGAAAGATTCAAAATTACTGATAGTATGAAAGAGTATTTGACAGGATTTCAGTATAAACGTCGTACAATATTAGCAATTGATGAGAAACAAAGGCTAACACTGATGCGATAAAGCCGATCAAACAAAACCCAATATTAGTTTCTGGGATGTCACGATAAAAGCAATCAACCGAGAAAAAAAAATTCACACGATGAACAGTAACGACACGATGAACAACAACGACGCGTAATCAAAATCAGAGAAAGAAAAGACTTAATATTGGAATTGGCTCTGATACCATGTAAGACAAATCGACTTTCTTTCTGAATGGTTTTCCCTTCATTCATCAATGCATTATATAGGAATACAATTACAACCTACATAAGGAAAGTACAACCTATGTATGGAAAGAATATTAACAGTCTAATTTACATCCTAATTTAATAGCCTAAATGCCATACTAATTTCCACTGTCAGTGCTGACGTGCTTAACAGGAACTGTGCGTACATCAGTACCAAATTAGATTCACAATACGCTTCCAACGCCTTCGATAAAAAGGTTGTCTCTAGTTAGCAGGCTACAAGGTTGAAATGACAAGCCATTAAAATCTACTTTGCAAATACGTGGTTATTTCTACTCAACGTCACCTTTTGTTGGAATAATATCTAATATTTGAGGTGCTGGTGTGAATTTTGCTGGTATTGGAAGAAAATATTAGTCAATAGTTTAATTATAGTAGTAATCAATATCTTAAATAAATGGCTGTTTATTTAAAATTCTATGTTTCTGGGAACGTGGCCTTAAGCTAAGTCAACCTAGAAATCCAACCTAAATGGGAAGTGCATGTACTAAGATTTTACACTACAAAGTGCGAAAGTGATGGACTTGGAAGCATTTACTTTGACGGTAGTGGACCCATTTGATTTTCTAGGATTTGTGATGTTTTGGTTAGTCTAAATTCAGTCGAGATGCTGTTCGTTTGTTATTTGATTTTAAAAATAGGAAAAAAATTATGATGGCAATATTAATAATTTAAATGTGTTAATTGTATGTTTAATGCGGGATTAATCCTTGGTCCCTTATTTTGTTTTCATCGGTTGGAGTTAGGTGCAGGGGCGGAGGGAGGAGGGTGCGGGGTTGGCAGCCGAACCCCCCAATTTATATTTTTTAGTGTTTTTGATAGTTTTTTTTTTCAGTTGCATGTTTCTGATCAACTGTAACCATGCAGTTGGTGGGCCTCGTTTGACGGACATACGTGTCGGCCTCTCTTTGTCATGGGTTTGCTTTTTACAGGTTGGTAGCTAATGAGCTTAATTTGATTTACAAACCCTTTGTTAGAACATAAAAGGATATTTCTTATTGTGGTGAGATCCTTTTTGAATCATGTGCGAACATATGCAATCATTTTCATGTTCACTAAGAGTGTGGTGGTATGATGGAAAGATATTGCCTCTTCGCCTGATTGTCCAAGTGTAGGATCGAGTATTTTTCTTTTTACTAAAAGTTATAACTGATGACAGTTCAACGCAAATCTTTTAAAAGATATGGTAGCACAAGAGCCCCTTTTTGGTCGCTCTCTGAGCAAGAGCAATTATTAATCTGCAACAACCCATCCCACCAATAATTACACCAACTTGTAATTCATGAGAATCAAGACATGATCTTGGCTCTAATACCAATTAAAGGATCAAATGTTTGATCTTTTACCAAATGTTATAGCTACAATAGGTTATTACTGGTGTTAGTGTGAAAGTAAGTTACCCGTTTAAGTATCATCAACTCTTACATATTAATTGTGATGTGAGACTTGTTGGAAGAACAATAAAAGAGAATGTCAAATTTTTCTCTGTTCCTGCTTTGTGTGAAGATGGTCAATATTTCCCTCCTCATAATACTACCATCTTTTCCTATACATTTCCAGTCCTTTAGTATTTGGGCTGGATTTTTATTCTACTTTTTTTTTCGTGTTGGATTGATCTCAATCTGTTGCTATGAAATTTTTTCTGCAGGTTATTTGTTTGAAGTATCTTCACCCAGATAGTGAACTGCAAAACTATGCTCTGCAGGTTATGGACATGCTTCGCTCAGATACATCAATTGATGCTCAAGCACTGGTATCTTCTGTTAAATCCTATGGTTTCCATTTATTCTATTATATTATGTATGCAACTCGAACATAACCTTCTGTTAGTAGCTTATAATTTATTTTCATCTTTGTTACCATGAACATATGCATGAACATGTTTGCATAATGTATTACATATTTATAACAGGAAATTTATCTACTTGGATGTAATAGAAATAGTCAGAGTATTAGGAGAAACATGGAAACATGGTTTAATGCTATTAATTTTCCACACAGTAATTACAAATGTACTAAAACGGCTCTTCTCAATGGCCCTCCCCTTGAAAAATTGCATGAGTATCTTGAAGCTAGAAGTTTGGTATCAGGGGTGTTCAAATTTCACTCTAAATCTCAAAAAACCGTCAGAACCAAAAAAAATTATTTTTCGGTTATTGGGAGGCCCATGATGATGACTAGTTATTGGTAAAGAATGTAATGACAGACATGTTTATCACAGAAAAAGGTGGCGAAACTATTGGGTGGTGTTTATCCCAAATTTCTCTATCTTCGGAATTTTTTTTATTAGTGCACACCAGTATTCTTTCCTATTAGTTTCTGTGTTTTGGAAGCTTAAGGTCAGTCGAGATGAACGTGTGGGCAACATTATCTACTTGTTAAAGTCGGGAGATCTCAGAAAACCTCGTAATTAATGTTGGTGTTTAAATTTTCTGTTTGTTATTACATGTTTTTGCCTTGGTTGTATAAATTATTTGCCGGAGAGGCAAAAAATGTTACTTAGATTGTGTTTGAATTCATTTTCTAGGAATTTTTTCCATCTCCAAAAGATGCAGTATCATTTTCATTTTCTTTACAAAATTATATTTTCTTTTCGTTTCCACACCTTCCACATGATCATTACTTTTAACTTACATTTCAATACTCCAGGTATATTCTATCATTTTATTATTTTCTAAGCCAATACGTGATATTTAATTTTTTTTAAATGCCTAAATCACTATGAAAAAACTAAATGTATTTGACATCACCAACCCAACACATTCTTACATGTATTGAAATTTAAATTAAATCAAGCCTAGTTCAGGAAACCAAACTAGACAATAGTGACAATTCTCCATAAATACATTTTCATAAACACATTTTCAGAAAAATGAAACCAAACGATAATTTTTGTACTTACCAAGCTTTTGCTTATTGTTTCTCTAGTTTAGCAAAGGTTTATGTTGCATGGTTCTTTAACTGTCGTTATTAAAGGTGCAAACTAGTTGAGCCATTCTCAATCTTGGATAGAAATTTGAGTCAGCTTGTGAGTATATATTTTTTTTTACATTGGCTTGAGTATTCATTGAGATATTTGAGGTCAGGATATAAATATTTTTATTTATACAAGTTCAAATACTTTTCTCAATTTTTTTTTTAAGTTACATGTTTTGGCTACTTATTGTAAAAAACTGAAGGGTGTTGTAGTAATTATATTTCAAGTGTTTCACTTGTGCTGATACTCGAAACAATTTAGCTAATAGAGCTCGAGTTACTTCAAACTTTCTTGAGTAAACCTCTAGTGTCGAATTCTTTTTCAAGTCAATTCATGTAACTCTGTGTAATCAAAGTCGGAATTTGAAGTAATTGACTATTAATGTGGATTTTTTCCTTCATGCTTATGCATATTATCTGTGATTTAAAATTACGAGGGTTTGCTCAAATCCAAAGAATATTTTTGTCATTTTGTAACGACTGAATGTCTGTATTTCTTCTTTTCTCAATCATGCGGTGCACCCTACAGATTGAGTTGCATGTCTTGCTTGGATCAATCTTTGTTTATTGTAGCCCAATTTGTAATTGGCATCTCTTATGGGTGAATTATATCCCTATTTCTCAATTTTACAAACTCGTGATGATTAGGATCTTGATTTGTCTCTTGTTTATTTGAAGGCATGTGTACTATATATTCTGCGAGTAGGTGTGACTGATCAAATGAGTGAACCTACTCAGAGAGGTTTTTTGGTTTTTCTTGGCAAGCAGGTTTGTTATGTTAACCACACTGTTTTATTATGTGTATGATACTTGTAATGTTGGTCTGGTACTTGGAGACTTACCGCGTTATATTCTGCAGCTTCAGTCACCTGATTTCACGCCTTCCATGCGAGTTGCCACTTTACGAACTCTGTCTTATGTCTTAAAAACATTGGGAGAGGTGATGTTTTTTTTTTGTTTTGCTCTTTTTTGTAGCTCCATGATGATTGATTTGAATAATTATCTTGCATACCGATTGGTTTTGGGCACTACATCTTTGTCTACTCCCTTTTCTTGCAATGATTTTTGTGCTCTTTATTATTTGGTGCACATTTTTTCCTATACAGTTGAGTTTGTGCCATTTCTGTAAATTAAACAAGCTTAAGAAGTGTTTTCGACATAATGCTAATTATAGTGGAGTTTTGCTAAGATCAATTATTTAATACGCAGGTTCCACTTGAATTCAAGGAAGTTCTTGATGACACAGTTGTTGCAGACGTTTCCCATTATTCCCCACTGGTAAGCTTTAGACGGTTATTTTTCTTTAAGCCCTAATTATACCTGTGCTTATTATGGTTATGCAAGTTAATAGAGTACATAAATGACAATGTGTTGTTGCCTTTCTGTCATTCACTGTTACGCCCCGAGACTGGGGTCGATAACACCGGCATTGATTTCCAAATAGCATCTTCAAATCAATAAGCCTCGTAATATCAAATCAATGAAAACCAGTCTATTCATCCATAAATATATTCGTCTTTACAACTGAATTTAAATTGCATCACCAAATTCCTAAAATGTCTTAAAACGAAGAAAAACAACAAAAGTCTAAATAAATAAAATGTTTCAACGTCTTTAACTCCTAGAAAACTACGGATCACCAACTCCAAAATTGGTGTTGTTCTTCAGCCTCGACTTCTTCCTCGTTATTGTCTGTTATTATCTGGGGATGTAGAGTAAGGGATAAATACTCAGCAAGTGGAGGCCAATCGATGTGATAATAATACTTTTTTTTATAATTTTCCAAAACGCAATTCATAATCAGATCATAAACCAATACAAATACATCATAACATAAATTAATATAATTGCTCCCATCGAGCCATGTAATATAATATTGCCCCCATTGGACCTTGTAATATAATTGCTCACATTGAGCCATATAATATAATATTGTCCCCATTGGACCTTGTAATATAATTGCTCCCATTGAGCCATATAATATAATATTACCCCCATTGGACCTTGTAATATAATTGTATAATTTTAACATAATTCGCATCATCGATTGAAAATTTAAAACATACATATGATTTTCAAAATTGAAACAAATATATATAACAAAGCCCACTTACAGCGATGATTAAGAACGTGTTTAGGATCCGAAAACACAACGAAATCCTTCCTTCCTACGCCTTGGAAGATCGAAATTTTCTGTGTGTGCAAATTTCAGAATTAAAGCTTGAAGTTTTCGAAGGATGAAGGTTGATTTTGTTCAAGAAATGAGTGCTGATTTTTCTGAAATTCTACACGAAAAAGTACTGATTTTTTTTCTGAAATTCTTTATGGCTGAATATAGGATTTATAAGGCTAAGTTTCGAAAATAAAGAGGTGGAGATTTTTGAAATTGTAGGTGCAAAATCTTAAGATTTTTGTTGGCTAAAGTATTAATAAGATGATGTGGTGATATGGACTTTGACTCCTACTTTATTTATTAAGGATCTTGATAACTCATGATTATCCTTTAATTATTTTGTTAAGTAAAATATGATCTATCAAGTGTTTTGTATCTCCTATCATCATCTATCAAGTGTTTTATATCTTAGATAGTTATTTATCAATTATTTGGTATCTTAGATAATTATCTATCAATTATTTGAAACCTAGCTAATTATCTATCTATTAGTTTATAAAAATTATTTTGGCATGGAATTATTTATCTAATACAAATTTATCTACTAATTATATTGGCTTGTGCAATATACCTTATTTTATTGGATTGATGCAATTTATCGGGTCTTCACCACTGACAAGCTTCTGCTAATGTTATTTTTCTTGAGCTTTGAGTGAAATTGTGATTTATATTCCTGCAAACTTTGGCATTAAAATTAGCAGTTTTTTTCACCATTTTCAAGTGACCAAAATGAATGGATCCACAGTAGGTAATAATAGAAAGTAATTGGTCCTTCTCTCAAGTGGAGAGGTAATCAATGGATCACATCCTGATGTAGTATTCCTTTTTTTTTTTCCAAGGCAGCATTGAAAATGACAGGTTTGATTGATCTTTAGCTTCCTGGATATCTTATCTGACCGCTATGAGTTTATTTGTAAAAGCTTTTCAATCAACTGAAAAATCTTGAACAGTATTTGTTTTAGTTAACCTTTGCCCTTTGCTACTAAAATAAGATAAATCTTCGCTGCTGGCCGCGTTTGCATTAAATTTACTTGCTTTTGGCTATGTGAGCTGCAAATAGGTTTTGCTGGTGCATTAGCATGGTCATATTGTCAGCATTTGGTGTTTTCTGAACTAATAATTTGAATTCTGTGGGTAGGTGTCCATCATGAGAGGTTCGAGTGGATAAAATATTAGTACAGCCTCGATGCAGACATAGCTGCATTTGAGGTCGAGCGGGAACTTGACTTGAAGCTAATGCATGTAGTCCTAATCTTTGAGTATGGATGCTATAGGAGTGAAGGTCTTTTTTTTTTTTTTGATCAGACAAGATATATATATTATAAAATAGATGCGAAAGCATCGAAAAAGTTACTACAAGTTGTAGCTAAATTAGAAAAAATAGATCCTACTATCTAGAAATTAAGAAGAGAACAAACAAATCAACGGTTCCCGTCTCCAATCAACAAACGAGTACAAAAATCTATTATTTCCTCTGTTTGTGATCCAAAACCATAGGAGTGAAGGTCTTAAATACGATTTGGCTTTATTATCATTACTGTGGTGTGGAATATTATGCCAGTGGAAGGCAAGGTCGCTATGGAGATGGAGAGAATGACATTGCATTTTTATTTGTGCGTGTGATTCCTCTGGGATATGAACAGCTTTTGCATTTGCTCTTTGTAGCTAACATCTTTTCCTTAATGGGTTCTAGTTGCATATTTTGTGAATGTGATTCAGTTATGCTTTTGTTTCTATTTTCAAAGCATAAGGCGAAAATATCTTTCTTTCGTGCCCCTTTTCAGTTATATTATTTTGATTCTGAAGAAATGATGTTTAAACTTCGGAGTTTTTATAAAAGAAATTAGTATATCTTCTAATTGTACTGCAGCTACCATTTTTGGTAATCTGTACTTTCTTAGTTCTCTTGGTACATCCAGTCCTTCGATGTGAACCATGAATCGGTGACAAGTAAAATTTTTTGTAGGTAAGAGTTGAAGCTGCCTTAACTCTTCGTGCTCTGGCTGAGGTTGATCCCTCTTGCGTTGGCGGCTTGATTTCTTATGCAATGACAATGCTTAGTGTAGCCAGGGAAAATGTTTCTTTTGAGAAGGTAAAAAGTTATTCATCACCTGCTGCTTTCGTTGTGTGTTACGTGGCTTCTTGGAACATGTAACTTTGTTCTGGTTTCATTTTGAAATTCTAGCTGTTGTTGATAATGCAGTTCATTATTCCTACGTGCAACTCATTAGGAATTAATGTTCTAACTTTTGTAAGTGAACTGGAGCAAATGAGCAAATTTGATCCAAATAGAGAGTGAAAATTACAATTTAAAATAACACTAAAAGAGAAATAATTATCATATGACTGAGATGAATATATAATGTTCTCAAGGCTGCACTAATTAAGCAGAATTTATGCTAGATTGTGGTCAACCGAAGGGGATTGCTGAGTAGAAACATCGCACAATACTCATAAGTGTGTTCATAAATTCATGTTAGATATCCTTCTACTTCGTTTTTTCACGTTTCCTTCTCCTCCTTTCTTTCCCCTTTGTCTGATGGATACTTTGAATTCGATTAGGTTCCACAAGTCATTGAACTTTCTTGGAATCATAAAACTTAATATTTTGGGACTCTCACATTTGCTATATGTTTGTTTATATTACGAGCCTATGACGGCGTTTGAATGGAAAAAGTTGTATTAAAAAAGTGCTTCAAGAAGCTCTTTTCCGGAAGTTAGATATATAATCTCTTGACTTCTGCTTCAACTTCTTGTAAAAAAAAAAAAACACTCATCTGCTATATCCAAAAGATGAAAGGTGTTTTGTCTTAAAAAAAAAACAATTAGAAAAATCAAAAGAAGTGATTTTTGGTGGGGTCATGTAATTGTGTTGGTTACGATGATGTACACAATGGATGTACACAATGGCCTCCAATAATCTCCAGGCATCTAATTTCAAAGGGGAGCTTGAGTCTCTACATGGGCAAGCGGCAGTTTTGGCTTCACTTGTGTCTATCTCTCAGAAGTTACATCTAGGATATCCAGCCAGGTTGAGTTCTTGGTTCTTCGCATATTTCTCCTCTCGAATGCTTTAATATTATTATCGCCATACCGTGAAGTGCACCAACGCAATGAATGTATGCTTCTCCAAAGTTAAGAACATAATTTTTTGTAAGGTTCATATTTCAAATCTTTTTTTACCTATACAAGAGTGTATAAAATGTTGGCTGAATTAGTGAGGTTAGCTTGGTGATTAACCAAATAGTAGATTTATTAAGCTATATGTGCATGTTTACAACCAACTCTTACAGAAAGTGGTACAGGACTGAAGGTAAGTATTGGCAAAGGGTTTTCTGGTTCTTTTGCATCAGTATGCAGTTGACAACAACTCTTATTAGTACCCATCTCTTTTGTTTTGAAGGAGGAACCTTGTATAAATTTTGTTCTCACAACCTAGTAAAACCTAGTTCTTTAACAGACAGCTGATGCATAGATTTTATGAAACTTCAGACTTCGGATGAGAGTGAGAGGAGCTGTGTTTGGTTTTCATATCTAGAACTTTTTTTTGTTTTCCGGGATAAAAAAGACAACATACTTTCACTTTTGATCACATTTCACCTTATTAATATATTTATTATTTTGGCTCAATTCAACTTTTCAACATTCCCCAAAAGAGCTCAATTATTATATGTTATCATAACCCAATAAACTAACTATGTCTTCAAATTTTGAAAAACTTCGAAACCCAATATATTGGTAACATCCATAGAAAATATGAGTTCAGAAAACGAAGCCAAATATATATGGCATTCCCCAATACAACTTTTAATACACATTTTTAGGAAACACTCTTCAAGAAGCCAGAAATGAAACCAAACATAGCGTAAGCATTCTAAACTGAAACACATTGGATTCAACTTCTTAAGAAGTGTTCTATCGCCAAACCTAGTGTACATTGGATGAAGCCAATGGTCATCTCGATTCAGCTATGTTTTCCTTATATTCCTTCAGATGTAATAAACTAGTGAACACATGTTAATTTACATGCTTTTGTGAGCTTCTGGTGCTGTTATAAAATAATGAATTAGAGGATAAAAAATTCACTTTGTATAATTCCTGAAGGATATCACTAAGTTGAATTGTGTGTGTCAACAGCATGATTATACGAAGTCACTGGAGCAACAGTTGTGTTATAGATCCATTTTTTGTTAAAGGAGATGATATTAATTGCTATTGATATAAGTGAACATTTGGAGGATGAGACATCATCCCTATACCAGATTGCAATTACTTAGATGAAACCCAAGTTTGCAGTCATCAACATGAGACACACAATAGCACCATACTCACAGATGCGTTGTAACAGAAACTTGAAAACAGGAAGAAGGCCTAATTTGTATTAATGTACCTTATTACATTGTAACTTTCTTCTGTCCGCTTCTAGAGTTCATTGGCTCGTCTTTCCATCTATGAAGTGCAAGTTGTAGAAGTCCTCTAAGATAATGTTATATTGAAGAAAAAAACATGTAGATGCTATTCATAATAACTGTATTGCATTTCCATCTCTTACTATGTTGTATGTCGTTGGTGTAGATTGCCCAGTTCTGTGCTTGATGTTTGCAAGAAGCTGCTGATGGAATCCAGCCAGAACCGTGCAGCAGCTGCTGTCGAAAAAGAGGCTGGATGGACAATACTGTCTTCACTTCTGTCATCTATGCCAAAGGAGGTTAATGCTTGCTGCTGTACTTTTATAGTTAAAAGTGTGAAATTCTGTCTCAAAGGTTGTAGTTTTGATGATCGCAGGAGCTTCAAGACCAGGTGTTTGATGTTCTTTCCTTATGGGCTCCCACATTTAGTCGAAATCTAAAACAACCCATAAATCAAGCCCAAGAGCTCACATCAGAAATATGGTGAGTCTAATGATGTTTATTATTACTTCATCTTCTGCCTTGGGTATTCTCACGTCGTGGCTTGTTATCGGATGTGTGTGTCCATGAGGAAGCCTTTGGTGTTTAACATTCAATCTATCACAGCAGTAGATTGAGGCCTGAATCATTCACGCGATCTCGGGAACTGAATGGTGGTTCTACTTTATATTGTGTAGCACTTAGGATGTAACAATAATTCTATTATGGTTAAGTACGTGAATATTTGAAGTATACTGGGAAACTCTCCTGACAATTCCATACTGTACGTGGGTTAGTGCTGCAACTACTTCTGGTCCTTGTATTCTATGAAGGAAATGAATGGATAAAAAATATATGAAAACTATATACGAATGATATTAATTTATGCAAGACTATGAAAATTTGATTTTTATATGAGAACTATGAGGTGGCTTTAGCACATTTTAATGGTAAACAATGGCTAGCAAGTAATTTATCCAATACCAGCATTAAAATATGGCAGTGAACCCTTGTCATTTACAATCTTTACTTTAGATAGTGTATATTTAGTCAAATAATTTTGAGTTGTTTTGACTAGCATAGTTTGAGCCGTATTTCATTTCCATCTAATCTTTTGGCCTTTGGTAACATCGATTGCTTACAAGATTCTGTATAACTTGATATTTTTCAACCATTTAATTTTCTGGCCTTTGGTAACATCGATTGCCTACAAGATTCTGTATAACTTGATATTTTTCAACTCAAGATGTAGTTCTGATTTGCATTATGACTTGTAACTTGTATTTTCTTTATACTGTCCTTTATGAAAGCTTGTATTTCTATTTTGCGGTACAGTCTTCATATGTTCTGCAACTTTCTTTCTTTCTACCTTAATTTTTTTTATAACTTCTAAATACCTTTTAGCATACTAATTTTTGTTATAAATCAACTTTTCCTCTGCAGCGTATGGTCTGCTGCCATTGACGCACTCACTTCATTTATCAAATGTTTTGTTTCTTCTGACGCCAAAAACAGAAGAATTTTACTCCAACCAGTTCTTTTATATCTGAATCGGTACGATACCACTGAAAAATTTTCATCTTTATTTTGGTATTCTATTGGCTATGATCTTCTTTATCCATCTAGGAACTTCTACTGACATTTTGAATTTTGGTTTGTATGAGTTAGGGCATTGTCCTACATATCACAGGTAGCGGACAATGAACGATCTGGCACTAAACCTTTAATGGACTTGTTTATCATCCGGGTGCTGTTAACATATCAAGCCCTTTCAGATCCTTCTTTATATAAAAGTGACCATGCTCACATCATTCAAATATGCACTACGCCCTTTAGGTAATTTAAATTGACGAATCTATATACCTTAGTTCCCCCTTTTTCCCTGCTTCTTTATATTATTTTTGTTTGCAGTACACATGTGATTGTTTTTTCAACTAACTAATTTCATCTTCTATGGTGCTTATATTGGAGCACAAAACAGGGAAGCTTCTAAATGTGAGGAAAGCTCATGTTTGAGGATGTTATTAGACAAGAGAGACGCGTGGTTGGGCCCTTGGACTCCTGGAAGGTCTAATATTTGCTCTCATGCATTTCTCTGAATTTATGTTTTGTACAGATGCTCCTATTCCATTTTAATCTCAGGATTCATGCCATTTTTCTGAGACATGTAGTTCAAACTTTCTTCAACTTTTTTTTTTTCTCTTCATGCTTTTGCAGGGATTGGTTTGAAGATGAA
Organism: Haberlea rhodopensis; assembly: GCA_907163345.1. Classification (NCBI taxonomy): domain Eukaryota; kingdom Viridiplantae; phylum Streptophyta; class Magnoliopsida; order Lamiales; family Gesneriaceae; genus Haberlea; species Haberlea rhodopensis. The sequence continues at coordinate 21,877,843 of CAJQUN010000002.1, forward strand.
CTACGTTCATTTATAGGAGGAAAAGACGGTGTATTGACTTGTGTATGGGAGAATGAGCCACCTAGTTTTCCTCAGGTAAAAGTGCATTACCAATTCTTTGAGGATCTAATTGCTGCCTAGGTAGATGAGTTGTCAAATTTCTTTTCATCGACTCCTGACATGGGTATATGTAAATGATCATGAAGCCTGAGACTATAAGCAAGATGTTGGTGAATCAGATGCTCCTCTGTTTCGGAACTATGTTTTCTTTTCAGGTAAGTGTAAGTTTTTGAGAATTTTGTGTTTGTATTCGTACGTGCTAGTCTAGTTAGAAAGGGCTGAGTGTTGTGTTTGTTTTTTGGCATTCTCACAGGACAATAATGGGATGCTCTCATTTATTGGCATGATGGATCAATGTCTGAAAGCTGGGAAAAGGCAATTTTGGCACGCTGCCAGTATTACCAATATATGTGTTGGATTGCTAGCTGGGCTGAAGGTTGTATTACTATCCAATAACCATTATTGCAACCTTTTTTTTTTTTTTTTGCGTTATAACACTTTGTATGTGGACTATGCTTGTATTCCAGACATTGCTTTCTCTACGTCCTGAACCCATGGGAACGGAGATACTAAGTGTAGCTCAGGCTATTTTTCAGGTTATGCTGCTGCTTGTATTGTAACTTTTCAGATATTTGATGCCTCCTTTTTTGATGGAGACTAACCCAATAATCATGACAGAGTATTCTTGCTGAAGGTGACATTTGTGCATCACAACGTAGAGCATCATCAGAAGGGCTTGGCTTGTTAGCGAGGCTAGGAAATGATATATTTACTGCCAGATTGGTGAGTTAAATATTGATTGGTTTGCGTATGTAGTGGTTTTACTTAGTAATGTGGTTGTTACAATTAACCATATTTTGTTGATTCCTCTTTCATTTTAATCCCGGCAGTACATCTAATTCTTGTAAAGGCAGTGTATGTTACAAGAAACAGATGAGTCTCAAATGGAAACTACTTGTATCATGCTTTGGTCATATGGAAAGAACGTGTATCATTACTATTCCTAATATAGTACATATCTAGAGAAGCAAGTAGCGATTAGTTAGGCAAAATGTATGTTGTATTCATCCATATACAGATTAGCAATACAAAGAAGGGATATTGAAAACCAAAAACTGTGCAATTACCGTATATCATCCCGTGTTTAACATGGTACCAGAGCCACAACTCTGATATCGATTTTTTTTTCAATCGATTGTGAATCTTCGTCCAACTGCTTCGTCCGTTTCGGTGGGTTGTGAAATTTTGCAACCTGTTTTTCCGTTGCTAGTGTGGGTCTTCATTCCTTGCAAATCTGTTGATTTGTGCTTCTGGGTCTTGACTATTTTGCAAATCCGAGTGGATCGTCTCTAGTGTGGTCTTCGTTCCTTGCAAATCTGTTGATTTGTTCTTCTGGGTCTTGGATATTTTGCAAATCCAAGTGGATTGTGAACTTCCGCGAACTTTGTGCCATTTCGTTGGTTCTTTATCAAATCTTCTCGCTTGTATACAATTTTGGGTTCTTTGACTTGTTTTTTGTTAGGGCCCAATTCTATTTGGGCTTCTCTTGGTGGATCGTGATTTTCTTAATGTGGTCATCGCACTTTTAGATCTTGATTTTGTCTGCTGTTTGTTTATCATGTCAACTGACGTGTTCCCTATTAAATTCACCGGCAAAAACTATGCTGCCTGGGAATTTCAATTTCGGATGTTTCTCAAAGGTAAGGATCGTTGGGGCCACATCGATGGCTCACTTGCTGCACCAGACGCAGGCAAAGAATTGGCTCAATGTGAGACACATGATGCTCGAATTATTTCATGGATCCTTGGGTCTCTTGAATCTCAGATGGTAAACAATTTACGTTGCTTTATCACTTCTAAGGAAATGTGGGATTATCTTAAGAGGATTTATTATCAGGATAACACCGCTCGCAGATTCCAACTTGAACTCGATTGCTAATTACTCGCATGGCAATCTGACCATGGAACAATATTATTCCGGCTTCCTTAATCTGTGGAGTGAATATACGGACATTATATATGCTAATGTGTCCAAAGAGGCTCTTCACGAGGTCCATGCGGTCAGCAAACGAGCTGAATTTCTCATGAAACTTCGGCAACTTGGGCTGGCCTTCTCAATCGCAACCCAGTACCATCTCTGGATGTGTGTTTTGGCGAACTCATACGTGAAGAACAACGCTTGGCCACTCACGTTGTTATTAGCTCATGTATGACAAACTCGGAACTTGTCAATGTTGCTTATGCTGCTCATGGAAAGCCTCACGGAAAGAATTCCCCTCAGTGTTACCGTTGCAAAGGATTTGGCCGCATTGCTCGACATTGCAATAAGAAATTTTGCAATTACTGTAAACAAAAAGATCACATCCTTGCTGATTGTCCCACGCTTCCACCAAAACGCTGTTCTACAGCCTTTCAAGCCACTACTTCCACGCCTTCCCCGAGCTCTCCATCTTCCAGCACACATTCTGCGGCAACGCCCTCACCTAGTCTTACACCGGAAATGGTTCAGCAAATGATTATCTCGGCGTTTTCTGCTCTTGGGATAAATGGAAGTGGTAAGATTGTTTTGTCCCCTTGGTTTGTTGACTCTGGAGCATCCAACCATATGACAAGTTCCTCTGATTATTTGAGTCATATTCGCAAGTACATTGGTTCCCAACATATTCAAATTGTTGATGGCAATACTCTTCCAATTGCGCATGTTGGTGATATCAACACGTCATTTAATGATGTGTTTGTATCTCCTGGGCTCTACTAATTTGATTTCTGTCGGACAATTGGTTGACAATAACTGCAATGTAAATTTCTCACATAATGGTGGTTTTGTGCAGGATCAGTTTCTGGGAAGGTGATAGCGAGGGGGCCTAAAGTGGGACACTTGTTGCCTCTTCACTTTACTAAATCTCCTAGTTTCTCTATGTCATGCTTTACTACTTTGTCTAAGCTTCATAGTTGGCATAAACGCTTGGGTCATCATAATAATGTAATTTTATTTCACTTAATGAAAAATGGTTTTTTGGGAGATAAGATTGCTCTTCCCTCTCCTTCATTGTCTCTTGATTGTTCTACTTGTAAACTTGGGAAAAGTAAGATCTTACCCTTTTCAAATCATGGTAGTCATACTAATGAATCCTTTGATTTTGAATTACAAATATTTTGTGACATTCATTGATGACTTTAGTCGCTTTACTTGGGTTCATTTTCTTCGCTCTAAAGCCGAACTGTTTAATGTCTTTGGGACATTTGTAGCTCATGTTGAAACACAATTTTCCACCAAAATTAAGTGTCTTCGTTCCGACAATGGCTGTGAATATATGTCTCATGCTTTTCTCAGTCCTTCATGCAACCGAAAGGCATTGTCTCTCAACGATCATATCCTTATACTCCTCAACAAAATGGTGTGGCTGAACGGAAAAATCGCCATTTGTTGGATATGGTTCGAACTTTACTCCTCGAATCTTCGGTACCTCCTATTTTTTGGGTGGAGGCTTTGTCTACAGTAGTCTACAATATCAATCGATTGCCATCTCAGCCATTGAATTTTGAGCCTCCATACCTTCGTCTTCATGTTGTACATCCGGACTATCATATGCTTCGGACCTTTGGTAGTACCTGTTTTGTTCACCGACCATCTCATGAACGTCACAAACTTTCTGCTCAATTGAAAGCCATGCATGAGGAACTTCAAGCTTTGCTTGACAATAACACATGGGATATTGTTCCTTGCCCAGAGGGTGTTAAGCCAATTGGTTCCGAATGGGTTTACTCGGTTAAATTACGTTATGATGGGTTTCTTGAACGTTATAAAGCAAGGCTGGTAGCAAAAGGCAATCACCAAAAATATGGCATCGACTACGATGAAACATTTGTTCTAGTTGCTAAAATGACCACTGCCCGACTTGTTCTTGCACTCGCAGCATCTCAGAATTGGCCATTACATCAGATGGATGTAAAAAATCCATTTTTACACTGTGATCGTAAGGAAGATATTTATATGACAGCTCCTCTTGGGCTGTTTGCTACACCTTTGGATGTTTGTAAGCTTAGGCGTTCACTTTATGGCTTGAAGCAAGCTCCCCGAGCTTGGTTTGATAAATTTCGAACTACATTCCTCAATCTTACTTTTGTTCAAAGCCAATATGATTCTTCCTTATTCTTCTGCAAGACTACTCATGGTATTGTTATTCTTTTGGTATATGTCGACGATATTGTTATCACATGAACAGACTCAGCTTTGATTTCCGAGTTACAACAACATCTACAGAGCTCGTTTCACATGAAAGATTTAGGTCCATTGCAATATTTCTTGGGTCTTGAGGTGTTATCTACTCCAACTGGCATATCTTTGCATCAGCACAAGTACACGCAAGATTTGATTACCTTGGCTGGTCTTCAACATGGTCGGACTGCTGATACTCCTTTAGAGGTCAATGTTAAATATCATGATGATGAAGGTGAATCCTTGTCTGATCCATTCTTGTATCGCCAACTTGTTGGGAGTCTCAACTATCTCACAATCACTCGTCTGGATATCTCCTTTGCTGTTCAACAAGTCAGCCAATTCATGCAAGTTCCACGCCACCTTCATCTTGCAGCAGCTCATGGCATTATTTTCAATGTCAAGGGTACTCATTCACGTGGTCTCTTCTTTCATCGCAACTCACCAATTCAGCTTAGCGCTTATAGTGACGCTGATTGGGCAGGGTGTCTGAATAGTCGGTCTTAGGCTAGTATATGTTTCTCGGTTCGGCCAACATCTCATGGAAGAGTAAGAAGCAAGATCGTGTTTCTAAGTCATCATCAGAGTCAGAATATCGCTCTATGTCCTCGGCTTGTTCTGAGATAATGTGGTTGCGACGCTTCTTGGCTGAACTTGGTTTCTGTCAAACATCTCCTACTCCGCTTCATGCCGACAATACAAGTGCTATTCGAATCGCAGCTAATCTTGTGTTCCATGAAAGAATGAAGCACGTTGAGGTGGACTGTCACTATAGTCGTGAGGCTTATGATGACAATGCCATCACTCTTCCACATACTCCGTCCCATCTGCCAATGGCTGATATATTTACCAAGGCTCTTTCCAAAACGCGACATGATTTTTTTGTCAACAAATTGATGCTTTCTACTCTTCCATCATCAATTTGAGGGGGGATGTTACAAGAAACAGATGAGTCTCAAATGGAAACAACTTGTATCATGCTTTGGTCAATTGGAAAGAATTTGTATCATTACTATTCATAATATAGGACATATCTAGATAAGCAAGTAGCGATTAGTTAGGCAAAAAGTATGTTGTATTCATCCATATATACAGATTAGCAATACAAAGAAGAGATATTGAAAACCAAAAACTGTGCAGTTACTGTATATAATCCTGTGTTTAACAGTGTATTTAGTTTTGTATGCCAAGTAGAGACTCTCCAATAATTTATCAACGAACAATTCGTATTGTTAAGCTTTATCTCAATTATTAGATAGATTCTAGAAAAATATGGAACACAAGAAAATAAGAATTTTTGTTTTTTTAGACAAGAGAGACACGTGGATGTTATTAGACATGACAGACCGGCGGCTATTAGAGTTGAGGAGAGGTGGCCGCGGCTACTGTGCAAACCCTAATAACAATTTTTATTGGAAAAAAAAACATGGCTCTGATACCATGTAATAAAATATGGAACACAATAAAATAAGAATTTTATTCCTTCTCTTGTGTACAAATTGAATAACTAGAGACTTCTACAAATTTTATTCCTTCTCTAAGACTTCTACAAATTTTATTCCTTCTCTAAGACTTCTACAATGACTCTAAGACTAGAAGTTTAAATCTTCACATAACTAGAGAATTCTAATTCTACTAGTATTCCTAAATTATAGATTAACTAGAAATATAAATATTTGACTTAATATTTCATATGCTCCCCCTCAAGTTTGGCTATAGACGTTGATGAGAACAAGCTTGCTGATGAGACGTAGACACATTAGAATTCTCACGGATCGGTGAGGTAAGCTTTCAAAAGCGGCTTGAAATCTCCACTGGCTTTGACGTTGCGGGACCTGGAGAGCAATGATGGCAACCTAGCCGTTGAAGACTCGAGGAGGCGGCGACGGGTAGGGCTCGTGCAGGAAAAGTGTGAGGAGGCTAGGGACGGCTAGGGCTTGCGCAGAAAGGACACGAGAAAGCTAGCAAAGAGGCATCGACTGCTAAAGGTTCGCACTGGAAAGACACAAGGACGGCCACGACGGCTGCTAGGGTTTGAGGTAGGAGGGCCGCGACAGCTGATAGACTTTATGTAGGAAAGGCCGCGGTGGCTACTACGGTTTGTGGTAGGAGGGCCGCGACGGCTGCTAGGATTTAGGCACGAAAGACCGAGGCGGCTGCTATGATCGGTAGGGTTTGCGCATGAGAGGCCCGCGGCTGCTAGAGATGAGGAGGTGGCATCGACTACTGTGCAAACCCCAGTAACATTTTTTTTTTTTTTGGAAAAAAAACATGGCTCTGATACTATGCAGAAACATATGGAACACAAAAAAAAAAAATTATTCATTCTCTTGTATACAAATAGAATAACTTAACTAGGTCCGTATTTCTAAATTTTTAAATTATATTCCTACTTGGACTCTAAGACTTCTACAAGGACTCTAAGACAGAAGTTTAAATCTTCATATAACTAGAGACTTCTAATTCTACTGGTATTCCTAAATTATAGATTGGCTAGAAATATAAATATTTGACTTAATATTTCCTATGGTATTTCATTACCGCCCGGTTGATTTCATTTGAGAATTTATTCACCTTTAGTAATTGTCTATATAGCTGGCTCTGATTTGATGTGTATTCCGTATCTACTGATTTGATGCTCATGCAGTAGTTGCTCCAGATAATCTCTCTTTTTTAAAGTTCATTCCTGCCTCCTGAATTCCCCCTCTCCCAACCCACCACTTTTTCCTCTTCTATTACTTCTTGTAGATGCAATCTGGATATTTCGAATTTATTGTTTTATCATGTCACATGCTCATTCCCACTCTTGATATTTGCTTTTACCCTTCTCCCTTCTCTTTTGTGCATGATCTTTCAAATTCTCATGGAGCATCTATGTCATCAGTTTGACTATTTTGTGAACAGACAAAAGTATTTCTTGGTGATGTAACCAGTGTCGAAGATTCCAACTATGCTGGATCAATTTCTCTTTCTCTTGGCTGCATTCATCGCAGGTAACTATGAAACTTTTGATAAAAAAATAACAGCATTGGCTTGCGCAAACAGGCACTGCACTTACCAACTTACCCCGAAGTGGTTAGTGATTTAGAAAGTCTAAAAGCTCCTTGGTTGGTTGCCTAATTCCCTCACTACTGGTCTTGCTTCCGTGCGTGCCCAGAAGAATGGATTACCACCATACACCCTCATATCATACCTTGATATTTAGAGCGTGTTAAATTTTAATACTTAAGGAGTGAGAAACAGTGAAACAAAAGGATTGCTGTAAAAGATAGTTGACATGTTCAACTCTAGTTTTAACGTCCTGTCGTATTCCGTCCTGTCATACTTAACCAACCCAATTGTCATTTTCTTTGGAATGATAGTTGATTAGTGATACTAATCAATGTATATCTCTTTTGTGTCCCGCTTAACAACTTCCATAGTAAATCGAGTCTACTCAGTAGAACTAATGAAAGATCTTGGTGATGCACTCAGCTAAAAATAATAGAGAATATCCTTTTATTGTTATTGTCTGCAGTGCTGGAGGCATGGCATTGTCAAGCTTAGTCCCAACCACCGTGAATGTTGTCTCTTCGCTTGCTAAAAGTCCAGTATCTAGCTTACAGATTTGGTCCTTGCATGCACTTCTCTTGACAATTGAAGCTGCTGGTTTGTCTTTCGTGACACATGTACAGGTATATATGTGCAGGGAGTCCTTTTTAATCATGTTTCGATTTTTATATTTATCCTGTTGTGTAAGTTATGATTCTCTGAATCTAGTTTGACCAAAAACAAGAAATTGTTCAAATAGATTTTGAGATCTCCTAATGAACGAAGCAAAAATGGACTTAATTCTAGAAGTATTCCTCTTTAGGACATACACTGTTCTGCTTCCTTCAGGTTCAAATGCATCTTTTCAAGATGTCAAGTAATCCATTCGACGGGCAATGGGTTTCCAGTTGGTGCTGGCTTGTGAATGGGATATAAGCAAGCCAAATCCACTAAGTATTGGCATTTTATGGATGAAAAATGGAGAGAAAAAAAGTGAACCGGTGTTTGCTTCTCACACCTTTCATGATTCTGTCATTAAATTTGTAAGGAGTGGGCATATGAATGCACACTATTCTTGATAGTGTACTGCTGTGATGTTCTTGAGCTACTGTTTGTTTACATAGTGTTCTTCTTTGGAAGCTTACACTTGGAACTGCTAAATCAAGAGTGCCGATTTTGTGTTGTTGGAGCTATCTTTAGGATACGAAACATTTGAGTTTGAATTTGACTCACAATCATCATATTTTGGTATACACGTTTTATTATTGCAGGCAACACTTGGCCTTGCTATGGAGATCCTCTTATCGGAGGAGAGTGGTTTAGTTGACCTGCAGCAAGCTGTGGGCTGCCTCATTAACGCTATTGTTGCTGTTATAGGTCCTGAACTTGCCCCCAAGAGCATTTTCTTCTCACGCTGTAAGGTTTGTTTCTTCATCTTCTGAGACGTGATTTGACTTTAGTGTGTCCTTTTGGTATATTCTCAATACCATTTAAGATATATGTTTTACTCTATTCAGACATTCTTTGACTTTGTCTCTTAGATTATTGAGTTTCACCTAAATGATACTTTTGTGCATAGTCGGCCATTGCAGAGATCAGCTCATGCCAAGAACCGGCAACACTCCTCGAGTATGTCTACATAACTATTTATTTACCGTGGTGTTTGTTTTTATGAAGAAAAATAATTTAATCTACCTTTCAGTTTGTTGACAGTAGATCTGAACATTATGGCTTTTCAGTATCATGTTGTCATTTTAGCCGTCTCTTGGAGATGATTGACCTGTGAACTCTGTGCTGAATCTTACCTAACAAATTGTTTGTCTGTACCTTTTCTTATCATCTGGTCAGGAGTGTACGCTTTACACAACAGCTTGTCCTTTTTGCACCGCAGGCAGTTTCTGTGCATTGCCATGTGCAAACTCTCCTTCCAACTCTGTCCTCTCGACAAGTAATCATCATTTATTGCACCTTCAATGGGTTTGATTGATTCATATGATGCTTCTAAAAGGCTTAATGTCATTGTGGCAGCCAACTCTGAGACATCTAGCTTTGTCCACTCTACGACACCTCATAGAGAAGGATCCGGTTAGTTATTGTATTTTTCGACTAAGCGATGGAAAGATGCACTCTTCTCCGCCTTGATTTTTCGAAACTTCATTCTCGTATTAGCATTGAAAGGATTTTCAAAAACATTAAACAACATATTCCTCGAGCATATCTACAAACTGACAGCAACCAAATTTGTGTAGTTAATTATATGGATATACTTTCTTGACCCACAAAATCTGTATATCGAATCGAAATAAAGTATATGCTGTGAGGCGTAAATGAGGAAGAAATCCTTGGTGAATCTATTTTCCTGTTTTTCAAGGTTTGAATTGCAATTTACTAGCATATGATGATGACCAAATTTCAGGTTTCCATCATTAATGAACAAATAGAAGAAACCTTGTTTCACATGTTGGATGAGGAGACTGATACAGAGTAAGTTTTATCAAGCATCATGTGTGATATTGGTTAATATTTGATGCACATTATTGGGCAATTATTGAGGCATCCACAAAAAAGAAAACATGCAATTGAATTAATTATTTCCATGAACTGAGTTGATTTTCCACAAATTTTAATCTTAATACTTTGATTCCACTAAATATTGTGCACCGGTCACCCACCCTTTCGTTGCCCAATTGAAAATATAGCCACCCAGAGATACGTGCATAGGCTTTCTGAGTTTTATGGTTCTGTTCTAATTGTCACACTATCATAATTTAGAAAATTTCTCCCTTCTACATTCTCACAGGATTGGACAGTTAGCTCGTACCACTATTATGAGACTGCTTTATGCTTCATGCCCTTCACGTCCATCCCAGTGGCTGTCAATATGCCGCAACATGGTTAGTTTCACCTACCAGAATACTGATAATGCAGTTTGTTTGTGCTGATAGGTGATAGCAAATGGATACCTATTACTGCCAACTATAGAAAAAGCTTTAAAAATATGTGACGAGACATTTTGTTTTTATTAAATTCATCTAGATTCTTTCTACATCATCGAGACGTATTGCAAACACGAGCAACAAGGTTAATGATTCTTCAATTGTTCTGGATGGTGAGAAAAGCTTGAATTTTGGCGAAGATGATGAGAACATGGTCTCTAGCTCCAAAAGTTCATCAATTCCAAGTTACACAGTGGACTACACCAGTCTTAACTTTAATAGAGACAAGCACCTCAGATATCGCACAAGAGTTTTTGCTGCTGAGTATGTGACCTGGCCTTTTATCTAGTTGATTAAAGCTAGTTTCCTTCATCTTATTCACTTATCATTGTTCCTTTTTGCTGATTTTTCTTACTTCAAGTGGATTAAATGTTCGTATGGTTATGTTTATAAAACTCGCATGAATTTTAATTGGTAGTGATAACATTAAAAAAAAATTGGCATGCGGTAGCCTTTTGACATTTCCTGACTGAATTGTTTCTAATGTTTTCTACCTTCAGCATAGAACTTATTTAGATTCATGATTTCTCTTTCCTGAACTGCGTCTCATTACTATAATTGATAGGATGGACTGTCCTTATTCTGAATTTGGAACAGTAAACGAAGTCAAGAAGATTAGTTGTTGCATTCTCTGCTTCGCTGTTATTTTGCACCCAGAATGAAGAAAAATATGATCATTAGCAGTTCGAACCAGTAAACAAATATATCGCATTGACTGTGTTGATTTCATTATCTCCTAACTTGATGGCCAAACCTGCAATTTTTTTTTTTTTGATCGGGCAAATAAAATATATAACTAATATGTACCAGAGGTACACCAAAAAGTCTTAAGGCTTACACAATAGAAAAACCGAATAAAGCAAAAAACGAAAGAGTTAATATAAGATACAACTAATTGGATCTCTTATCCAATCCGAAAAAGAGTAACTGAAAGACTCCTTTGATCTGTTCTTGATGGCCAAACCTGCAATGATCCTTATAATTTGGGATAACAGAGTTTGATTTTAGAGTAAAATTGCATCCTAAATCCCTGATGTTTGACCAAACCCCGGGGGAGTGGATGTATTCTCCCCTTGAATTATTATTATTTTGATCGAAAATTCTCCCTTTGATTTTAGTAAGTTATTAACCTGTACAGACAAAACAAACATACCCACTAACCAAGGAAGAGAGAGACAAAAGAAGACTTTTTTTTTTTGATCAGACAAGATATATATATTATAAAATAGATGCGAAAGCATCGAAAAAGTTACTACAAGGTGTAGCTAAATTAGAAAAAGTAGATCCTACTAACTAGAAATTAAGAAGAGAACAAACAAATCAACGGTTCCCGTCTCCAATCAACAAACGAGTACAAAAATCTATTATTTCCTCTGTTTGTGATCCAAAACCAAGATCTGTGAATGACTGTCTCCAGTAGATCATCCTCCTTGTGATTGCTGCCCTTAAAACACAAATTGTTTCTGTGAAGCCATATCGTCCAAAGCACCGAGCTCCATATTGTCATCCAAGCTTTTCTTCCCTTTTTTCTTGTCCATAGTCCATGGTGATTCCAATGATGGGCGATTGAGTCCGACGACAATACCGTATAGAAACCCAGCCAACGATAGCATTTCATCCATAAGGAATATGACTCCGGACAGCAGAAAAACAGATGATTTGTAGTCTCTTCCGTGAGAGAGCACATCGCACAGTTACCAACTTCGTTCCCCATGAATATGTTTCTTTTGCTGAGGTTTGATCTTGTCGGTTTCTTACACGTTAGAATTCTAAGTATTATTTTCTGATAAAATGTATATTACACAAACAAGGAGGATTACAACATGATGATACAACAGTTCAGAAGATGTACGCTGCAGCCTGATGTTACATCGTATAACTGATCTATCATAATTAGAGGTGCTCTACTGATTTTGTGCACAGCAGCCTTTTATTCATTGTGATAATGTTAAATTGACTGAGATATCATATTTATGGTGCTACACTCTATTGAGTAATGACTGATTTATCTTTACATTTAACTGTTCAAGAAAATCGTTTTGTTATTTCATATGAGGGTTGTCACTTAAACATGCTTGGAATTAGGTGTCTGAATCATCTTCCGCACGCAGTTGGTGAAAACCCTGCTCACTTTGACCTCTCGTTGGCAAGACAGCAAACTGCTAAAGGACTTCTTTCCAGAGACTGGCTGGTCCTTCAATTGCAAGAGCTCGTTTCTCTTGCTTATCAGGTGATGGATGTAAAACTAATGCTATAATTGTGCTTAAATTTTCTGAACGATAAATGGCTTAGATTGTTGATATTCACCGCATCAATTTTTACAGATAAGCACCATTCAGTTTGAAAAAATGCAGCCAATCGGCGTGTCACTTCTATGCACAGTAATGGACAAGGTAATTCTTTAGAAGCCTCTGTCATTTCTCTGACTTTCTGTGATGGGTGTTAATTAAAACTAGGCACACCTTCATGTTGCATTTTATGTTTCTAGTTTAATATGGAAGAAACATGAGATATAAAATATGATTATTATATCTTCAATCTATAATGACATACAAGATATCTAGAAGTCTAATCTACCTAGAAGTCTGACTCTAATCAACAAACAAAGTTTGAAATTGTAAGTTTGAAGAAAAGAATTATTTGAGAGACTCAATCTAGTCTTCTCTTTATTGATTGTTCCAATCTTCTTAAATAAATACAACCATATGTCTTCTATTTATAGAAGACTCTTAATCCTAAAATCTAGGAAGATAAATCTAATTAAATAAAAAGATAAACTAGTATACTATTTTAGATAAACTAAAACTCCTAGCAAACTTATCTACACTCCTATGAATATTAAAATAAAAATATTTATCTAGAGTTCTTGATAAGTAAAATTCTATCATTCAACAGAAATATAAAAAAAACTTATTCATCATCCTAATCATCTAAATAATCGGATGATGCACATTCAACAACCCCATCAAAATTGATATTATTACTAAAATACAAAGAATTAATTGAATATTTCCTACACTCCTCTTCAAGCTTGGCTATAAATGTTGATGAGTTCAATCTTGCCAACAAGAAATTCATGATATTGTTCTGACAATTCCTTTTTGAGTAGATCAACAAGTTGATTGAAATATGTGATAATTTGGATGGGGAGGAACTCTCAGAAATAAGAGCAAGAGGACCAGAAGGAATTTCGATAGGGACCTCGCCGGAATTGGCAGACGACTTCGGTGATTCAGTGGACATAGTTGGAAAGAGAGACTGCTAGGCTTCGTGCAGGAGAAACACGAGGCGGCTAGGGTTTGTGCAGGACATACGCGAGGCAGCGGCGACTAGGGCTTACGCAGGAAAGATGCGAGGAGGTTAGGGCTCGTGCAGGAAAGACGCGAGGAGACAGCTGCGGCTAGGGGTCGTGCAGGAAAGACACCTTGATTGGCCAACCACCATGATGCCATTGGTCGAACCGGAGCATCGTAGAATTGAACGGAAATTCTCTAATCAGGCTGCATAATATATTTCTGTTACGGTCGATTTTTTGTTTGATTTTGGCCATTTGGAAATCTCGATTAGGAAGGACCAAGGCATGAGATGCGGTGGTCGGCTTTGGCACGGCCTAACTTGTCCATTTTTTTATGACATCGAGGTCGCGCAATATGTCTCCTGATTTGTGGCTGTTCGTGGATGGCGATAGTGTAGCGGCATTCGCCGGAGTATGGGTTGTCGTCGGTGATTTGGCCCGAGGGGGTCGTGGCGGCTCATGCATGAGAGGCGTGATGTGGCGCCTACATTTTTTTCTTTTTGAAAATCATGGCTCTGATACCGTGTAGGTTAATATGGAAGAAACTTGAGATTATATGATTATTACTTCTTCAATCTAGCATAAGATACAAGATACATATTTATAGATTCAAACCAACCAAATCTAGGAGTTTAATCTATCTAGGAGTCTAATCTAATAACTCTGATCAACAAACAAAGTTTAAAATATAAAAAATTATTCATCCTAATCATCTAAATAATCGGATGATGCACAATTGACATTCCTCTTCAAGATTGATACTATTACTAAAAATACAAAAAAAAATTGATTGAATATTTCCTACAGTTTCTTCCTCTCTATATGCATATTATTCATATCCGTCTGCTTGGTTTTTTAAGCTTTTGATGTTTGAATCTTTGAGGAGACTGATTTAGTTCAAGAAGAAGCCCGTGGTCTTATTTTGACTAAAAGATGGGGATATTTATTAATGTCATTAAATTTGCACCTGTTACTCTGGGCACAATATTCATGCTTCTTGGCTTAATTGCATAGTTGGCTGTGCAATGGTAATTTGGCAACCCAGAGGCACCAGTTAGTTGGATATTCCACTCTAAATGTCTCGAAATGGAGGCCCAATTGTTACACACTTGTTACTGATATTAATGCCACATCCGAAACTTTGTAAATAGTCGTACTCCTATTTTCATAAACTAAAGGTGACTTTAAGTAAATTTAGGATAACTTTGACCAAGTTTATGCTTCATTTCAACAATAATTAACTTGAAATCTATTTTTTTTTTGTGGGTTATTAGTTTGCAGCATCTCTGGACCCTGACCTTCCAGATCACGCCCTTCTGGAACAATATCAGGTTTAACTTTCTTTTTCCATCAAAATTTTCCACATAAATCTCAGTTTTCTAATAATGACATGGTCTTCCCAAAAAATGTTGTTGGAGTCCCTGTGGTTGATTCCACTGCGAATATACATCTTTGTTAGTGGTTGACTAATTAAAATTGACTCACCCAGGCCCAATTGGTATCTGCAGTCCGAAGTGCATTGGACTCATTGTCAGGCCCAATCCTACTGGATGCCGGGCTGCAGCTAGCGACAAAGGTGTAAATGCAGCCATGTTTTTCTTTTATTTACTGAAGTGAATTCACATTTGTTCATTCATACCGTGGTGTTGATGTCCAGATGCTTACAAGTGGGATTATAAGCCGAGATCAAGTTGCTGTCAAGAGAATATTTTCATTGATTTCACATCCTTTGGATGACTTCAATGGCCTTTACTATCCATCCTATGCTGAATGGGTCTCATGCAAGGTTTGCTTGTGTTCAAGAAACTATATAGCTCTGTCTTTGTGAGAAAATGTTCTTTCCTTCAAGCCACTTGATTTTGCATCAACATTTTTTTTTGGATCAGGCAAATAATAATATTATAAATAACATTCAAAGCAAATATTTAGTGATTGCTAGATGCTCTCATTTTTTTTTCTTTTCTTTGATAAATATCAGATCAAAGTAAGGCTGCTGACAGTTCATGCATCTCTGAAGTGCTATATATTTGCATTCTTAAGGAAACAAGGTGATGAAATTCCTGAAGAATATCTAGCAATGCTGCCATTAGTTTCAAAGAGTTCTAGCATTCTAGGGACATATTGGCTCTCTCTCTTGAATGACTACTGCTTTGTTCGCTTCCATCTACATTTGGAAAATGTAAGCTTGGTTTTTGGAGACTTTCCTTCTTTCCTTATGCCAACTGCTTCACTGCAAGAAAAACTCTACTGCAATACAGGAAAAAATTATAAACCCTTGTTATTGAATTTTCCGTCCTTGTTTATGTGACAACAGTGGAAACCATTTCTTGATGGAATTCAAACAACAGTTGTTTCAACTGAGTTGCAACCATGCTTAGAAGAAGCTTGGCCAGTGATTCTTCAAGCATTGGTGTTGGATGCAGTGCCTGTCAATTCAAATGTGAACGGATCTGCAGCAAGTGAAAGATCAAAAGATATTCCAGCTTCTACATACTGCATGGTTGAGTTGAGAATAGATGAATTTCATTTTCTGTGGGGTTTTCTACTTCTGATTTTATTTCAGGAGCAAGATGTTACCCTCAGTGAATATAAGATACCAGTATGTTGCATCAAATCCAAGTTCCGAAGTGACATCCTAGTTGATTCCAATTCTCTATCCTCGAAACTATATGACATATTCTTCCCTGTGTTTCAATTTATGATCACCGAAAGATTTTTTGCAGCAGGATTTCTCACTCTGGATGCTTGTAAAGAGTTACTGCAGGTGTGCATATATACCAGATTTAAAATTTTGCACGAGTTAACATTTTCAATGTACAATGTGTTGTAGTATAAATGTAGGATCAAGTGATGCTTGTCAATTTACCAAAAGTACCAAAAATTATAGTTGGTGTTAATTATTCAACTCAAATATTTTAAACTGTACATCAACTAAAACACCACATTTCTCCCAGTAGGGAAAATGTTGAACAATCAACCAATAGGAATCGAACACATGACCGTGGCTCTGATACCGCTTGTAGGATTGAACATTTGTCGTTTTACCAAAACGGTAGCGTCATTTTACTAAAAGTTGTAGCAGGTGATAATGATGTAACTTTAATATTTTAAAATGTGCAGTAGCCAAAGCGCAGCGTTTCGATTGCTATCATATAAAAGACAATTATTACTTATAAACAATCCCCTTCCCAATAATGACACTATCTTGCAGCTCATGAGAATCGAACATATGACATTGATTCTGATATCAATTGTATAATACATCTATTGTCGTTATACCAAAATCTATAACTGATGGTTGATAACGTATAGTGTAATTCAAAGCTACCCTATAACAGCCCAACCAACGCTTCGACTGTTCTCTAGCAAAGGCAATTGTGGCTGCCCTACAATCCTCGGTCTAATAATTTCACCAACTTGCAACTACTGAATCGAACATGTGAACTTTGCTCTCATGTCAATGGTAGGATTGAATATTTACCGTTTTACCAAAACTATAGTTGTTGATAACGGTACCATTGAAAATTTTTAAATTGTATAACAACTCAACCGCCATGTTTGGTTTGTTGTCCCAATAGAGATAATTATTGCTCCCAACTATAAGTGTCCCCAACTGAATAATAAATCTTCTCTTGTTTTAGGTTTTTCCATTGCTGTCAGGTGGGCCGTGTATATGTTCAAAAACAATGTGGCAATGTATTAGCCTCTATGGCTGTTCCTAGTTTTGAATCTAGGGATTACCCAGCTTATTTGAAGATTGAGAGGACAATCGCATGATGCAAACAATCAATCAATCCTTAGTTTATCTTAGAATGACTTACTCCTACTTTTTAATATTTTCTGCACAGATTGTTGCATGTTGTTAAGACATATAAAGTGTACTGCAAGGCTGTCCGTATCAAAGCCATGTTGGCATGTATACAGAGATACTGGATTGAAACCTTTATTTAACTGTAAGAGTGATATGAATGCAGATCTTTTCGTACTTAATTTTCAAGGAAGGTACATGGGATGTTCTTGGATTCTCTATCTTGCTACAGGTGATGAGAACAAACAGGACGTACCTGGAAACTGTAGGACATGTTATTGTGCAGTGTTGGGGCATTTTCACGGGCACTTTTTGGTTTTAATCCCTCATTTCTTTGACTGGCCTTAGCAGGTCGTTCAGAAATGTCCTCAGAATTTCCTTGAAGAAGAGAACTTTTCATATTTGACATCAGAACTGTGTTTGACTTCTTTGTTCAAGATTTTACTAAGGTACCCGAATCTTGTATTTCTTTTTCTGGAGATGCTATAGAAGTTTAAATGGCTGATAGAATATTTGATTTTACTTTAATTTCAGTAGCGATACTAATTCCTGTTATCCGTCAAGCTGGGAGGACAATATTTCTGTCCCACTTAGCATCGCTGCAGCACTACTGGAACGTTTTGAACCTCAGGTAGGTTAAATCATTTATACTGGTTCATAAAAAGTACCTAATGACTGTCTTCGAATAGATATTGTGTTACTTTTACGTCGACACGTTGGATCATATCATCTCCTGTGGTGCTTGAATTCAGAATTCCTGTACTTAACAGAATTATCAATTGTTTGTTCATGCAGACACAGTTAAAACTCTTGTTGCCTTTTCTCTTGATTGGTTACAAGTGCATTGGAGAAACATCAATTGAGTCATACCTTGCAAGAATAATTGGCTTTGTCCAGTTTATCGTTTCTTTACTAAAGGGACATGGTGAGTATGTAGCACTTGACTCCAGAAACACCAATGCATCCTTATGCTAATTACCAATTTATTCAAGGAGATGTTATATTTATCTAAGAGATGTGTTTCTAAAATCAACAATAAACATCTATTTTTTGAACTTGATTATTTCAGAGTAGATTATGATTGCATTTTTATGCTCTTTGCCAATCTTGTTTCCGTTGACTCAATATAATGATATAATTGCTATTTTGTATTTGACACATGTTGCAAGCAAATTATAAACAATAATCTCTGTTCCAGATTAATGCTCTGGTTAAGATTTCCCCAGATAATTACCAATTTCTAAAATGGCAAATCCCTTTAAAGTTACTGTAAATTAGAAGTAACAATAATGCAACCACAAACTCAAAACTTATAATGTTCAAGGCTAAATATGTTAAGCTATCTTAATGTTTCATTTTTCCAACTCTTACATAAGAATATTATCAATTCTATATTGCAGTTCAGGAAGAGAGGTAGTTCGTTAAAAACGGATCCACTTGCATCATTTGATTTTAGGACTCAAACTTGTGGTGTTTGTGTTCCCCAAAATAGGGAAAAATTAGAGAAGCGAATTTTCTAGCTGCCCCTTAGCATTTTGGTGTCATAATTAAATGTGATAACTAGCATATCTTCATCTGCAGGCTTTAAATCAACAAAAACCAACCTTCAGATTATAATTCCTTTACTAGCGAAGCTGAATATTGATTAAACTGTAATGTCAATCGTTGATTCTGCTAAAAAATATGAGAGAATTTAAATTTAGTTTCAAATTCCAGCAAAATCGACTCTATCAGAATGTGAATTTGGCAGTGGATCCATTACATTTCACTGATAACATGTAGAATGGGTCGGATTGATGATTCTTTTATTGCAGAAAAATCTGAACTTCTGGCTGATGGCATTACCCACTTGGCATCAATAACCAGAGCTTGTCTAAGTGCCACAGCTAGGTTCACAAAGGATTGCATCGATGCAATTCATCAATTGGAAAATAAGAGTTCCCACGCGCTCAAAATTCTGTACTTGAAGCTTGCCTTCTCGGTGGAACAAATCTTTTCACTTGCTTCTCTAGCTTTTGTTTTTGAAGGTCTTGGAGATAGCCCAGAAAGTAATCCTGTCTTGTTCAGAATGCTGCATCACAGCATTCAATGTATCCAGGCCATGCTCGCTGATTTTGACGTAAAGGTGGTAAAAATTTAAAGGTATCTTTTGTTTGATGCATCCACTTTCAAATATGTAACAAGAAGTTATATGTGCAGATTCAAGCAGTTGGTCTGCAGGTAGTGAAAGTCGTGTTACAGAAAGGAATTGGTGCAGTATCTAACTCTTTCTTAATCTTTTTTGTTGGTGAGCTTGTCGGGGATTTGTTTATCATAATCCGGAATGTCTTGGAGGTAACGTTTCATTTGGTAAACTTAAAATCTCACTTTGACATCACCTCATATGGCATGTAATTTGATTGCAGAAACACATTAAAAGAGAAGCAGTTGCTATTGCTGGGGAGTGTCTGAAAATCTTTATGCTTCTGCATACCGTGTCAAAGGGCTGTGATCATCAGAAGGGTGTAATAAACCTGCTTTTGGAAGCTATTCTCACAGTTTTTTCAATATCAGATGGTTCTCTGTCTCAAGTAATCCCAATGGCATACGCTGAATGCTTTATTTGTGTCTTTATCTATGCTAACCTTCAATTTTAATTGCAGGAAGTCCATGATTTACGAAACATAGCTGTAAAAATTGTTTCACAACTTGCTCAAATTCATAGTTCAGCAGTTTTTGTCAAGGAGATTCTATTAGCAATGCCCGCTACGCGAAGACAGCAGCTTCAGGTTCTTTTCTTGCCTTATTATTTAGGCTATGGTAATTCCTGGAATGAGTCAAAGAATTTAGGTTTTGTCTCCACACAATGTTGCAATCCTAGTATCATCAGTTCATGTAGGTTTGAAAAGGCGTACGTGTGTTGAGGAGGAAACACTTACTAAACACTATAGTGCAAGTTGAAGTATTTCTGAATTTAGTTAGAGCTTGTGGTGAAGTATAGCAAGTGCTGAGTAGCTTCCCTCCGGTACTCATCTCTCGCATGGGAGTTGTCATAATTGTAAATGAGTTAATTTCATTGTCTACTCAGCTTAAGCTTCAAGACAAATTTATCTATAAAAGAACGGTTTGTCGGTACATCACGTATTGTCTGTGCATTAACATTTCTGAGTGCATGATAATTTACTGAGTTTCTTGGTATAATTGCATCACTTCGTTTCTTGATGGAAATCTCCAAATATAAAAATTTTCTGATTTCAATCCACGCTTTGGAGAATTCAAGATTTGAGTTCTCCTTTCAATCTCTCCTGTATTAAAATTTTGGGTTCCGATTTCAATCCAAAAATCCAATGCTTGCAGGACATTATCCGTGCTTCTGTTACGCAAGACCAGATCCCAAAACCTGTCGAATCCTCTGGACCACCCTTGGTAATCAAGTTACCTTCACAGACAGAGAAAAATGAAACCAGCAATTCCCTTCAGTTGTCCCCTTCAAAGGATTCTCCTAAGGGATCTGATTATAACAGTGCCGCTGAAGAAGAAGAAGAAGACGACGATTGGGACACATTCCAGTCATTTTCTGCCTCAAGAAATGAAACTGTTCTGATGGAAGAAAGAGCCACCTCTTGCGTAGAAGGTAGTATTGGAGACTCAACTTCCCCATCTCGTGGCAAGGAGAATCTTATTGCTGAAGATCAAGATCTTAATGAAGGGGCAAATGTATGTCACGTAGCAGATGACAGCAATCAGATGGAAGAACACCATGTCCCTGAAAATGGTAGTGGTAGTGATCATGAATCTTGCAATTTCTGTGAAGAGAGTGATAAAGTCGAGCCCAGCAATTCAGATAGCCCGGAAATATGCAATATTCAATCCGATCAAGTTCGAGAGGAATTCAAGAACACAGACCGCGTCCAGCAATGAGAACAATCAGCTTTTATCAGATGTTATGGATACAGAAACTAAAGAAATCTGAAGTGATCCATGTGATAGGCATAACACTGGAACTTCCCATTACACAATAACGAGCAAGGCTTGCCCAAACTTCAATCCACCGAATTTGCAATTATGAATGATGAGCTACCTAGAGAAGAGTCATGAGGAAGGCATGGATATCAATGGTCGTTGCGTATCTGTAGAGTGTGGGTAAGAGAGGCTGCAATTGTCAACAAATGATTCTTTGGTCATCTCGACAGTCGAGCGCACCAGCCAATCCAAGCCTGATAAGTTATCTTAACCAACGGTCTACCGCTTGTTTCAAATTTAGTGGCGATCCATTGGTAAGCAAATGTTTAGCTCATCTGGTCTTGTGTATGTTTTGCTGAATGGAGGCAGCAATTTTCTTGGCTAGTTAATTTTTTAAAAAAAGTCATTCTATTTTGATTTTGCATATGTTAACAATAACAGTCTCCTGAGTCATTATTCCGTGTTGTGGCCGAAACATTCTAGTTTCCAATTGTCCATAACATTTGAGTTGATCCAAAATGAACCTAAAAAAGATGAGTCCCATCACTATGTCACAATATGAAGGTAACTGTCTCCTCTCCGACATTTTCAGAACATATATTTTGGCAGCAAAAATTTTAGCTAATGCGGGCTACTTATCTCTAACGTCACGAATTTGGGAGCCGAACCACTTGAGAAGCTAAGCTGAATTTTAATCTGTAACGTCTAGGACTTTCCAAGTTTAGGTTCGAGTAACTATATTTTTCCTTTGTTTCTTGGTGATTAATATTGTGTATCGTTTTTAAGTCATTGCAGATGTCTTCTACAATGATAATATCAATTCTGCACAATAAAGTGAAATGAGGGGATTTTATACTATAATTTAGAAAACTATCTTGTGTGTCCATCCAAATAAATAATTATAATAATCCACATGGCAAGAAATAGCCATTAAACGGCAAGGAAAGGAGCCAGAAACTTCACTCGTCAAACTCGTGCATATGATCAAACAGTTAGTTTGCAGCCAGCTCCTCATTCTTGCTGCACGCAAAGTATACTTCTAATACCAAAGCCTGATCAAAACCCATAGCTACAAGCTGCAAGTAGCATTACCAAAATGAGTAGTTCGCTGTCGTAGTGTAGCAAAAGAAAATTTATTGCCATTATAGCCGACCGAAACACGAAAATCCACCAATGTTTAATGTCGCTAATCAGCAATTTCTTTCATTTCAAATTCCGTATCTGTCGATGGCAGCAAGGGTGTGGTGAATTATTATTGAAGTTGAGATAATATTTAGTAAGAAGAGAAGATATGAAGTGCATAACAATGAGATGTAAGATACATCCCGGTGGTATTACGTGAATTTGAGATAATATTTAGTAAGAAGAGAAGAAATTGAAATTCAAGGCAGTGACCAAATGATGAGATGCATAATAAACTTTACTTGAGTGAGAAAAAAACTCACCCGTTCAGTTGCTTCCCGCTCTTCCGGTGTGACAAAGATGGCCTGTGGCATTGTGCCAGCAACCTAAAATGTTACTAGAAACATAAAATGTCATACTCAAAGCTCATGGTGCTCATGGATAGGATTGGACCGGATCCAACCGTTCCCGGGGCAGAGCAGCTTGGAATCTGGATCCAGTTCCGGTTCCGTGGCCCAAGCCATGGAACCGATACGATCCTTTAATCCGGATCAGATACCCTGATTGGGACGGTTCCAATCTGAAACTGGTTAAAAAAAATAAAAATTGTCTTTTTTTATTTTTTAAATTTAACAATATTTTTACAAATTTCTAAAATTGTTCAAATAATATAAGAATTGTGATGAAAAAATACATATTTTATTGAATATGAAAAGCTTGAGGTAAAATATACACCATTTGAAATTAATAAAAAAGTACATTTTCATCATAACTGATTAATATGGTCTTCGCAAATTCGTCTTCATCTTCGGAACTTTGGTTGTCGAACTCGTCGACTCCTCCTTCTCTTTTATTCCTTCGCTCAGCATCGAACCAATATTTGAGCAATGTAAGCATGCACAAAGATCCTACTTTAAGTGAAGTTATGTGGTCTCCAATGATTCGGCAACAAGTTGAGAACGTCGACTCTGATGCGACAGTCGATGTTTGAACAGCATAAACGTCTCTAGCCATTTTGGCTAAGGTAAGATATTGTCTAGCGTTTGCCTTTCATATGTTAAGAACATTTGACCCAAGAATAATTGTAAGTCGTTGGGCGTGGTAGATCCCACTCCGTTTCCTCTCAGTTTCTTTCTGCCAAGACTCCTCAGCAAATTAATCCATTCACTTCTTGACTGGGTAGTGTCTTCTTCCTCTTCTCCTCTATGTGATGATGATCCATGTACCTGTTCAGAATGATACAAAGCAAACAAATTTTGGAGAGAACATCTTATTGACGTCTTCTGATCGTTAACATACTTCTTCAAAAATTTAGAGTAATATTAAAAAAAAAAGGTATCAAAGAAGCCGATGCCTTGACTAGGATCTAAAATTGTAGACATGTTGTGCACATGTGGTATATTTTCCCAATATTTTTTAAATTTAGCCTCCATAAAATGAACAAAGTGTGCAAAATCATCATTATCTCTAAATTCAACAAATTTACAAAACATATTAAATACAAGGGGAAGAAAATAATGAGAAGTAGGATAAGAAACACTTAAAAAACGATCAGTTGCTTCTTTAAAAGTAGATAACAAAGCAGTACATTGGGTAACAAAAGACCAATTATAAGGACACAATAAATAACTATCATCGCTCTCAGGCATTTGATAATTATTATAGAAAACAATTAAAACGTAGTGATAAGGTAACATAGATTCTAACATGCGATGCAAATGATTCCATCGAGTTTCTATGGATGGTGGGAAAAGAGTATACATAAGACCTTGACTTGCACAAAGTATGTATTCAATCACACTTAATTCGTGATTATCATATCCAATGACATAGGTTTTTAAGTTTTGCAATGGTACTACATTCGAAAACTTCATAACCAACTTTTAAAGCTAAGTTAATTATATGGCATGCACATCTAGCATGGAAGAAAACATCATCGAGTATTGGTTTTAATTATACTTTTAGATCACATATTGTCGTCGTATTATTTGATGCATTGTCAAGTGTGATCGAATTTTTTTTATCCGCATGTCCATAGAACCTACAAACGTTGACAATATATCTAGCAATTAAAGCACCAGTATGTGAAAAATGTATTTCATCAAGTGCCAATATTCGTTTCAGCAAGCACCAATTATCATCAATCCAAACCAATTATCATCAATCCAATGACAAATAACAACAAGAAATTAAAGTTGTTTAATGTTCGTCCAAATATCAGTAGTTTATAGACGAAAGATGATCAATTAAGATTTATGATATTTAACAAAAACATCAATACAAATTTTTTAACAGTATGACTAGAAATATGTCTAAAATCAGAGTGGATAATAAAAGCAAATTCAACAAAACCGTCTTGTTCAGAGAACAAATCAGAAAGTTCACATCTAATAATAAAATGAACTAGTGAATTACAGTTTATTAAGGATGTTAAAAAAAAATTAATGCCAGTTTGAGGATTAATTTGAAGTTTTGTTGGTTCCCTCCCTACCTATAGGTTGTAGAGTAACATCATCAAAATTATATTTCTTAACTAAATATTTCTTAAAAGTTCCGGTACCTCCGAAGGAAATACCAGTTTTATAATTATAAATCGTTTTACATATTTTACAAACAACAACAGATTCGTTTGTACCTGGTTTTGTAACCACGTCCTACCTGGTTTTGTAACCACGTCGAAATGATCCCAAACCTTGCTTTTTTGGGATGGTTACTCGGGCGACTCGCAGCGGTAGTAGTTGCGGATGACCCACCTTGAGCCAGATTTTGGGTGCGGCAGGTTCTGCAACATGTTCCGCTTCTTCAACATCGTAAGCATCATCGAACTCGACAAAATAATCATAATTCTTCAACCGTAACCTATTGTGCAGATTTCGAACAGTGTTACATACTACTACTAGGGGTGAGCATTCGGTTAATTCGGTTAATAACCGAACCGAATTAACCGAAACCGAAAAAAACCGATTTTTTTTTACAAAACGGACAAACCGAACTTTTTTAAGAAACCGAACAAACCGAACCGATAAAATATCGGTTAATTCGGTCGGTAATCGAATTAACCGATATTTTTGAAAAATGTAAAAAAATGTAAAAAACTTATAAAAAATTAATTAAAAACTGATTTTAAAATATAAAAAAATAATAAAAATAATAAAAATATGTTAGATCGATTAAATCGGTTAACCGATATTTTTAAAATCAAAACCGATAACCGAACCGATTTAACCGATATTTTTAAAAAATAAAACCGAACTTCCGAATTGACCGAACCGAATTTCCAAATTTATTCAGTTCGGTCGGTTATTTCGGTTAAACCGAAGTTTTGCTCACCCCTAACTACTACTGTAAGTTTACAATATATTTTATTTTCGCTCATAATTGTAATCTGATTATAATTCGGTTATCAGATAACTTGTGAGAACAACAAAGTTCACGAGCCTGCTCGGCTCGTTTACACTCCTAGTAAAAATGAAATTGTATTTACTTATTTTAAAAATATTAATAATTTTTTAAAAAATAAAATAAATAATGGGTTTTAATGCCCAACGACAAAATAGTCGTTGGGGGGCGAACAGCTGGCCCCTCAAATTTCTAAATTTTTTTGGCCGGATTGGTTCCGATTTCGACCCGGAATCGGAACCACTGATCACCAGTTCCAGCCCATTCGAATCGGTCCGATCAGGGCAGATTTTGATCGGACCATTAATCCGAACCGGATTGTCCGGATCTGATTCAGAACCGGATTGAACCGGTCCGGCCCGATAAGTTGCTGCCATGTTTTCACTCTAAATTTATCTGAGGTTTAAAGAATTAATACTTTATTGACATTAAATTTATCGATGTAAAATTAATATCACGTATTTAGATTGTTGTCGCATAAGAGTCGATAACAAAGATACTTATGAAAAACCGAGTGGTTACACTGTAAATATTATATGAAAAATAAAATAAAAATAATATATCTATCTCACAAGATTTCACTAAACAATTACCTTCGATTATCCCATTTTTTCAGAGTGCCCATATCATATCAATGGCACTATAAATACACACACCCCACACCCATAGCCACCAAACGTCTTTCCATTTCCCTCTTATAGTGCACTAAATTACAGAGTGTTTCTTCCAGCGTCCTTGTGTGCTTTTCTAATCCATCTTCCACCATGGAATTGGTGGTTTTCATGGTCATATTCATATTATGCATCTATTTCCTCCTGAGAGTTATTTATGAAACTATATCATGTTACTACATAACCCCGAGACGAATCAAGAAAATAATGGAAAAACAAGGAGTGCACGGCCCAAAACCCCGGTTCCTGGTTGGCAACATCTTGGAGATGGCTTCTTTGGTGGCCAAATCAACCTCCCACGACATGGATTCGATCCACCACGATATCGTAGGACGTCTCCTCCCTCATTTCGTTTCTTGGTCTAAGTCACATGGTAACTTCATTTAATAAAATTATTGATATATCTCACATACATAAAAGGTTATGTATTGCATATTATCAAGATTCCTGATGGAGTAAATTTTTGTAGGGAAGAGATTTATATATTGGAATGGGATTGAGCCTAGGATGTGCTTAACCGAAACCGAACTTATTAAAGAACTTCTATCTAAATACAGCACAATTTCCGGGAAATCATGGCTGCAACAACAGGGCTCTAAGCATTTTATAGGGCACGGTTTGTTAATGGCGAACGGTGACGATTGGTACCATCAACGACATATTTTGGCACCAGCATTCATGGGAGACCAGCTAAAGGTATATATATTTACATACATTCATATATAATATGTCAAGAAATGTTAGTATCATGGTATTTAGTTAAAAAAAAAATTTGTGGGCAGAGTTATGCAGGATACATGGTGGAATGCACTAAACAGATGCTGCAGACATTGGAAAATGAAGTAAAGAATGGCCGAACTGAATTTGAAATAGGCGAACACATGAGCCGACTAACGGCTGAAATCATTTCGAGGACTGAATTTGATTGCAACTATGAAAAGGGGAAGCAAATATTTCATCTGTTAACAGTTTTGCAGCATCTTTGTGCTCAAGCAAGCCGCCATTTGTGCTTCCCCGGAAGCCGGTATGCGACTCATCTTCACTCGGCCCTCGTTGGGTTCACCCTGTCTTGTTTTTCAGTCCCGTAATGGTATAAGGCTATTTGGATATAAAAACATTTCATTTTGTTTTGAAAAAGATGAATTTATAAGAATTTTAAAAAGTAAAAACTTTTCGTATTTCAGCTTATATTTAAAAGTGAAAATAAGCTTAACATCATTTTCAAACATAAAATTGCTCAAGTACTTGGCTGCATACAGGTTCTTTCCAAGCAAATACAATAGAGAAATAAAATCACTGAAAATGGAGGTGGAAAGGTTGTTAATGGAGATAATACAGAGCCGAAAGGACTGCGTAGAAATAGGACGAAGCGGGTCACATGGGAACGATTTGCTGGGAATTTTGCTCAATGAAATGCAGAAGAAGAGGAGTAATGGGTTCAATTTAAATTTACAAGGAATAATGGATGAGTGCAAGACTTTCTTTTTTGCTGGGCATGAGACCACAGCCCTGTTACTGACTTGGACGGTGATGTTGCTGGCGAGCAATCGGGATTGGCAGGAGAAAGTGCGCGCGGAGGTTAGACAATTCTGCAGCGGCAGTGGTGGTGGCGCGCCGTCTGTCGATCAGCTGACGAAGCTTACTTTGGTGAGTATATTATTGCACACATGTTATCATTCTTTTTTCAACATATTTCCCCCCCTTTTTTTGTTTCATTTAAATATATCAACGAAATGTTTTATAATTAGTTTGAAATTATATTATTCAAACTGGTGACAGATAATAAATTTTAAAAATATATACAGTTTGATACTTGGATAAATAGAGAATATTTGATGTTACCCAATAATGATGTCATAGGGATGCGGTACATCTACCATATATTGAAAATATTTTAAAATATTATTAAAATAATTTCACGTGACCAGTAAGTAAAACAATTCTTGTTTAAGGTATTTTATTTGAGTACATGTATTCTTGACAAAGTCAAAATTTTACTCATCTAACAAATAGTAGTTGGAATTTGGGATCATCATTTGGTAAATAACATCTGAAATTCCAAAAAATAATTATTAAAAATTGAACTATTTTTAAAGTTTTTGTCTAATCGTTCCATCCAAATAACATAATAATTTTCTTTGGTGACCTTATAAAATAACAAGTATATAATTATTATGCATGTTGAAACAAACTTTCGCATCACTTGAGCTGGATTTATATAATCACTTAACTCACTGGCAGTAGTTATAAACTATATATAGTAAAAATATACTCCTAATTACTATGGTAAATATTGATTAATTTTATTTATTGTCACGATGCATTAATTATATCTACTTGTTTCTTATTACAAATTTAAATATTTTCATGTAATAACATAAATAAGGATTGCGCATGGCCTGTAAATTTGATATATTTTGGTCCTCAAAGATATACTAAAATGCCCAGTACATTGCAGTTAAACATGGTCATAAATGAATCGCTTAGGCTATATCCACCAGCCTCGGTTCTTCCTAGAATGGCATTTGAAGACATCAAGCTAGGTGATCTCCACATTCCAAAGGGTCTTTCAATATGGATTCCAATGCTTGCCATTCATCATAGTGAAGAAATATGGGGCAAAGATGTGAACGAGTTCAATCCGTCTCGATTTGCATCGAAATCGTTCGTCTCAAGTCGACATTTCATTCCTTTTGCAGCCGGTCCAAGAAATTGTATAGGC
Organism: Haberlea rhodopensis; assembly: GCA_907163345.1. NCBI lineage: Eukaryota > Viridiplantae > Streptophyta > Magnoliopsida > Lamiales > Gesneriaceae > Haberlea > Haberlea rhodopensis. The sequence goes on from CAJQUN010000002.1 coordinate 21,907,086, forward strand.
CAATCTTTTGCCATGATGGAAGCCAAGATAATATTAGCTATGTTGATTTCGAGATTCAGTTTTGATATATCCGAAAATTACCGCCATGCTCCAGTCGTGGTTCTCACAGTAAAACCTAAATATGGGGTCCAAGTCCGTTTGACACCCTTAAGTGCGTGACAATTTTGTGTCGAGATCAATATATATATTTTCTTTTGTGTTTCTTGTTTTGGGTTTTTTAAGGTTGAGATTGATGAACTTTAGTATAAGGGTTTTGTTTTGACTCCATTATTATAATATAAATAAATAAAAGCACTTTGAATAATTTATCCTTGTTTGCTTGTGTGCATATTGGCTTTCCATGACCAAGTATATATATAATCAATAATCCCTTTGAATACATAGAGACAAATTAAATGGGGTTTAATAAATTATCAAAAAAAAAATTGTTTAAATAAGTAACCGATTTTGGGTTACTTTATGAAAGTAACCCAAGTCGCCATTGGAGACGACGAATTCAAATGAAGTCGCCATCTCCGATGACGTCTTTAATTTTTTTTTAAAATATGATTGAATGCGCCATCTGAGATGGCGTCTTCAAATGAAGTCGCCATCTCCGATGACGTCTTTAATTCCATATAATTTTTTTTATATATGAAGGCGTCATCTGAGATGTCGATTTTCATATAAAAATTTTTTTATATAGAAGGCGACATCAGCTCAGATGACGCATTTCATATAAAAAAAATTATATATATAGACGATACCTTCCATATAAAAATTTTTTTATATAGAAGATGCCATCTCAGATGGTGTCTTCCATATAAATTTTTTTATATCTATTTATCTATTGAGATGGTGCCTTACTATCATCATCCGTAATTTTGGCCTATATCTATTTTCAGTAGATCTCACATAAGGAAATAATTTTGGCCTATATCTATTTTCAATGGATACCACGTAAGGAAATGATCTTCTTGACAAACTGATAAAAGTACGATTGGCCATAATTTTTAGTAAACCCGATATTCAATTATTGTATCTCATCTATTGTACCACACGGTGCCTAACTCAATATTCAATTATAATCATTTTTTGATTTATTTGTTATAGTGCATTTATGCATATATACATGCAGCATCCTTCCCATTTTTCAATTTATTTTCCTTATTGTTATTAAAAAAGATATTATAAATTTTCATTTATTGATATTTTGAACAAAGTTGTACTCACAATTTCGATGCCCTCAAACTGTATCATGTTCTTAATCTATAATTGGTTACTTTATGTTTTATCAGATAATTAATTAGCCCATAATTAACATATATATAATATACATATGAGATCACACCTTCTATATATAGAAAAATGTATATGGAATACGTTATTTTAGATGTCGCCTTCTGTATATAATTTTTTTTATATGTAATGCACTATCTTAGATTAATCAAAATAGAAAATTTCATATTTTGATTAATCATAGTAATGTTTAATTTTACGGAATCATAATTTGTACAAATCAGTCGCATGATTTATACGTAAATTTGAGTTGATGGCTATGATTTATATGGAAGGTGTCATCTTAGATGGCTAAGATAACATCTTCTATATATATAAAATTTATATAGAAGGCGCCATCTGATATGTCGTCTTCTGTATATAAAAAAAATTATATGGAAGATGTCATCTCTTCCTTATAAAATTTTTTTATATAAAAGGCGATGTCGTCTTCAATCATATTTTTTAAAAAGAAATTAAAGACGCCATCTTCAAATATTTTATTAAAAAACCCAATTAAATGATATGCCAAGATCACTATTAAATATATTTAAGAATATGTCAAAGTGGAAGACAGAAACAGGCACTAATTGCAATTTAATCGAAATTATTAGCATCTTAATTTGTCTTTACTTGTTAAGTAGTATTTAACTGTTTGAATATACATATTTCGATTTGTTACTTTGTTCATGCATTGAATATGACGAGTCAAAACAAAGTGTAAGTATATCAGCAATGCGTAATAATTAATAATTGAACACAAATTAAAAAATTTAATTCGCACAAGTGGATGTTGAAAAGTTGTTTGAACCTAAGTCACATAATTCTCCTACCCCCCTCCACGCACTGGCGCTCCGGCCGCGAACTGGCGAACTCGGTGCGCGTGCGGCGCATTAAGGCGACTTAAGAATTTCTAGTTCGCGTTTTAAGAATTTCTAGTTCGCGCACTAAGATTTTATAATTCGCGCACTAAGATTTCCTAATTCGCGCACTAAGATTTCATAATTCACGCATTAAGATTTACTAAGTCGCGCACTAAGTTACTAAGTCTTGTTAATCCTCCTTAATTCTCCGATTTTTTTTTTTTTTGTAATTATAAAAAAAATTCTTCGATTTTGGGTTTAGATAAATTTTTATGGTTTCTAGGTATTTCGAGTCGGTAAGAAAATTATATTATATGGTAAATAGATAGATAATGAATCATGAAAAGACATAATAACATATGAAAGATTAAAATATGTGATAAAAGAAAGTATGATAAATCTGTGATTTTGTAACATTTTACGGAGTAAATAATAATAAATTTGATATCTTAGTTTTTTGCATGAAAATTAATAGAATGAACTTTATAAATAAAACTTTTTTTTATTGAGTTAATTTAAATGTTTATATTAGTCATTGCATAAATTAATAATATAAGTCTCCAGAAATAATATGAGTCGTTTTTAATAAATTCATACTATTACAAAACATGTTGAAATAAATATGAACAATTTGGTTTCATTTTCAAATTCGTTATTTTATATCTTAAAATAAAACAAAACTTTAATACTTCATTTCTATTTCTACAATATATTTTTCGGAGAATTCTTGCTAGACGAACGATCAAATACAAGATTCAAATTACGTTGTATCACTGGCTATAACATTTTTGCAAAGCTGCAAATGTTAGTTTCTTCAATAAAATCTAATTTTAATGTTTTTTAAGAATGGTAAAGCTGCAAACACCAAAGTTGTTAAGAACTTCATATTGTAAATTTGTAAATAATATAATAATGATGTGAGTTTGTTAAATATGATGTATATTATGTATGTTTAACTTCATTTCATCAGTGTGTATGTATATATATATATTTATTTATTAATTTTTAATAGGCGCATTAAGGCGCACCCGCACTCAAATTTTTTGCAAATTGACGCACTCACGCATCCGCATCCGCATCCGCATCCGCTCCCGCATCCGACTTATGTGACTTAGGTTTGAACTATGTTCTTGTTTTTTTAAAGCATTCTCTTTATGTACTATATTTCGATTATCCTTATCTTTAATACGTACTATATTGACAAGTGGCACCTTATCACTAGTTAAGGAATTGCAACCAACGAGTTATTACAAATTTTCTTAAGTCTATAAATATAGAATATATTTAACATGGTTTTTCATAAGATTTGTATATGTTGTTACATTATATTCATAGATATTGAAATCTTCTATATTTATTGATAGGACATGTAAATAACAAATATTTTTATATACCTTTTCCTTTTTTGTTTTGTTTCTAAGTGATCTGTGCTATGTCGAATATTCATGCTGTGGAGAACCCACAAAATGATTCATCATAGATGTCAAAACTCAATATCAATGGATGTGTATATAAAATAAAGTAAATTGCAATATTAATCAAGAGATAAACTAAAGAATATTAAAATTTATGATTTTGGTTATTTATATTTATCTATTTACTCTCTTTATAATTGTGTTCATCTATGTTGTCAAATTTTCAGTCATAGTTTGTTATGTTTGTTTTTTTTACAATTTTAATTCTTTTTTTCACGTTCTGTTGATACAACGACAACATATTCAGTGTCATATAAGTAATTTCATCGAAACATGAATAAAATTACAAAAATAAAAAAGACTACCATTCAATTTTGACAACTTGATAGACTAAAATCATAGAGAGATAAACATATATGACGATAAAAGCAATTTTCCCTTGCACAATATTATGTAAAGTGCTCACAATATGATATATATGGTTACACTTGATAGATGGTGATATATATATATATATATATATATATATATATATATATATATATATATATATATATACTAGTTTTTATTGGCATCGCCCAAGGTGTGGTGTCAGGTACTAGTATGTTGGTCAATTTTTTCCTAATTCGATCAAAAATAATATTTCAAATGACTGACTTTAACAAACCTTTTTAAAAAAAGCGAATATGCTATTGTATTTGAATGGAAAAAAAAAAAAATCAAATGACTGACTCTATTTTTTTTTTAATAAAATTGATGTACATCTTACTATAAACTGAAAAAATAACATTTGAAGTTGCGCGCATCAACAAATGTTTAAGATATATTTTTCAGGCCAAACCTACGCATCAACAAAAAATTAAAACCATCATGCTATTGTAATAGAATGAAAAAATAATCAAATAACTGACTTAAACTTTTTTAAAAAAAAAATGATATACATCTTACTATAAATTGAAAAAATAACATTTAAAGTTGTGCGCATCAACACCCGATTAAGATATTTTTTTCCTAGCCGGTTCAGGTCAAACTCGCACATCAATAAAAAAAAATTGTATTAACATAAAAAATTGAACTAAAAAATAATTTTTTTCTTAAAAATAAATTATTTTTGAATATAATGAATAGTAATTTACTATTCATTACTCTTCATTAGGATAGTAATGAATAGTTAGGTTTAGCATCTTATTATATAGGTAAAATTATATATATATATATATATATATATATTTTCTGTATTATAAAGTCTATTAAACACTGACCAATATTAAGTGTGTTTAGGTTTCCTTTATATAAAATATACACATAGGGGTACATGAATAAAAAGTTGAATATCACAGGTGAATCGATGATTTAACACCCACAAACACATTAAAGAAATTATCCTAAGACAAATATTATACTTTCACAACCTTTAAAATATTATTATTTAATATATATAACTTGCACGAGTGGAAGTTGATGGCGAAAAGAAGAATAAATTAATTATTACCACAAAGTAACACAAGCAAACTGTTAGTTATATTGCTTATGAACTCAGAGGTAAATGGAACCATTCTCTTTTGTGCATTGGGGTAAATAATTTATGTAGTTCTCTATAATAATTTTTTAAATATTCAACTTTATTCCTCTTCCAGTTTTATTTATTTTAATAAATTTTGTATGAATTTGCACTAGCAATTTTTATATTTTAATGTAAATTTATACTAATAGTTAAGTGGGTCTTGGATCCAAAATTTTCGAGCTGCATCCAGGGGCGGAGCTATGTAAGGGCAGGGGGCAAGTGCCCCCTTGCCCAAAAAAATAAAATTTTATTACCTAATTTTTTTAATTTACAGTTTATCCTCTAAAATTACATTTTACCCCTCAAAAATTAATTTTTGCTCCCTCTTAAATAATATTTTGATCCCTAAAAAAAATTTTGCCCTTTATTTTCATGTTTATATTTTTTTGACCCCCTTCTCAGAAAATTATGCGTCCTCCCCTGACTGCAACCCTATTCTATGGCCTTTCAAAAATAATTCAATCTTGTCGCTTTATTTAAACAATTAATTAACGTTAAACATCTAATGTTTTATTAAATAATACGCACTGAAGTGATTATTAATCATTTCATTCACCTTAACTACCACCCACCAACTAAAGCTTCATCCCCAGTTTTAATAGACGTTTGATAGTAAGATCTAACTAATATAATCAACTTTTAGTACTAATCTTTAATATATATTACTCGTTAATTCGTCAAACCAAGGAACATTTCGTCCCATGCAGCATTAATTAATATAGTAGTCCAATACAAATAGGTATTCATGCAGAACCAATATTCACTGAACATTAATAATAGATTGGGTTAATTATTTTTAAAATGAGAGCAAATGTAAACTGCATATGCGTATATCATTCAACATGTGATTTTTAAAGTAGTGTACGGTTGACACCATTTCTCATCTTTGGGAAGATTTATTTCGAGACCCATATAACACAATAAAATTTCCTTCCCTCAATGCTCAAAAAAAAAAAAAAAAGTTGTGTACGATTTAAAGTAGGTGATCTTAATTTATATATTGAATACTGCACTGACCGTGTATAATTAAACAACAAATTATAATTATTATCAAGAGTTCAACTTAATTATTTAAACTAGAAAGAAATTTTAATGTCAGTTTTATTTCTATATGCCATATAAACATTCTGTATGGGACTGTAATTTTTTGAAAGAAACAATTTTTTATTGTTAATTTCAGAAATTTTATTTTTTAGCACAACCCTCTAAATCGTCGTAGCCCTCTAGTCCGATCAGCCCCAGGTAATATTGGTTATTGGATACATCCCTGCATGTACTAGTCAAGTAAACCTAACAAACTATAGACTGGATAAAGGAGCTAGTGGCAAATAACCCCCTTGTGGTTTGTCAAATAGGCAAATTACCCCCGTGGTTTGAAAATATGCATTTTACCCCCTGTGATTTACAAAATAGACAGTTTACCCCATGTGATTTGAAAATATGCATTTTACCCTCTGTGGTTTGTGAAATAGGCATTTTACCCCCTTATGGTTTGTGAATATGTGTGAAATATACCCTACATATAGAGGGTAAAATGCATATTTTCATAAATCACAGGGGCAAAATGCATATTTCAAACCAGAGGGGGTAAACTGTCTATTTTGTAAACCCTATGGGGTAACTGTCTATTTTCAAACCACATGGAGTAATCCGCCTATTTGGGAAACTATAAGGGGTAATCTGCCAAAAACCCTGGATAAAGTAATATGTTTTAGTTTCTACATCTTACACTAGCTGGAATAAATGTGTTCTTATACTCGGTGGTGACATGAAATACATTCTTAGTGACCACGGTCTATAAACTTATTCCTAGTTAACGAGCTGTCAAAAAGATATGTGCTTATTTTGCTAGATACTAGTATTCTTAATGTGGAGACATGTGCATTTATATATAGACAAAAGTGAAACTCAAATGAAAGAAGAATAAGTGATGCATTTGGGAAAAATTTGGAGTATATAAACATGTTGTGAATAAAACGTAAAGCAACTTATCATGTCACTTGACCTACCAGGTGTACTGCAATGCCCGAGCTCTCATTCAGCCAGGAAGAGTGACTCTTCCATTAGTCAAAACAAAATTTCAGTGCTTTCCGATAAAGCAGCAGCACACAGGCTCTAATAATTTATTTTTTGAAAAAACTGAACCGTATCACCGCTTCCACTGAAGGAAAACAACAAAAGCAAAGGATTACAAGAATTAATCAACCTTTCAATCCAATGTAAAGGCTAGATTTCAGATTACTGTTAAATCAAATCCAAAATATTAGATAAAAATCAGAGTTTTAATCAAACATCATCAAGAAATTATCAATTTTGGTAAGTTAAAAAACACTATCAATTTTGGTGCCTCCTTTTCTTCAGAAGGGCCATCTAGTGCTTAAAGAAAGGGTCATTCCCTGTTTCAGTGTTCCCATGCATAAAGATCAGTTGCACCATTAATTGACTGGTAATATGTGCGTGGTTGAGCAGACTGGGTCGTGGATACTTATTGTGACAGGGGTTTGCATTAATGTGGATACTTTGATAAAAATAAGTTCTAAAAAACTTATAAAAAAAATTATGTTGGATTGAAATCAGTAGTTCAGTGAGCCGATACACGACTCATTAATAGATTCGTGGGTGACTTGGTAAAAACTCGACTGGAATTCGAGGTACTCGATTCACTAAATTGTTCTAGATCGAAGAATTCAGGGGCGTAGCTAGGAATTTTGCATTGGGGGCTGAAAAGTGTAGGCGATGCGGGGTCGAAGTGGCGGCAGCCCCTGAAAGAAATTTTTGGAGATCTATTGCCAATGGCCCATTAGGCCCTTTCATTTCCTACTGTGAAAAATAAAAAATGGGTTCACTAAACTTCTTATTGGAACTCTATGTTAATATATAAAATTATCTTTTTTATGTTTATAATTTTTAAATAAATATATATTTGGACAAATAAGTAAATTCAAAACTATTTTAAGGAGAATGAGATTTGAACTCTCAACGTCAAAGCAATGGATTCTGGCAAATATATAATTTTTAAAAATTCAAATATTTTTTGGGAAATCTTACCTTGAAGTTGAAGAAATCTTACTTGACTGACTGATTATTAGATGGATGATGGCGAGCCGATGAAGATGAGTGAAGGACCGATGATGAAACCGTGAAGGATGATGAGTGAAGTGTAAGTATGCCCTTGTAGGATTTTAAAAGCCACTCAGGAAATAAAAAAAGTTGGGTTTGTCTGTATTTTTAACCCCAATTTTTTGAGTACAATAAAAAAAATTTGAATGCATAAAATTAAAAAAAAAAAAAAATCTGGAAGAATTACAATATTTGAGCTCGACTCAACCGGCATACTCCCTTGACACATACCGAACATCCGTCCTAGTCGAACTTTTAACCGGGAAAGTGCATGCAATCTCTTTGTGAAATTCGAAACGGGCACAAAAACCTCGTGTAGAATAAATTAGCTTTTCAATCCCTATGTTTAAGCATTTAAACCATGCGTAATATTAGTTATTATTTAAACTTCTATGTTTATAAAAACAAAAACTAAAAATCCATGTGTTTTTAAAACATAAGTTTAAAACCTCTGTGTTTTTTAAACAAAAGCTTAAACCACCACGATTTTGTATTTGCAAATTCACATGCTCTAAATACATCTGATAATGTATATGTCACATTTTATCCTTTTATTCATTTTTTGACATTTAATTTAATTTATTTGATTAATTTACTATGAATGAACTGAATGTGAACGAAGGTCCCTGTGAAAATGCAAATGGGGAGATTGTAGTAAAAACTGAATGATAGAATGATACGGGATATCTATCTCTTTCAAATAAAAAAATGAATTCTTAGAGCGTTAAATTAAATGTCAATAATGAATAAAGGAGTAAAATGTAAAACAAACATTATCATATGTATTTAGAACGTACAAATTTGCAAGTACTGAATCGAGGTAATGGTTTTAAACTTATGTTTTAAAACACAAGGGTTTTAAAACTTTTATATTATAAAACAAGAAGAAAGATATATCTTTTTTTCTATTAGATCAATCAATTTAAGAATACAAACGGGTGGTTTTGCAGTTTCGCACACCATAAAGATAGGGACCACCATTATGATACTTTACAAATGGTGGGCTAGTACTACTTGCAGCGACACTTGAAAATAACGTGATTCATTACCAGTATGACCATGGTTCACATCGCTGGTGCCACTGAATCCATTCTATAATGTTTGTATGCACAGATATAACGTAATCAACATGACCCTTTCTCACCTTTTCATTCCGATATTTTTTCTTTATTTGTCAGCTCCACATTGATTCATCGGTTGCTCTGCTGTTATTCAATCAATCCCCAGTACAACTTACTGTAGAACCCATTTCATCCACTCAAGGGCATTCTGGCGAGTAATGATATGAATGCTCGAGGAGTACTGTACTTGTTCTGTAGTTATCATGAGAATAACATAATCCTGCCATTGTTAATAATCAAGGACTGTGTTTGTTCTGTACCAGAAATATAAGACATCTTCTTAAAAGTTTACTCAGACTTTCCTGAACTAGTGGGGGAGGGGGTGACGACTGCCGTGGTCATCAAAAAGTTTACTCAGACTTGGGCATGCATTATATTTTTAAAAAAAATATTGAGGTTATCTAATAATCAGATAAAGCCAGATCCAAAGTTCCACATACAAATCACTTCATTTGCAGAATACAACTCCGAGGAATGCATATCCAGAATAGAGATTTTCTCCAACTCATGATACACAAATGTCAACTCACTCAAATTCTTAAATATGCCATTTCGATAATTATACCACGAAGTATCGATCTATGTGTCAAACAGTATGAGAGGGATTTGGGGTTCAAGACTAAAAAAACAAAGTGAAAAGCTATTCCAATCGTCAACGCAACTATCATGTTTAAGCAAGAGGATCTAAGGCGCAATCTTTTATAAGATTACGCAATACATATCCACCCACTCAACCAATCCTATCATGTAAAATATTGTCCATAGATTGACAAATGATGCATTAGATTCTAAGAAATCAATGACTCGGTAGGCTCATATATATTTTGTCTCCTTTCTTTATCGTAAAGCTTGGTAAAAAACCCAGGTGGAGACAAAATTGAGAATTGAGGCAAATCCTTGCACGTTGTTTGATATCTCTAGGTCCTGGATTTGTAATCCTAGTTTAATATTTTAAAACATTTATTATCGAATGAGTATATTTTTTTTTTAGTTTGGGGAGGGGTAAATGTTTTTAACAGGACTCGAACTTAAGTCCGTTTCAGATGAGATAAATGTGACAATTAATTCGGCTAACCTAAATGCATCTGAGTACTTTTGAGGTTGATAATAATAATTTTTTTATTTTTATTTATATTTAGTGACAACGATGATGAAATTTGGATGAGAGAGTGTACAGCGAAGAAGAAAAAAGCAATTATTGGGTTTACCAAGCAATTTGTCAAATAACTAAAGGTCGTAATTTAACCGTAAATAAATGCATATCTAAATCGAAATTATGTGATTTTTTTATATAAATAGAATTATTTGGAATAATTCCATCAGAAAATGCTCAATCACCCAGAGAGCAAATCCATCTTTTTGTGGGCGTGTCAACTATCATTTAGTAATAAATCAAGGGGAAATTGTAAATATGTGTTGTTTACAGAAATTTATTATAAATAAATCTGCAAAAAAAAACTTCTTACCAAAAAATACACTTAAGAGAAAATTATATTCACATAAGTCTAATTTTTTACTATTGGTTTGAAAATGTATTTTTTAGTTACCAAAATACCCTCCAGTTGAAAACACTATAAACCTAATTTCAGGTCTTTAGATTTACGAGGTAATTTGAATCGCAGTGGTGAAGGGAAGAGCTGGAACGTAGTGCTGAAAGGAAGAGATTGAAATTTTCTGAAATTGCCGCATTTTCTTATTAAGGACACTTTTGTCATTTTAACTTAAGGTGTACTTAAATGATTGCAAGTTTTTTTCCTGGACTAGGATGAATAAAGATTCAGTAAAAGGTACCGACCTGAACTTTGCCCATCAATATATGAAAAATGGGTTTTATTGAACTGTTGGGCCTGGCCCAAAATTTTGTGATAGCCCAACCTAATTTCCTAAACATCTAAATCCCAACTTGTACTTTCACACGTGCAGGATGGGGTTGGGAGATTTATTTTCCTCTTTTCTTTTCTTTTTCTTTTTTGAAAGGTTTTCCTTTTTTATTTTGATTCATAAAGTGTAAATTAAATTTGTAATAATTTAAACTTTATATTTATAATAACATGATGTCATTCTCAATCTTGATCAACCTCAAAAAAATTCTTGTTAAGAATCGATCTGAGCACAATCAAAATCAAGCCCAAATCAAATTTGAATAGCTCAAACAATAATTCAAGGGAAAAATACAATCTACGTCCTTTTAAAATTAGAAATGAGCAATTTATTTTACTCTGAATAAATAAGGGTCGAAACCTCATTCTACTTTAAAAATTAAATCAATTTACTCATGTATAACTAAAAAGGAGCAATTATCTCACTGTGAATATATAAGGCAAAAAAAGCCATCTTTATTTTTCGAAAATAAAGCAATTTACCCCCTATAAAACTAAAAAAAATGAGAAATTTACCTCTTTATGAATAAATAAGGGTAAATAAATCTATTTATATTTCGAAAAAGCAATTCACCCTCTATGAGCAATAGACCTGCCATCACAATCATATAAATTAGGTGTATTTTAATTCTTGCTTTCATCTTTAAGTCTCTCTCTGTTCTCATTTATTTATCTCTTTGTTCTCATTATCTATTTATTATTTTTCTGATTATATAAATTTATCCTAAAATTATGATTTTACGTTTTACGTTATAGTATCGTATATTAACTTCTGATATCAAAGTCACTTATAAAAAAAATTATTTGTAATTTATAATTTATCCACAAGGTAACATCTTCAAAGTTATCGAAAATGCTTTATATGTGGCAAATTGTTTTATTTTAAATATAGTGAGATTTTTTTACACTTATTGTAAAATGCCCATTTTTAGTTTACAAGAAGTAAATTATTTTATTTTCGAAAATAATGAGAGGTTTTTAGCCCTTATTTATTTACAGTGAAATAAATTGGCTTTTTTTTTGTTTACGAAGGATAAATTATTTTATTTTCGAAAGTAGAGCAAAGCTTTTTCACACTTATTTATTCACATGTTGGTAAATTTCTCATTTATAATTTTACAGGTTGTAGATTGCAATTTACCGTTAGTTTAATCTTGAAGGGTTGTGAGGCATAATTAGTTAATGTGACAGTATTGACTTTTAAGTTATCTTGAACCAACCAACAATGTATGGCCAAAAATGAATACATACATTCAATTGGATACCATTGAAATCCAAGTCATCACACTCCTCCCACAACTTCGCATCTATGAGTCATTCATCCCCTCTCGCAATAAAGTCACTTATCACAAATACACATGGCACTGGAATCCGCGGGGATTCACAAAAGACACGCTTTTAATGGTACAAGCGAAATCCAACTCCAATTCTTTTTTTTCCCTTTCTGTGATTCCTATTTCTTCAAGTCTTCTTGGGTTCTTGATATAATCTAGAATTGAAGGCCAAGATTTTGCCTGCAAAGAGTGATAGAGCTTTGAAAGTAATGGGAAAACCTGTAAAGTTTGCGGGTGTAAATGAGGAGTTGCAGAAGATATTGGATGCTGACATGGACATGGTGGGACCCAGGCGCCGGGCTCGCGAGGCATTCAAGAACATTCAGCTCTCCATAGATCATATCTTATTCAAGGTATTCGGTAATTTGCTGCTCCTGTTTTCATTGGATAGAGTAATCATGGTTGAATTAAAATTTATGATTTTTCTCCTTTTTTTTGTGGTTGGAAATTGAATGAGAATAGTTAGGATTACATATCTTATTGATTTATATTAATTTGTGGTGGAGTTTAAGTTAAAGATGAAATTTTGACCATATGGGGCCGATCACCATAATCAAATAAAAACTTTGAAAATGTATATAATTTTTCTAAACATCAAGTTTCGTCTTCTAATGCCCTTGAGCAGCCACTCTCTTATCCCCACGCTGGAAATCCTGGATCCACCCTGTATTTGTTGAATGATTACAATTATGATGCAAGTCTTCCTTTCCCTGTAGTAACTTTGATTGAGTACGCTACCAATCGACTTATACCTCTTATTATAGTGTGCGCTTCGGGGGGGCGCGCATGCAAGAAGGAAGTTTGAGCTTGATGCAAATGGCTAAAATATCATCTGCCTTATATGATTATCAATCCAATAAAAAGTTATTTTATGTATCAATCCTTACATCTCCTACTACTGGTGGGGTAACAACTAGTTTTGGTATCCAAGACTAACATCTTACTAATTACATTGCTATGTTTATTTGTTTAGCCAGACTACTACACAGTCTGTTACATAGCATACTGCTCTTCTGCATCATCCACTACATCCTCGAGCATCCTCCATTTCATTTGCTGGAGCAAGCCTTGACTCTATTTGTATGGTCATGAACTTCATCTGCATGCGGCTCTTGCTACTACTCCTCTTTGTAGTCGTATCATTACCCACTCGCTCGACAAGCACCTTGTCCTCAAGGTGTAGCACTAGTAAAGGGGACCGAAGCCGAAATTTCTTTATGTTCCCATGGTGTCCATAACCGAACAACACCAACAATATATATGAATTAATGCCTTTCTCCCACTATATCTATTGATTAACTCTATGTTGAGTCGTCGCAAACTCACCTCCCAAAGCGTAATTTTAATCACTCCATGAAACATTGCTCTCAGTTTACTCCTATGCAAGGAAGTCTCTTTGAACACCATTGGAGGAACTAAGCTAGCTTGATTCCTATTTCTCTCAACGAGAGCACCATTGATAGAATCAAAATCAAGCTTTTTCGAGGAAAGCTAACCTCCTAAGAATTGGGGATGAGAACTGAGAGAAGAATTTGAGATTAGGAACTATTATTTCATGTATTGGTTGAATGATTACAATTATGATGCAAGTCTTCCTTTTATATACATGTCCATGTAGTAACTAACTTCTGTACTCGACCCAAGACTAACACCTTACTAATGACATTGCTATGTTTATTTATTTAGCCAGACTACTACACAATCTGGTACATAGCATACTGACCTTTTGCATCATCCACTACATCCTCGAGCATCCTCCATTTCATTTGCTGGAGCAAGCCTTGACTCTATTTGTATGGTCATGAACTTCATCTGCATGCGGCTCTTTCTACTACTACTCTTTGTAGTCGTATCACCCTGTCCTCGGGGGAAATGCAAAAAAAGGCATTTTCTTTCCTGTTTATTGTTAATGTCTAATTGCAAATGATTCCCTAGCACTGCACGTTTTGAATGTGGTTATGCTAAGATTTAGTTGATGATATTTTGCATATGATAAAATTATTTTGAGTTTATGCTTACGGCTAGGAGATATATTCTACTGCTAACATTAAACATACTTGAGGGTTAATGACTAGCCACTCGTGCCTGTGTATATGGGGAGTAACGACGAAGACTGATCTCATGTTTGTGTATGAGGATACTTGGATCTTTTGTTACGTGTAATCTAAAATCTGTCATTATTTTTCTATGATATCTCCAGTTATTTTCGTCTTAATCTGCGCCATGTATATAGATAAGAAAGAAATCTAAATTGTCGCTTGCGTAAGAAGTGAAAATATGGCAGAAAAGGGCGACCGAAGGAAGATTTTGATACTGCAAGAGTAAAAATGAGTGCTACTGTGAATCTGTTATCGAAATGAGAGGATAATTTTAGGTAACTTGCTCAAATATACGGAATCAACCTTTTTTCGTGGTTTGATTTGATGATTATATCGCTAGAGGAACATCATCAGCTCCGAGTCGTGTTCTCTCTTATTTTTGAATGCTTTTGAAAGAGCATCATATTTATTACTTTTCTGGAACTTAATCTTCAGCGTAATCTTTCTTGAATATTAGATTTTTTTGAACTTAAAATTGAGTTTTTTTTATATTACGTGAGTTTACTTGATTTCTTGTCTTGCAGATGCCTCATGGAAGATTGAAGATGACCGAGGTAATTCTTTCTAATTTGTTTGTTCTCATTTCAAACATATTAAAGGAAATTTTAAGGTTTCAATTGTTCCATCGTTCCCTCTCTAGACTTTTCTGTGGAAAATATACTAATAGATTTCCATTTTGCCTGACCTTGTACCTTCAGCCTGACATTGTACCTTCAGGAATATGCCTTCGTCTTGATATATTTCTCGTGGGCCAACTCTTTACTAGCAACACTGATTTGTCCTGCATGTCCATCATAATGGAAGTCAACTTGGGTTGTCGAATATCCTTGTTGACTTTTTGTACCCTGTGCTAGATACTTCTCATTATGTTTCTGTTGCAGTCATTTGAAGTGAACTCTAGGGGATTGGAGATATTTTCGAAAAGTTGGCTTCCAGAAAGTGGTTCCCCAAAAGCTGTGGTTTGTTTTTGTCATGGTTATGGAGATACTTGCACATTTTTCTTTGAAGGCACGAATTTCATATAACTGTTAATGTTACAAACTTACTTCGGAGAATAGTTGGACTAATTGCTTTTAATACATTGTTTACAGGAATAGCTAGAAAGCTAGCATCTTCTGGTTATGGAGTTTTCGCACTGGACTACCTTGGATTTGGTTTGTCAGAAGGTCTACATGGCTATATTCCAAGCTTTGACAGGCTCGTGGATGATGTCATTGAGCATTATTCAAAAGTGAAAGGTTTGTTATTCGGTGAACTAACTTATTTTGCTTGAGGATTTCCAGAATCTCTATCACTATGTGATTACGCTTTAGCATGGAAAACTGTGTGAACATCCCCAATGGGCTTCTCACAGCCACAAAAAAATAGGAACAATAATTGTGTGCAGATGTAACGGCAGCAAGGATTTGTAAGTTTCTTTTTGGAAACACAAGTTTTGTCCCCGAAAAATCCATAACATCTGTAATTAACTTCCAACTAATCTATGACTCTATATAAAATAACAATATTCCAAAGTAACGATACTTTGTACTGGGTCTGTGCTTAATTTTTATAGCTGAATTATGATAAAACATATGATTTACTGTTTGTTATACCATTTTAGTTGCTACTTTTCCTAAAAGCTCGAGTTGTTAAAATATAAAGCTACTGATGTGCCACCTCCCATTAGTTTGAGCTTTTTGCAAAAATTGATAGCTAACAGATACTGAGAGAGAGAGAGAGAGAGAGAGAGAGAGAGAGAGAGAGAGAGAGAGCTGTTGTTCAAGTATCATGAATGTCTTTTTTAGGTATACCGTAGACTTTTCTATTGTATTAAGCTGATTATGGATGCAGAGAACTTCGGTTCGTTGCCAAGTTTTCTTTTTGGGCAATCTATGGGAGGAGCAGTCGCACTTAAAGTGCACCTAAAACAACGCGATTTGTGGAGGGGTGCAGTTCTTGTTGCACCTATGTGTAAGGTACTCTATGCATTTTATTCCTTACAAAATATTCCCATTTAATTTTAGCCATCCGTAATGGAAACATTTTTCTAGATTGCAGATGACATGGTTCCTTCATGGCTAGTAACTCAAATTCTAATTGGAGTCGCAAAATTACTCCCAAAACAGAAGCTTGTTCCGCAAAAGGATTTAGCTGAGATGGCATTCCAAGATTTGAAGAAGAGAGAACAAGTAGGCCATTTTCCTTAAACTAAGATACAAGTTTATGACAAGTCAATGAAATTTAAGTTTTGTAATTCGTATGTGATAACCCCAATCAAATACTAATGGAAAGAACATTTGAGGTAAAGCGAGGTGTGGTTCTTTTCCGCTTCGTCTTAACTTTTTGTTTTTTTCTTATATGAGAATGTGATGGCATGTTAAATTCACAAGTTTAGATCAAGATGGCAATAAATATTAGATAGGGTTTTATTGTGACGAGTGCAGTCATCTCTTGGATATTTCCATTATACATAAGGGGATGACAATTGTATTCAAAACTAAGAGAGAAGGAATAATAGAGTTGTAGACTTTTGGGCCTTTTTCTTGGAATTCGTTCTTCGGTTGAATCACGTAATTGTTCTATGAGTAAACAAACTGACCTGAATATGCTTGAGAAAAAGAAAAAGAAAAATTTCATCCTGGTCAAAGTGGAATTGCAGAACCAACAATTGATGAACACAATGAGGTTCTTATGTTTTGTTCTTGTGTCAGGCAACCTATAATGTCATCGCTTACAAGGATAAACCTAGGTTAGGAACAGCCTTGGAGTTGCTGAGGACAACAAAGGAGATAGAGCAACAACTCGAGAAGGTACTTAATTATATCAAAATCTTGTGTGATTTGAACTACTTGTGAGGCATAAGAAAGAGGGATGAATTTTAACGTTGAAGAATGTAAAAAAAAATGTGGACTCTGAATTTTCAGTCTTACATTTTGCAGGTGTCGCTGCCATTATTGATTTTACACGGAAAAGACGACATAGTGACCGATCCATCTGTGAGCGAGGCATTATACAAAAAGGCGAGCAGTTCAGACAAGAAACTTAACCTGTACGATGATGCCTATCACTCTCTTCTCGAAGGCGAGCCAGATGAGATGATACTTCGAGTTTTTGGTGATATCATATCTTGGCTTGACGAGCATTGTTAGAAACGTCCCTAATCTTTTCCTGCACCTGTCGGAATATTGTCAATATTTTAACTTACATGAAATAGTAAAAGAAGTATTGATGTATTATTATCTCAGAACAGCATGAAGAAAGATGCAAATTTTATGGCAGACCTTTTAAATCTTTTTATTGTATTAGAACTCTATTTATATTTATTTATTTTAGATAAGAAACAAATGTCTTTATTAAATGTGGTAGCAAATTGTTAGGAGATTTATGGGTTGAATTCTTTTTTGGTAGTGTGAATTCAAAAACACTCTTCGGAAATTAGATGGGATAGAAAATTTTAGCTAAAGCTTTCTGCCTTCATTTCATGAACAATTGTATTTAAATACATCTGAAAATACTAACTTCCACTACGTGCACCACAAATAAGACCACTATGTCCACTATTAATAATGGACCATGACTCCCTGATAAACTCAACTGCACAAGAACTAGTTAACAACTAATGACTAATCCAACATAATTTAAGATTAAGAAATCTAGTCTTGAGTCCATGTTGGCAGCCTCTTCATACTAAATTAGTCCGTAAGAATTCCCCCTTGCTTGAGATGGGCCTTGTCCTCAAGGCACAAGAGAGGCTGATGACTTTGGTGTAGGTGGATCGGGTGGTTTGATATGTACGAGGATATGTGGGTACGGATCAGTGTCAATGGTGTCTCGTAAGGTTAAGATGGGTTCTACGGGGTCATCGATATCAAGGTGACAAAGTGCGGTGCCTTGCATTTGTGTCCGAGGGTATAAGTTTCTTCACAGTTGAAACAAAGCCATTTGGCACGTCGGGCTAGCATCTCGACTAGGGTAAGGCGGTGGAAAGGTAACCGAGTGAGTGGTTTAGGTGCGGGTAAGGCTAGCGGGGCTAGTGTGGGGGTTGGCAATAGGAGTTGTGAATATGATCACCTCTCTTTGAACAGGACGCAATCCTTAGAGGAAGCAATTAAGTATTGGTTCTGAAGGTAAGCATGTGACCTAGTTGCATAGCTTTTCAAAACACAACAATCTACGCATGAGTACAACCGAATACCAAGAAAACAAAAAGGATTATTTTAAAAAAAAAATAACTTTTTTTGTTTTGTTTATGTGTTCGAAAGTTATTTTGTAAAAGTATTTTTAAAGAATAATACAAATAATAAAAAAATATTTAATCAATATTATTTTTCAAAATATTCCAAAAACAAAACCACCTATTTTCCGAGTGCTCAGCCGAAGAAAGTCTCCATCCTGTCTTTGACTCTTGACAGTAGACACCCCCAACTAGTACAAATTCGTTATTGATTATGATTATTAGTAAGATACACACAAATCCACATCTTTCCATTTTCAATCAACCAATGAGAATCCCAGAGTTGCAATCCCGGCATGTGCGCCACATGTATAGACACATGGCCTGCTCAGATAGGCTGGAACAAGTGAAATTAAGCATCAATGGCAGATAATCTGTAAGCCCAAAAGGTGATACTTCTGCTAGTCAGACTTCGGGTTTTAGTGACCATTTGTTGTGAGCGCCAATTATACTTCCATTTCTCTTTATCCACCTCCGAGTCTTTGAATTGGGGCTTCAAGATTTCTTTTTCAGTGAGCCATTATTGTTTTCTGGTCTTGAATCGGTTGATTCTTCTTGCACAACCTGATGAACACAAAAAAGTTCCTTTTTTGTCTTACTGAAATCACTTAAATTTTTTTTTTATTTTTTACGGGATTCATTATGGTCTTGTATTCTTGTTTTATCAGCTCTCAAATCTCATTTAAGGTGTGGTAATTAATTTCTGTACTTATAGTACTTGTGTTTTCTGATTAATACCTCTGCAACTTGTTCTGTTATTAGTTTAGTTTCTTAATTCATCTGGACATTGATCCTTGATTTCGTCTGTAACTCCTTTAATAGTTGTGTATATTTCTGGAATCTTTACTATATCAATGGAATTGGTCCGTTCGAAAATTGTTATGCAGGCTTTTAATCTGGGCATGTTTGATTTTTCAATGTTATTATGTTCCTGAGAATCTTCATAGGTTTTGATTACTAATCCTAGTCTTTTGGGCTGCTTTTTACTTTTCTTGACTGTTTCTCAAGCTTCCTGTCATTTGTTAAGTTTAAGTTGGTTAGTTTTAGTACTGATAAGGATTATTCCCATGCCTTTAATCCAATGTTATTAACTTACAGAGACTAGTTTGTGTGCATTGATAAGATTCAATTGCTGAATCAGAAATCTACTGTCCTACGTATGAAAAAGTTATTTCCAGAGTGCTTGATCTTTGTTGGAATTTTGAGGTAAATTAAAAGGAAAGGAAGAGAAGAAAAAAAAAGGCGCTCGATCGATCGAGACCAAGGCCTCGATCGATCGAGCAAAACAGAAAAATTCCGTTTGTTGGAATCAGGGGCTCGATCGATCGAGCTCCAGGCGCCGATCGATCGAGCCTGTGTTTGTTGACATAATGGTGTGTCCATATATGTTGGGGTGCGCTTTTTCCTTGATAGATTGCATCTAAATGGTGTCTTTTGGAAACAAATCTTTGGTTTACTATAAATAAGACATTCGCCACTTGTTTAAACATAGAATTTTGAAATCAACATCAGATTAAAGATCAAATTGAGAGTATTTTGTTTGTTCATCAGATTTCTTCTTATTGAGTGTTTTGAACCTTTGTGGTTTGAGGACTTGTGATTTGGAGTGTTCCTATCACAGGTCATAGTCGTTGTATCTTGGGAGACAAATTGCGAAAGCAAACCGTTAACACCAAGGCGGGGCAATATTGTCTTAAGAACGG
Source organism: Haberlea rhodopensis (assembly GCA_907163345.1). Lineage (NCBI taxonomy): Eukaryota > Viridiplantae > Streptophyta > Magnoliopsida > Lamiales > Gesneriaceae > Haberlea > Haberlea rhodopensis. The sequence goes on from CAJQUN010000002.1 coordinate 21,927,658, forward strand.
ATATTACAAATCTCGCCTCGACATAAACTTTGAAGCCATTGATATTTTTGTTACTACATTCCTAAGATACACATTGCTAGAGAAAATCCCACAATAATCTTCATAACAGTTTTTTTCCTGTCCTTTTTACCAAATTGAGTTTCAGACAGTTTGGATGAAGAAATAAATAGAGCATTGAATTGTCCATGGTTCTGTAGTTTCATCTGCGAGCATGTTCTCTGTGATATAATCAGATGCATGACAGGTTCAGAGTTATGTTTTGTAGATTGGCTGTTCAAGATTTCCAGCTAAATCCTTGTGTAGAAATAAAAAAAGCACAAAGCATGAAATATCATTTGCTCAACTAGCAGTGGGGAAGAAAGCGAATCATTGTGTTGTCTGGACTTTCATCAGAGAATCAAGAATCATCGGTGGACCTAATCTCGGAAACAAAAATTTATTCAGAAGGGCTGCTGTGTATGCTTCATGTAATTCTTTCATTGTTTTTCCGCTCTCTTTTACTATTTTCCTATACTGTTACTTATTTCTTGTGTTACCTATTGTGTCCGGTTAAAGCGAAGCTTGTTCTTTGCACAACAAAAAGTAACCCAATCCAGTCTTGAATGTTTATTGGGTTTTGGGTATGAAAAATATAAATAAGAAAAGAATAATTGGGTTTTGTTCATCACTCAACCGGTATTGAGCATTTAATAGTTAAACTTTGCCGTGTACAAATTTGGAGGTTAAAATATTCTGTCTGTAGCATTCATATCGTGTCTAAATAGGATCCAGGGTATTTGAAGGTTTCTTCTTGCTTGCTTGCATCTGCTCGGTGACTTATTAAGATTTTCACTCTTATCTTAAGTATAAGTATTTATTCCCTTTTCCCAGAAGTGGACGGTTAATCTTCCTTGTATAAAATGAAATTACGTCTGAATCTAATCTAATCTGTATTTTCTGTTCATTTGCAGGGCTCCCGAGTTCTCAAATTGCAAGTAGTGCTTTTACGTTGGGAACAGTAGCTGTACTTCCATTTTACACGTTCATGGTCGCTGCCCCTCAAGCGAAGCTTGTAAGTGTTGCTAACTCAAGGCCTTGTTAGGGTTTCACAAAAAATCGATAGCAGCACTTGGTGTAATTTAAAACATTTATATTCTTCGTCCTAGGGGTAATCGGTGCTTTTAAATGACTCGTGAAAAGTAGATAAAATATATGCGCGAGTTTAATATTTTACCTCATGATTGATATAGTGGTCGCAATGCATTGTTCATCGAATAGAGCTACAGTTCTATTTTGGATGGTGCATAACCCTAACTTAAATTTTTCAGTCGACTAGTGGGAACCACTTAAAAAAAATTAAAGTAAAGGCTGTTCAATGATTTTATCTCCTATGAATACATATTTATGTGTGCAAATGTCCTGCATATGTGCTGACTAACGTAGTAGCAACATATAATAAGCCCAGTCTCAAGGAAAAATCTGATGCTGCTCCAGAGGCAGTGCCCTTAAGTGAATTTATAGTCCGGGGTGACAAAGAATATATTTCATAATTGTCATCGAATTTGTAATCACATTCTCTTGGAGTGTGTCAACCTTAAGGTTTTTATCTATGTGTGTGCATATATACAAAGAATGTATTTCATGATTATCATCTAAGGTACAATCCGAGGCAATAGTTGGCTTGTTAGACACTTAATTTAACATTTCAGTGAGTGTGAAAATTGGTAGTCCTTTCGAAGTAATAAATAATGCATGACATGATGTAATATATAAACATATATTATTTGCTCTGTTATCTGTTATGCAGACCAAGAAAATAACAGCAAGCAGCATACCGTATATAGTTCTTGGCATAGTATACGCTTATCTATTGTATCTATCCTGGAAACCTGATACTATTCGGCTGATGTTTGCAAGTAAATACTGGTTGCCAGAGGTGTGTTTTAAATTGGTTCGAAATTTTTACTCATTTCTAAAGTAAAATTGAAGTTTTGGACTGAAAACTGTTTTTTTCCTCGATATGATGACTACCCAGTTAACTGGTATAGCTAAGATGTTTTCCAACGAGATGACGCTGGCTTCTGTTTGGATTCATTTATTGGCTGTTGATCTTTTTGCTGCAAGGTCAATCTCCCCCTCTCTGCTGGTTTCCATCCAATGTCAGACACATCTTAGATGCATGTAATATTTTTTAAAATATTTCTCAAATTTTAATTAAAAGTAAAATTTTTTTTTAAAAAAATCATGTTTTGGTAACTCTTATTTTGTCTGTGTTTTGAATGATAATTTCTATTTTGAAATTTGAAAAGGTTCATGTTTTCTAATTTGTTAAATTATGTTTAATGATTCATTTCTTCTTGAATTTTACTATGTTTACTTGATATCATTGTTTTCTTTTCTTTTTTTCTTTTTTCTTTTTTCAATTTTTGGTGTTGGCAACTTATATATACGCACATGCACAGAATGTTGGCATTCTGATTTCTGACTCGTGCTATTTGATTCAAACAGGCAAGTTTACTATGACGGATTGAACAACAGCATAGAGATTAGGCATTCAGTTTCCCTTTGCCTGCTGTTTTGTCCACTCGGAATTCTTGTTCATTTCATCACTAGAGCTTTCACAGCAAGCAGAAAACGGAGAGAACATGGAAACACTTCTCATTGATCTTAGTAAAAACATGGACTATTGCATGTAGCTGTTTTTAGATTGCAGAAGTTGCTTTTTCGGCATGCCTTGAAAACAATGCTCTGCAGCATGCTGCTAGTAGTTGCTAGTAGTTCCAATGGTGATATTTACGCAGAAAATAGCAAATTCCTTGCGATAATTTATCTAGAAATGTATAACCTTTAAATTTTGAGTAAACTTTGCTAAGAAGGTGATGCTAATGTAAGAATATGTGAGGTATGTTTTTCGCGTTCAAGTTTCCAACACTTGTGATTCGATCCATAGTAGAGAGGTTTCTTACCCAAGAAAAACATGAACTAGTATCAAAGATCACCAAATTTATTAAACGGAGGAACAGAACCAACGTGCAAAGTAATATTAAGACAATGATATCAACGAATTAAATCGCTAGACGAGCAAATCCGCCACAAAGTAAAATGGTTCTGTACAGTTTCTTTGTCCGGCAAACATGACTGCAATTCAAAAGATCAAGACTAAGAACAATCTTATTATGGGCATGTTATGCACGGCAATAATATTTAGAATTCCGTCACTTATGTAATCATAGCACAATCTTATTAATAGCTGTTTTCTTTTTGTGGTTACAACAACTAATAACCATATTGCACAATCAAGAACCACTCGAAAATCTTTTGTTACTGCATTGCGTCAATAATTTCTTGCAGCCATTTGTAGTCACATTTAGCAGAGATGCCCATCATGCTGTAAAAAAAGGAAAGAAATATTTTTCCCCCTAAATATCAACCTCTGTCAATTTTTTCATCAATACTCTTGCAAGAGCTCACGGCACAGTCGCCTATTAAAGTGTCCAGTAACTCTAATTTCGTATAAGTTTCAGTCTACATTTTTAAGGACATAGTCTAGCATGAAGGTTTTTTTGTGAGAACACTTGAATAGGTTGCAATTGAAACAAGAGTTCAATATTTGTAACGGGTTTACATTTGCAATACATAAGCCCCTAATTAAACTCCCAAACACTAAATGTTACGAGGACATAGTCTAGCATGAAGGTTTTTTTGTGAGAACACTTGAATAGGTTGCAATTGAAACAAGAGTTCAATATTTGTAACGGGTTTACATTTGCAATACATAAGCCCCTAATTAAACTCCCAAACACTAAATGTTACGAGGACACAGCCGTGAGTTGGCTATCGTTTTGGTCACAAGAACAAGATTCTATGATTAGTCCGTACCTTAAGTTGGAAGTGGCGCCATCTGTATTTGGTCCTCGTAAGCCCCGTTTGATGGATCTGAACTTTGCAGAGAATCTTTCTTTGTACGGTCCAAAGAAGTTGCTTCATGTATCCCTGCAAAATAAATATGCATAATGTTGAATCACAAGCACCAAATATGGGTTACTAAAGATCATATCATCCATTGGGAAATCATCCATGTCAGGTCGAGCACCATAGTGGAGGTATAAAAGAACTTGATGAGCCCGCGAAGTATGAATCACAAAATGGTTTATCTCATACAAGTAATAGAACAAATAGAAAGTTCATTAGATTTCAGGGGTAAATTGAAGTTATCTACCCCGTGAAACATTAAAAACATAAAACCCCCTTGTATAATAAAAGGTCCTTTAGAACCATGTTTTTTTTAAATCATGCGGATTAACCATTATTTTTAAAAACATAGGGTTCTAATTGATATCTTATTTTACCTAGGGAGTTTTATGCTTTTTTAATGTTTCACAGGGTACTAAATGTTGTTTACCCAAATTTCAGAGTAGGAATGATGAATCCCCAGGGAATATTTTGCCTCTCCTCAAGGCTAAAACCAAGGTAAAGCCAACTTAAGACTTCAACGGTTGTTGAATCGACCACATGTTTACTCATCCAGGTTTTTCATTTAACATTCAATAGTGTATTAACAACGCCATTTATTTTACTCGAGTAGAGAAGGGCATGGGCATTTCGAGAATACTCCTTGACAAGTGTACTCAAAATTGGCTTTTAATGAGGCTCTTGCCAAAATATATCATAATGCTATCATGGTTTTAGTCAGGCGATGTGAAAAATGGCAATGAAACAAAAGAAGTTCCAAATATTCCAGAAAGAAACAACCTGCCAAGTAACTGCATTGTTGTATCTAAATCACTATACCCATGCAAAAGTAAGAATAACATCAACTGTGATAGTAGTAGTACATACGATTGAAAAATATATTATATAAATTTACTAGCATAAGTATGTAGAATGTGTAAGCCAATACAGAGCTTTCGAGTTCTGAGGTTTTACTCTTTTTACAACATGAAAATCATGAAATCAACAACAGAGCTGAAAATGATGCCAATATGTTAAGTCAATCTTAAGATTGCAATTGGTCGGCCCAAGCTGTTATCCATTTGCCTAAACATTACATTTAGATAGACAATTTATGCTAAACTTTTAAGAACTAAAGGATTCTGTAGTTCTTACCAAAGCTCAACATGGCAATGCAAAGTAAAAAACCAAGCAGGGAGAAATCCATTTTGTAGACGATTTCCATGATAATGATGCATCCTCCAGCTACCATTAAATGCCTTGGAGATGAGAACACCATAAACAATCTGCAAATGCACCAGTACTATTAATATGTCATGCACTGATACATATCGGCAAACTTGCAATATTTAATAAAACGAGAACAATACAAAATAGGGGTATAGTGCAAAAGCTATATGATGCTTGCCTGTCTCTAGTGGGTAAGACAATAGAAGATGAAAACAATGAAGCAGGTGTTTTTCTTTACTTGGGTTGGGTGGGTTAAGACTTAAGAGACAGGAACCACACCACACAGTTCCATACTCTATCCATAAGCAACATAGATCTAAGATATCCATGCACTTAGATCAACACAACCTGCAGTAAAAGCCCCCAAATCCAGCATAACTGATGAACACCCGCAAAAGTGCACAACGTTCCATATTTTTCCTCAAATATGGTAAGGCATCCTTAGGATCTTAGAATCCATGGGAATAATACAGGGCAAACATTTTCCCTTCATTTGGTTACGAAAGATTATGCCACAAATGTTTGCACAGAGATTTATAATATGAATCTATGCTAATTCTACTTTCTTTAAGCTTGTTATTTTTATCACATTCACCAACATTCTCCATAGCTATAAATTTCTAACACCTAAGCTTTACATTTTGAGGTCATTCAATATGGTATGGAGATCAAAAGAGATAGTGCGTGTTCATGTCTCACCATCAAAAATTTCGGGACTACTCTCTAGTGCACAAAGCTAAATATTGTAGTACACTCACAACAAGGTGTTTTGAAGAAACATCATTCATGAGATAATCAGATGTCAACCAGCACAATTATTAGCCATAAGATCTTATTAAACTAAGCAGACCATCTTTTAAGGCGCAAAAAAGACAAAAAAAAATAACTGTTAATGACAGGAGGTTTGGAAAGTCTGTCCACAAGGATCCTTTTGTAACCCGATTGCTAGATGCATCAGATAGCAGAATTTCCATTTTACAGTAAAATTGCAATCCTTTTGTAACCCGATTGCTGGATACATCAGATAGCAGAATTTCCATTTTATAGTAAAACTGCAATAAGCATTAGAAGCCACAAGGAATACCTCTCCTCCGCGATACTGTCCACATAAAATATCAAGATAATTCCAAAAAGAACAGTGCTAGAAAAGGTCCAGGCAGAAAAAGGCAACTCTATACTGGATGATCCCTGAAACATTTTCAACAGCACATACATATAAGATTAAGTAATTAAGAAATAAAAGAAATAAAAGTAAAATAATGGCTGAATGCAAATAGATCAAAGAAAACGTATGAGGGTCAAACTCACAAGTATCATGTCCCACATGGCAATAGGGAACATAAAACAGGTAGCAGAAGTAATAGTTATGGCATGAAGCCGCCTTTTAAGTTGATTCTGGAATCATAGAATGGAAAAATTCCAACATTAGCTCTTGCTTTTCTTCTTTCTTTGAATTGTATGCAGATTCTAAAGAGTCATCAGAGTATACGGGAGGTTATATCAGGCGACAAAAAAGCACGATTACCTTAAGTGAGACACGCCTTGCAATCACCCTTCTCAATGTTGATAAAATTCCAGCAACGATCGGAATTAGCATGTCCTTAAATCCTACAACTACTTCTGATTCGACCTCTGTCTCTGAAGTATCAATGAACGGTGCTTCTTGTTAAGTTCATCACTAACCATTTAACAGAGTTCTAAAGCATAAATAAAGTGAAAAAAACTAATCGGCTTTTCCCAAAATATGAAAGATTCACAATGAATCATAACTAAGTGCTGAAAGGATATTCAGATGAGTATATGAGGCCGAGGCCCATCCTTGAGATAGCAGATAGAATGACGCCAACATCGCAAAGAGGCCACCAATCTGACGAAGTAGAAGACATTTCTAATAATTAGAATAACACGCAAAGAAGTAACAGACAATGAAATTTCTTTTTGAGACATTAAAATCTCGTAATTTTGTTCCTCTATTTCTAAATGACTGCTACTGGGCAAGAAACATCAGATGCCGACCATGCTAATGACATTTTAACCATGATGGTATGGGTGAAGCAGATATGTATATTAATGACTACGTCAAGATGCATCTACAAGGAAATCTCAGTACCACACGCCTTCATCCATAAGAACAACTGGAATGCAGACTTAACGCAAATCCTGATAGTTCGAAGCCAAATGAGACACAACAAAGCTTCATGTTACCAATGAGTTCATGAGTGAAATACAATACCTTTTTCCAGAGATGGCCCTTCCTCCCATACAATACCCCAGATAGTACTCCAAGAACAGCACCAGAATATTCAGCCAATATGGCCCTGAAATAATAAGCATATAGTGACATGATTGGGAAGCTAAATGAAACAGTGAAAAAGAAATTTCTTGAGCCAAAAAATAAGGTGCAAGCTAGATCATTTCCATTCAATCCCAAAACAAGAAAAGTCGTGACCATGTGAATTCTTTATCTTTTCAAGTGGCCTGGGCTGTGGATGTAGAATAATTACTGACGTGTTAGGTGAGCGTTCAAATTTCTTCTCCCGCCCATCAACGTCTCCTCGCCAACTTCCGCCCGGCGAACTTTCCGGCAGGACCCCATCTCCCTAACCCTAACCCTAGCCCACTCAGTTCCGAGCTTGAACATCTCAGGCTTTCACCGCGACGAGACCTTCATCGCCAAGAAGTCTGCTCGCGTTGTCTGCCCGTTTCTTCCTTGCCCAGCTTTCCCTCTTGGTCGCGCCCCCTGTCCTGTTATGTGGCGCTCAGCCTTCCCTAAACCTTTCCCTCCCAGGTCCGCACATGAACCAGTATCCCTTGGCCGTGTCTCGTCCAGACTGGTGGTGGGAACCTTCGCCCATTGTCGCGCTTAGCCTTCCCCTACCCTCATCCTCCCTCTTCCGCGCATGCATCCGCCTCTTTTGGGCCGCGCCTCGTCCAGCCTGGTGGTGGGCCTCTTCGCCCATCATCCTCAGGTATTTTTCGCCCAGTAACTCGTCATCCTATCCATCCTCTGTTTGAGCGCGTCCGAAATAATCCTAACCCTGCTTCCAGACCGGGCGTCAGACAGCACGGGTTTCAGCGGCAGTTTCGATCACCAAAGGTGCTGGGCAAAATCAATCCAGGCTAAACCAGAAGTTGAATAAATTCTTCAAGGAGGACTAAGTACCATATTTCTTCACTAACTTCCCAGAGGGGTGGCTACCAGAGAATATGATCCGCACTTTCCAAAAGGTTGGTGAAGTCGGTGATCTGTTTGTACCAAATAAGGAGACCTCAAGGGGAATAAGTTTGGGTTCGTTAGGTTCAAGGCTAGCTCGGTCGGAAAGGATGTTGAAGATAAGCTGAATCAGATTTGGTTGGGTTCCTACAAGCTCAGGGCAAACAAGCCTCGGTTTAACAGGAATGAGGCCCCAGCAGCCGAGACCAATGGTGGGGTTTTTTTTTTATCGAAAGTTGTTGAGCGAAAGAACTGGAAAGTCATACGCCGAAGTTGCGAGGGTCACCGTAGATCGAAAAACGTTAGAAGAACCTCGAGTCCAGCCTCGATCAGAGTCATGCCTGACGTTTCGAACTAGACCAGTGGAAACAGAATGGATAGAGGGACGCCTTGTTGGCAAATTGAATGATCAGGCACACAGGATTCAGGTTCAAGACGATTTCAGGGCGAATGGCCTGCCGGATAAAAAAATTATACCTACCGGAGACTCCCAGGTGCTCATTTTCCACGAACGAAAAGATCTCCTTGCGAAGATCCTCAGGGAGGAGAAACAATGGTTAGACCTATGGTTTAACGAGATATCTACGTGGAGTGACAGGGCGATTTCACCAACAAGAGAACCATGGGTCAGATGTTCGAGAATTCCAGCTGAAGCTTGGTGTCCGAGATTCTTTGAGCTCCTATCAGTTTCGTTGGGTAGGTTGATAGATATTGACAAGGAAAGACTGAACAGAGACAATTTGGAGTTTGCGCGAATAATGATAGACACCCCACGTCAGGAACTTATCAACAAAACGATCAGAGTTAACATTGAAAGTCCAGTGTCTTACATTAGAGTAATGGAGGAGATATTCTCTAATGAAAGGGTAGAGCTTTTTCCAACTAATCATGTGAAAACGGGTTGGCCCAAATACCCTCAAGGAACTTCGGACTCTTCTGCTTCGGAAACGGACTATTTTGACGAGGTGGTACCTCAGTCACCATTGGAGGGTGAATTAATGGCGGAAATTCATAATAGTCTCTACAACAACTGCAACCAGGGTATCCGGGAGTCACCGCATGAACATGGACCCGAGCAAGTTATGAGCGAACGAGCTGTGGAGGAATGTTTGAAGGCGACAGGTAAAGAGCAAGACACCGAGCAATTTACGGGCGAACAAGTTGTGGAGGAATGGTCGAAGGCGAAGGAAAAGAGAAAGTTTGTGATCTCCACCCGTCATCGTCGTTCACGGGTGGAAGCAAAAGAATCTCTCAGTCAGTACTGAGTCCTTCGAAACAATCTCCAAACGTGATTGATTCATCCCCAAAGCCTCTTTTTCAATACTCTCGGAGGAACGGGAAGGGCCTTCAAAGGTATAAAAAACAGTTACGGAAAAGGACCATGAAAGCAAAAAAGAAGGTAGACCAGGGGAAATGGAAAAGCTTCATTAAGGACCTGTGCGGAGAAGAAGATGCACCTTCCACGCGGGTAAAGAGCACCCATGGGGCGGTGGAATCACATAACACGAAGTTAGCACATGTAAAAGGAATTCAGCTATCCCCCGGTGTATCAGCCGAATCGAATTCAGCACGGCTAGCGAAGAATTCTCCGGTACTGCGAGAAGAGGCTCTATTGCGGGAAGCCAAGGATATTTGGAATTTGGGAAAGACTCTGGGGCTTGAGGCGATAGGGAATGAGTAGGAAATCATCGGAAAGTTAGTAGATATGGAAGTTCGAGACAAAGGGGCAATTCGAGACAAATTGAATGCTGATAATGAGGCAGGAGATTTGAACAGGTTTTTATGATCATTGCAACATATAATATTAGAGGGTTGGGGGGGGAGGATTAAGATAAGGGATATAAGAGACTTTGTTTCAAAAGAGAGGATTGATTTTCTGTGCATACAAGAGACAAAGATGGAGGTGGTAAGTAGGGCATTATGTGAATCCATCTGGGGAGATGTGGACTTGGATTGGGTCTTCAAAGGTGCAATGGGATCTGCTGGGGGACTACTGTGTATTTTGGAGAAAATGATGCTTCTCTATGGATAAATGTTGGGGAGAAGATGGAATTTGGGGAGTGGAAGGACATTGGGGAATTGATCGAATCAAATGCCATATCGTGAACGTCTATTCCCCGTGCGATCTGAGGTCGAAAAAAGAGCTATGGAAGATTTTGGAAGCTAAAATATCTGATCTCCCAGAAGATCGTTGGTGCGTATGTGGGGATTTCAATGCGATACGACGCAGATCCGAGAGAAGGGGACGAACTATGTCTAGTAATGACAGAGAAATTCGGGAATTTGATGACTTCATAAGTGGGCTAGGTTTAATAGACCTACCGCTGGTAGGTAGAAAGTTCACATGGTACCGAGAGGATGGATCTTGTATTAGCAGATTGGACAGATTCCTCCTATCTGATAAGTGGGTTGAAGAATGGCCTAACCAAATTCAACGGGGCATTAATAGGACGGTGTCAGATCATTGCGCTATTGTGTTGAAATCGCTCGTCGAGGACTGGAGACCCAAACCGTTCAGGGTAATTGATTCGTGGATGCAACACCCAGAATTTAAGGTATTTGTCGAAAGAATTTGGAGCGATTTCAGAGTTCAAGGTTGGGGGGGTTTCATTTTGAAAGAAAAATTTAAAATGCTTAAGGATAAGTTGAGAGGGTGGAATAAGGATGTGTTCTGTTTTGTGGATATCAGAATTCAAGAGACTCGAGCGAAGATTCTGGAATGGGATGCAATCGCCGATCGAAGAGATTTGCAATCTCATGAGGTGGAATTAAGAATAAATGATATGGCGAGTCTACTAGGACAAATCAGGAGTAAAGACTCAATTCTATTCCAGAAGTCTAGGATCAGGTGGATTCAACACGGAGATGTAAACTCAAAATTTTTCCATAAATTCGTGAATAGGAGAAGGAAAAAAACGAATTAGTGGGAATCGAGATCGAGGGGCAGTGGGTGGATACCGTTTCAGGGGTAAAGAGCGGGTTACAACGATATTTTGCTCAGCGGTTCCAGCAGGACGAATGGATCAGACCTCGTCTTTCAGACATAAGTTTCAATCAGTTAAGTGATCTGGAAAATGGGATTCTTACATCTGAGTTCGGAGAGGAGGAGGTAAAAAAGGCTGTGTGGGGTTGCGAGAGTTCCAAAAGTCCGGGTCCGGATGGAATCAACTTCAGGTTTATCAAAGAGTTTTGGCACGTTGTCAAAGACGATTTCATGCGGTTCTTGTCTGAATTCCATAGGAACGGCAAAATTGTTAAGTGTCCAACCCTTCGTTTATCGTCTTGGTGCCTAAATCGGAAAACCCCGTGAAGATTGGCGAGTATCGACCGATATCCCTAATTGGTTGCGTTTATAAAGTCTTGGCGAAGGTCCTAGCAAATAGGTTAAGCCACGTATTGGATAGGGTGATCTCTGCCACTCAATCGGCTTTTGTGGGGAAGAGACATATACTGGATGGTGTTATTATTATAAATGAGATGCTAGACGAGTGGAAGCGGACCAAAAGGACAGGTATACTCTTCAAGGTGGATTTCGAGAAAGCGTACGATTCAGTCCGATGGGCTTTTCTTGACGAGGTTATGCAGTTGATGAATTTCTCAGAAAAATGGAGGACTTGGATTATGGAATGTGTTACCAGTACGAAAGCTTCAGTTCTTATTAATGGGAGCCCTTCATTGGAATTTGATCTGAAACGGGGACTGAGGCAAGGGGATCCTTTATCCCCATTTCTGTTTATCTTAGTGGCCCAGGCGCTGTCTAAATTGGTAGACAAGGCAGTGGAGACTAATGCCTGGGATGAGTGCAAAGTGGGCAGGAATCACATATCGATTTCCCATCTTCAGTACGCTGATGATACGGTTCTGTCTGGAGAGGCCACGATGGAAAATGTAAGAACCTTCAAAGGTGTGCTGCGACTATTTGAATTGATATCGGGTTTGAAGATTAATTACATTAAGAGCAGTATAATCGGCGTCAATGTAGATCCGGTACAACTGGCTGCCATTGCTGGTGTGCTGAATTACAAAGTGGGGATCGTGCCATTTAAGTATCTGGGTATCCCGATGGGATTAAATCCGAGGAAATGTGCGACTTGGGAACCGATCTTGGAGAAATTTAGGAAACGACTGGCGACCTGGGATGATAAGAGTTTGTCCTTTGGGGGACGGATGGTTCTACTGAATGTTGTGCTGTCTTCGCTACCGGTATATTTCTTCACCCTGTTCCGCGCCCCAAAAGCTATCCTTTCCAAATTTCGATCAATCCAATCAGCCTTCTTGTGGGGGGGGTGGGGGTGGGTGGGGAAACTTGCCGGAAAGTCGCCTGGGTCAAATGGGAGGTGGTTTGCAAGTCTAAGCAATTGGGGGGTTTGGGGGTTCGTAACCTGGATTTTTTTAATAAAGCTTTGTTTGGAAAATGGGGGTGGGATATTATTAAGGGGGGAATTTTTTGTGGTTACAGGTTTTGTCATCTAAATATGGTAATCTTAGCTGCCAAGAGATTGTGTCAGGGAGAGGGGGGTGAGGGGTTTGCAGTCGGTGTGGCGGACAGATCTTCTAAAATACACTTTCATGGATCATTCGGGATGGTTTCTGGGGCCCTGTTTCGAAGAGTAGGGAATGGGTTTGGCACAAAATTCTGGAAAGATATCTGGATGGGGGAGGTAAGTTTGGAAGAAAAGTTTCCCAGATTAGCATCGATTGCCAGGGATAGAGAGATCTTAGTAGGGAATATGGGGGGTGGGTGGATGGACTTTGGATTTGGAGACGAGAGTTATTCGACTAGGAGAGGGATGTTTTTGTTTTGTTGCTTAATGTTATTGACAGGTCAGCTTTGGACCAAGGTAAGGAAGACACCTGGGAGTGGCGCCTTGAAGATAACAATTGCTACTCTGCTAGATCGGCATATGGAACCTTTGTAGAGGATGAAGTTCTTGATGAGGACTCTTTGATGGTTTATGACGACATTTGGCACACTTTGGCTCAGAAAATGGTTGGAGCTTTCGCATGGCGGGTACTTAAAGACAGAATTCCGACAAAGGATAACCTACGGAAGCGTAATGTTCTCCCAGGACCGATCCCAGATCTTTGCGTTCTATGTCAACAGGTGGAGGATACTACAGATCATATTTTGTTCAGCTGCTCGGAATCATACGCGGTATGGATGGAATGCTACAAGTGGTTGGGAATCACTCTTGTACTTCCTGGCAATCCGGGTATTCACTTAGTGCAGCACAAAGAGCTTTGGGAGCAAATAAGAGGAAGAAAGGGCTGGTTAACTATATGGTTCGCGATAATATGGACCATATGGTTAGGCAGAAATAAAATAATTTTCAGGGGGAGCGACGAGCCAGATGATGACCTTTTGAATCTAGTTCAATTTAGATCTTGGTTTTGGATTCGGCATAGAAGTACTTCTAGATTCTCTTATGTACTTTCTGATTGGGTGAATGAACCTAGAGTTTGTTTATTAGCATCTAGATTTAGAATCTCCAGTGCAAGGAGTATATTTGTAAACTTTTGTAGTACCTCTGGTACTCTTATATATATTATGTCTATTTTTCCGACCAAAAAAAAAAAAGAAAAGTCGAGACCCGTGAGTAGTCCTCTTGTTAAGTTTAGAGAGCATCCTTTAGGTCAAGCTGGAAAAATAGGTGAGCTTAAATCAGGGAAAAGGAAATCAAATTTTTTTTTTCTAAACCACTTCCACACTAATGAGGCTGCTGGATTGCAAGCTGAAATTTATGACAACCCAAATTTACATCTAGAATGACTTCTGTTTTTCAGTGATTTTGGCTCTCCGCAAGTTAATAATTGCAATAAAGTAACTTAAAGAAGGGAGATTTGCACAAATGGGTATGTGCAAATATTTTTTGCAAACTAGGCTCCTCTAGTTATGTTCAAAACTAGAGGAGCCTAGTTTTGCAAAAAAACGTTATCTGCACAAACTCATTTGTGCAACTGACCCCTTAAAAGAATATTAACAAATAAAATGTTAAAACCACATGATAATTGTCAGCATATGTAGTCAGATAATTCTCAAATCACATTAAGATACAAAAGATCGCATTAAACCACGTATATGGAATGTCTACAAATCTAACGCCACAACTTGTCCGAAAGGGAAACCTTTGCAAAACAGGTCATTCGGAATGCTAATCAAAATAGTAATCTTGCACTAGGATTTCTAGCAACATGCACAATCTGTGTCAAGTTTGACTCAGCTAGTTAAATGTCAGCAGTTTTTTTCCCAAAATCGTGGTAGCAGCAAACCATGTTTTACTCACACAGCAACATGCATCAAAGCATGGTCTCTAACTTGTTTAAAAAAGTAAAAGAAAAGAAAACAAATCTAAACTTTTAAAGTTCACAATTGAACATTAACAAACAAAAAATAAAAATAAAGATCAAAATAAATCATAACCTTCATACACAAAATCACGTTCTATAATATTCTTTGAAACTAAATCAATACGCTAACATGATTTGTTAAGAATCACAACTGCTCAGTTTAAATTTCCTGTGGTCACATTCTACAGGTGGTCAATTCTTCATTCCTAGTAGATGATGTTTCAATTTTTTTTCCAAGAAAATAGCAAAGCATCATGTAGCAATTCTCAATTTGAAAGTTACACCTGAGAGGACCACAAGATTTCAGGCCCTTTCCCCATAAGATGAAGTATAGAGCTGTCACACCACCATTTATTACAGAAGGCACAACCTAGAAAAAATTATTAATATACAAAACCATGTTAGCCAAAAAATACATACCAAATTTATTTCCTGTTCAAGTGAGCAGCAACGAACAAAAAGCGGAAAAATTAAAGCAGAATGCATCGTGAAGACCTGTGTATTCGAAAGTGGTCTGCCCTTCCAAGGTTTTTGCAAGAGTAAAAACAGAATGGATGATGGAACAAGACAGCTGAAGACAAATAACAAGACCGAAGCACCCGTTTGTGATAAATAGATGTACAGACTGTAAATTGACCATATTCTCATGAAGTTACCAAGAACATGTACGACCTGCAAGGGAGTTTTCCTACATACAAACAATATCCTCAGGTCAATAAACATATTCAGCTATGTCAGACATACTTTTTGCAACCCAGTCTACCGCTAAACAGCTGATTCAACTACAACTTCTACAACATTAAGGAATCAAAATATCAAATACCCTAAATCAACATCCAGTAATTGTTCTCTGCAAATTGCAAAGACTAGTAAAATAATTTCAGAGTTTAGATAGTCCAAAGCATATTTTTTTCTCAAGCATGAGGCACAGGATCAGTACATGCCCGTCGAACTGCACCACTAAAGGCAACAGCAAAACGAATAGGCTGCTAATCAATGAAGATGAATAAAGATTGTTAGTGCATAGATAAATCTTAATATTTTCAGACCTTCGAGTTTATAGTATTTTTCAAACAAGTGAAACAAAAGAGGGGGAAACCACATGATTTCCATATCATTCTGTAATTTCAATCAGCTGCTGAACTTAATTTCCTAGTAAAGAACCCCCGTGAACAAAAAACAAAAGTAGAAACAATGAAAATGTAGAAATTTTCAAATGAAAAACACGATCACAAAACCCAAACAATTAATCACCAAATACTAAAAGAAGGATCAGGTGTACGAATTTTGACTGACCTGAAAGTGGAGGGATTCCCAGGACTCCGATTTTCGAGAATTTGATTTGGAGACATCATTTTCTGTTACTTCGTACTACTTAGTATTCAAAGATTTTATCAATAATGAGGATTAAACAAAACCCCGATTTTACTGCTACAGAGTTAGTAGAAAAGTGAGGTAAAGTAAAAGTGAATCATATCGTTGTCGGGGGAAAGAGGAAAATGGGCCTCAATGTTGGGCTTTATTTATATATGGCTGGAAATTCTTAAGTAGGCCTTATTGGGCTTTTTCCTGTCCATAACTAGGGTTTTCCGCCATCCTTAAAACGCATCTTTGCACCTGCCTTCTGCTCCTCTTCTGAAATCTCCGGCGCCGAGTCTTGAGTTCCACATTCAGGCTTTCTCTTCGCTCGATAGAGGTACATTTGTTCCATGCATTTCGTCTGAATTAATTTATTTACTCTGAAATCTATGCAAAGTAGTAAAATTTACGCTTATCTTTGATCATTGCAGTGAAACCTAAACAATGATACAATTTAACTTGTTAAGCATTCGCTCTGTTGTTTGGAAGTTATATATTTTTCAGTAATCTGTTATTCGTTGTGCAGCGTGTTGTTTGGGTCTACGTCTTGCGTTGGGCTGATGTCTTGCATATGGTTATGTCGTTGATAATGAACTTCAGGAAATTTGTCATCGTTTATCTTTTAGAATTTTTTACATTATTGAATTGCCAATTTTGTATGAAGGAAAGTTGGATCTTATTCCATTAATCGTGTTCCTGCAATACGATTATGCTGTTTTTTGTTTCTCTGATTGTCAAGAAACTTAGCACCCGAACCATAAATTGAAAATTTTGTGTTATTTTTTGCCCAAGAGTTTTGTGCAATGATAGAAATGGGCACAAATTGTCTTTAAATCTCTGAATTGGTTTCATGCCCTGAATAAAAATTTGAAACTAGGGTTATTTTTAAATTGTCTAGTGTTTTGAACATAACGTTTGACTGCATATTTTTGCTGCTTAAAAGTTCTGTCAAGATGTTCACTGCCGCCCAAAAGATTCATAAAGACAGGGATGCTGAGCCTACTGAATTTGAGGAGAATGTTGCTCAGGTCATTACCTTAAACATGCTTCTGTACCAGTTCCCTTATTCTGCATTTGAAGATATATTTCATCGTGATTTGAGTTTTGTTCTTGGGTGCCCAGGCTTTGTTTGATTTGGAAAATACAAACCAAGATATTAAGAGTGACTTGAAAGACCTCTACATCAACTCTGCCTTGTACGTGCTACTAGGCCACCAGGCCACCGGCTTACCTTACTCCTTTTGTGAAATTCACTGACATATATTTATTGATGTTCTGTAGGCAAATTGATGTTTCTGGAAGCAAGAAGGCTGTTGTGATCCATGTGCCTTATCGATTGCGTAAAGCTTTCCGCAAGATTCATCCCAGACTGGTGAGAGAACTTGAGAAGAAGTTCAGTGGAAAGGTAACCTGAATAATAGTTTGTGCTTACTATGTTTTTTTAACATGAAATGAAATCAGCTTGGCATACAAAAATCATTTGAAGAATAGGTCAATAGGCACATTCACTTGGAAAGTGCTTACATTTACTTGCGTCCATGATTGTTTTTCCGCTTTCTCAGGAGGTTGTTCTCATTGCCACTAGGAGGATAGTGCGCCCACCTAAGAAGGGTTCAGCCGTTCAAAGACCTCGTACCCGCACACTTACCAGTGTTCATGAGGCCATACTTGAGGACATAGTTTATCCCGCTGAGATTGTTGGAAAGCGTGTCAGATACAGACTTGATGGATCTAAGATAATGAAGGTGAATACTATTCCTTTTTATTTTCCTATATATATATATATATATATTTTATTTTCTGCAGGTATGTTACTGGTGTTATTATGTTTCTGCTCATTGTAGGTTTTCTTGGATCCCAAAGCAAAGAATGACACAGAGAATAAGCTGGAAACATTTGCTGGGGTCTACAGGAAGCTCTCAGGGAAAGATGTGGTCTTTGAATTTCCAATAACAGAGGCCTGAATACCTTCTTCCAGATTCACTTATTTTGCTTTATTTTTAATCTTTTCTTTTACATGTTTGAAGTTTTGAGAGCAAGTAATTCGGATGTTATTTGGACCATACCCCTTTGTTTTACTGTACGCATTTGAAACTCGGCCTTGTTCAGTTAGAATAGGTCCTTTTAGTGGAGACTTCAATACTTGTCGCGTTACGGTTGTGTGGTATAATATTTCTGTATGCATGCATCCTGTGATTATAATGAGGGTTGGAACTGGTGATGGTCTAAGACAAAACGTTTTGAAAATGAGACGATTGAATGGTATCTGTACTATGCTATATTATAAAAAATTGACCCTTAATACTGGCAATTTTCTTCCCAAAATACTCGTGTTTTAATAACAGCACGCCTTTTTAATGATCTTTTTTATGTTTATACGGGTGATGATAGGTGAATCTGATAATTGGTCTGTTCGATGATAGGTGGATCCCGTAATTTGTTTGATCTGATTCAGATAGATGCGCTTGACATGAAGTCTCTTGCTCCCCCTAAGCTCAGCCTTTGTAGTTCTCAATGATATCATTAATTTGAAGAAAAAATAATAAGGTCTTATAAAATTGAAATTCAAACATTAACTTTGAAGAAAAAAATTACTCTTAACATCATCATCTTTCAACAAAAATTTACTACATATGATATTATATTTATGCTAAAATTTTATTAATGTGCATGTAATGTAAGATTTACCAGTGTTGGTCCAAGATCATTTTGAGATGCAATTTAAGACAGATATGCCTTGTATAGTTGTGTTGGCAGTTTCAAAAAAATAATTCACCATTATTTTATTGCCCTAAATTATATAAGATTTTTATGTTTTAATCAGCCGCAAGCCAACAAACCAAAACCTCAATCCACTTTATCCCTCATTTCTCACTATGTGGCACACGGCACACCACTTTCAAATTTACGTATTGCCTTCTTAGGATCTTCAACAGGGGAGGACCTAGGGGGCGGGCCCCCAAAAAAAAAATTACCATTATTTTTTTGCACCCCTAAAATATTTGTAACTTTTAAATACTATAAAAAAAATTCGCCCCCCGAATTTTTTTTCTGGGTCCTCCCCTGATCTTCAAGCTTGGAAGATTTATAAGGTCCCCTCTTCCATTTTCACTTGACATAAGTATTTGATTTTTAATGAAACCCTTCATATAATCATATGAGATTTTTACCATTCTATTTGTTCTTGTGTAATTTTGGGGAGTTTATCATTCTATTTGTTGTTGTGTAATTTGTTTGTTACTGATGTTGATTATTGATAAATTAAATTTGGGTGTAATATTGTTAATCTGTTATTGATGTTGATTATTGATAGATTAAACTGCCTCCTCTTCTATTTAAGACTTTACGTTTGAGTCTCATTCTTGATATTTATTTTGGGCAGCATTAGAATTTAAACAAAAAGTAACAGGTGTGATCTTGTGATAGGAAAAGCTAACATGAAATAAAATGTTATGCAGAGGTACAGAGCTATTTGAATTACTTTAAGAAAGAATAAAAATTCACTTTTGGCTGATGTGAGTGCGGAAAGAAGTGTACAATTGCCTGAAACTCCGGTAGACTTTGTTTCGTCTGAGAGTTGTAAAGAGCAACCAAAAGTAGTTCATGAAAATTCTGACTGGACAGAACTTCCTTCAGATCCAGGAAAAAGACCCAAAATTACAGATTATCATCCTAAAATTCGTGAAAGAGTTCGAAAAAAATATTATTTATATGGTGCTTGCCTACCGAATCTTGAGAGTTTCCCTCAAACAGATATCAATGGTAAATTGCGAAGGTTTAACCGATCGTGGTTCAAGGAATAAATTTGGTTGGAATATAGTATAAGTAATGATGTTTGTTTCTATTGCTATCTTCTTAAAAAGGAATTGGGACATCAAGGAGGAGGTGATACTGTTGTAAGTGAAAGTTTTACGGATTGGAAGCACAAAGATAAGCTTCGTAAGCATGAGGGAACTATTAATAATGCTCATAATCCAACTTTTAGTAAATGTAAAGATTTATGCAATCAAAAGCGTAATATTGAGACAACTTAAACAGGGAAGGTGAAAGAGGGTCACCTTGGCGAATTCCCCGATATGGTTTAAAGAAACCATAAGGGGCCCCATTAATCAAACCGAGAAAGAGCAAGTAGAGATGCAGTTATAGATCCATTTGATGAAAGTATCACAAAATTCAAGATTATCCAAGATTGAGCACAAAAGTGGTCATTCCACATGGTCATAGGCTTTAGCCATATCAATTTTAATAGCCATGAAGTTTTCATTGCCTTTTTTTGGTATTTAAGTAATGCATTATCTCATGAGTGGTGATTGAATTCTCAAATGTAGATCTATCGGGGACGAAGGTCATTTGAAGAGGGGATATGATCTTATCAGGCATTGGTTTAAGCCTGTTAGAAATAATTTTCGTGATGACATTATATAATGCGTTTCATAAACTAATAGGCCTAAACTCCTCGACTTTAGAAGACGACTCTTTCTTTGAAATGAGAACCAAAAATGTGTGGCTTTTAAGAGCATACCTTGGGTAAAAAAATGTTGAACAACTGTAATAACCTCAGGGCCACTTAGGGCCAGTTGTCTGCCAAAAATGTTTTAAAAACGGGGGAGGGAAACCATCAGGGCCAGGAGACGAGATCGAGGCCATTGAGAAAACACATTTCTTTATTTCATCCGAGGTGGGAGGATAGCACAGAATGCGATTGTCCTCATATGAGATCATCCAAGGAAACAACCCATTCAAGTTATTGGGGAATGGGGGAGGTGTGTTTGAAATTAGAATAAAATATCAGTTTGACATTACCCGTAACTATAGTTTTGGTAAAACAGTAAGTGTTCGATCCTACAATGCCTTCGTGGTTGAATAAAATGCCTTAAAATTTTACCATTTCTGTCATGTAATGCGTCAAATATGGTTACGATGCGTCATGTGAAAAGAAAATGAATCAATATTAGCTTTAAAAACATAATCCGACCCATGTTCCAGCCTCCAATTTCGCAAGAGTGTAGACGAGGAATTTGACTCAAGAAAAATTGTAAACAGAACTCTAAAAGAAAAATCTTTTTTTTCTCGCGCAGGCTGCATTAAGCATCACAACAGAAATTATTTCAGCCGTTGAGTCCAAAGCCATTGGCGCCTAATCATTTATACTTGTTACAAAAACTTAACAAATTTATGTTATGTCGTTCGAAAATGAGGCCATGAATGGTGCATAATGGCACGTCTGCAGGGATCTGATGTATATTTTACATGAAACATTCACCTAATAAATGGCACGAATAATAAGAGAAAACAGAGATCCTCTGGCTTTGAGAACGTACCCTGAAGACAGTTGCCCAGTATTGTCAATGAAAGCAGCACGAAGAATATTGCCTAGATAATCAAAAGAAAAATCCCTTAAACCTAATTTATATGAACGTTGGCGCTTCACTACAAGGGAAATCGAAAATCCAAGTTACGGAGAATTTTGTTTTAGTTTATTGGTGACTTTAGGCCCAAAGTGACCCGACCTCTTTCCGTACCCAGCGCATAACAAGAGCTTCGTGCACCGGAATTTGCTTTATTGGTTACAAACTCTAAAACAAGAATAGATGCTCCGAGACAGATATTTCTTTATGTTAAAATGGCATGTATGGAAAGGTTTTTCTTTTTGTTTTGCTCATTAATCAAAAGGAATACACTCTATAAGTCCTTATGGCCATTCAATTAGCTCAGTAGATAATATGATACAAAAGAAAAACTACGAAGTTGTGTTACCTCAAGTTAAGATGACGAGTCCAAGATATATGGATCCACAGAGGAATATAAAGGATATTCCATTTTTTTTCCTATTAAAGTACATACCAAATAACCCTCCACGCAACTCCGTTACAGTTCTGCAAACTTCTCGGCTTCACTTGAGTGAATCCTTCGAGATATCAAGTCATCGTATATATCTGCATCATAAGATATGTTCATTTTGCATCCTGATCATTGCATTCGTCTTATTAACTGATAATGGAAGTGGATTTAGTACCATAGACTGAAAACAAACTATTCATAACATCTGCCATCCAGAAAAATCAACTTAAGAATATGATAGTATGAAGTTGAATGGAACACAACAAGTATAACAAGGATGATCCTATACCAATGAAGAGTATAACCTAGCTAAGGGTACGAGCTTTCGTTGTTTCTTGAGGAACCCAAATAATAGCAATAAATATGATAAATCCTGGCGAGGACATTATGCAGCTGTTAATTTTCATTTATACTGAGATAAGTTATTATGTGTAAAATGGTACAATATGGTGAAGAAACTCACCAACACAGAGTCCTCGGAGTGTCCACTGTTCACAATTAACTAGAAGTAAGATAGTCAACATATAATAGCTGAAGAATATAAATACTAAACTCGATTTCCGGAAAAAAAAAAAAAACAAGTTTCAAGATTGCATCCTATAAAAAAAAAAAAAGGAACAGTGAATATAAGGACTTTTCAAGATTCTTACATTTTTATCAATGAAGAACACAATAAGAAGTGAAAGAATAAGACAACCAGCAGCAATCTTTGCCGTAAGAAGATTTGTCGAAGCAAGTATAAGAACCATACCCCAAAATGATTAGCCAAGATCTACAACAAAGAAAAAGTAACCAAAACTGATATAATAACTTGGTGTTAATAGAGATGAGTACAAGATAACACAAACTACTTAATGGACTAATACTAAAAGAAGCATTTTCAAGAGAAAAAAATACGTAAGTCTCGGAGAAATGTCTTACATCCAGCCGGCAAGATCAACCAATATATGCCACCACGGGTTTGAGTCACCCCACCTTCGTTCGCATGAACTTGGATACCTTCCACCTGTTGTAAGAGGAGATCGGGAAGAGAACATTAGAAATCTCATTTCACATCAATATACATGAGAAAACTTGATAACATTTTATGATTAGATTACAACAAATCGAATGGTATACAACTGTAATAATATAAAATGAAATTTAATAAGATTTTATGTTATCAAACAGAAAAATCCTATGGAGCTTGAAAGAACGACACAGTTTTGAAAATTCTGTTGAGTCCACTGATTGGAAATCAAATTGTTCTAACATGTCACAGTAAGCTGTGGCAGCCATCGAAAAGATTGAAAATGAAATTGATTAAAAGAACAAATTTACCGTAGATAAACAAACCAAAATAATCAGGTATATAAATTAGCAGTTAACATGTGAAAGGGTTATCACCAGCATGATATTATTCATCAAGAGCATAAAAGAGTAGCAAGTGGGACAAGAGTACTTCAACTTTAACATAACAAGACCGATTTTTTAAGTCTGTACATTGAGAAGAAAAAGAGCAAAGAGATTTCTACCTCATCACATGTAAGCTTACAAGCAATTGCATGGCTGGCTTCGTGTAGAAATACTGTAATGAGCTTAAAAGGTGTCAGGAGAAATGTCCTCCATAACTGTCAGGGTATATAGAATTAAATGAGAAAATAATAGAAAATCAAAGAGATGGATAATAGATCACGTGAAATATGACAATGTAAAATATTGCACGTTTCCAAATTGGAGATATTGTTTCTAAAGGACCTAAACTAAACACACCCTAGTACATCCTGCCTGAAATCGGATGAAACCATCAATTTCTGCTCAAACAATAACATAGAAACGAAGTGTAGACTTGTGAGAACAGAAATTTGGTGAAATTATAGACCAGCAGATCAAAGAAAAAAATTTAAGAGATCAAACAAAAAGTCAAGATTGAGATGGGAATTTTTGTTACATATTCATCATTTTTATGTAATCTATAGAATCATGAACGGAGCTCAATTAATAAGCTCACGAGTTTGAAACCATGTCAAGTTTTTTATTTAACCAGGAACAAATTTAGACAAGTTCAACCACAAACTTATTAAAAGATAGTCCTGCTTGGTTGTTTTTAAGGTCTTTTAATCGATGAATTATCTATTTTTATTAAGGAATCTCTCTTGTATGTCTTTCCATTCCAATATTTCGTTACTTCAACTGAAGTTAACTGTAATTCATATTCACGATAATAGGGAAGTAGGGATGTTATATATGTAAATGACACATGGACCCACATGATGGTTCCAAGACAAAAGATACATTGTTCATGACAAGAGCCAAGAATGACAAGAGCCAAGAGTGTAGAAGAATCATTAATTTGACTTTCATTTCCTTTAATTAAGTAGATGGGTAGATGGTTTTGAGGGATGTTTTTCACCATTATTGGGTTTTTCTTTCCGGAAGACATTCCCTTTTATCGTGGTTTTTCCTTCATCGTTACATTGTAATTTTTTGAGATACCAAGGGAGATACAAAAGTTCATATTTACAATAATAAGGAAGTAGGAAATCAAAAGTTGCATTTTAAGATCAAGTACTACGAAAAATTATTTATAATTCGTTCCCCGACCACCTCGCCTCTTGGCTTCACGGCTATATCGCTGTTTATTATCATCTTTTTCCACTTATAGCAGTTTCCAGTGCTTACAAACGCCACACCTAAATAGAATCCCATTAAAGAACAGAAGAAAAAGTTGCACCCACTCCAAAAAAAAAAAAACAATCAGCTTTACCACAATGCTTGAAACATAAACCACGCAGAAATCGAGTTTGAAGAAAAGATTAATATACACATTGCACGAATCTTTCTAGTCTGAGTCAACATCCAAAAGCAACGATAATACAGAATTCAGTACTAAAAAGGGACGAAAAACAACAAAATAAAGCAGCATAAAAGAGGCTAAAAAGCTTACAGCGAGAATAGAAACGGTGAAAACACCAATGGTGATAAGGAACACTTTTTTATCATGCTGGCATCAATTCTTTTTTTCTTTTTTCTTTTTGTTTAACAACGTATCCATGCTTGTGCTTAACTAACCCTTAGGTAACGGCCCAACCTCTTGGGACTGCCACCAGGTAAATCAAGGGATGTGCACGGATGACTGACTGATACCCAACGGGATCGTAACCCATACAAACTTCCACAATATTTTAGTGGAGAATTTATCCCATGCGAAATTCGAACATACGACGTCGAAGAATTTCTTTCCACATCACCTCAATCATTACCAATCCATCTATGCCGGTCAACTGGCAGCATTATTTAGTTCTCAGTTCGGCGTCATCCCTTCTCTCTATATATCTCGACAAAATATTCGAACTTTTAAAAGAAAATTTTTTTAAAAAAAATCAAGAATCTTGAATAAAGAGGAGATTTTTTGAGGTGGAAATCCAAGAGCAGAATTGGAGGAGACCAAGTTAACAGAGAGAAAACTCGTTTTCTTGTATTTTTGGGAACTCTTATGTTTGAAAACTTCCTTGTAACGAGGAATGGAGTTGGTGTCCTAACTGGCATAACGAGTATTGATAGGTATGGCATTGGTTGATTCTAAATCGCAGTTTTTTTTGTGTGGCCAAACAGACCTTTGTAGTTATTGTAGAATTGGTCTCTGCTTTGAAAAGAAAAGAAAAAAGGTTTGTGGTTTTTTGTGGATATGGATTTTGAGCTTTAAGTTCATCTTCAGTGAGGAACAAATGGGCTTCCTCTTATTGCGTCTATTTCTATTGGGTTTCAACCCATACTGTAAAAAAATTATTTAGTTGGCTTCAGCACTTTTTGGGTTCGGTTTTTGAGTCGAGAAAAGGTTTTGAACAAAACTTTTGAAAATTGCATCTTGCTTTTCGAAATTGATCATAATATATTTTTTAAAAAAAAATCTATATATATATTTTTTAGTATATTGCATGTACACACAAATTTCATATTATATATTAAATGATTTTCTTATCAAAGTTATGAAATATAGTAATATGAAAAGATTCGTGGTGATCGGTAACCAAAAATGTACACCTAATGGTTGATGGGAAACTTCATTTTTCTTTGTACACTATATAATTGACATGAAATTTCACCAACCACTGAAAAGAATTGTTATTTTTATTTAGCTTTATTTCCATTTATACACAAAACTTCAAGCTAACTTTTTTTTTATTTATATATTTTTCTTCTTTATTGCTGGCAATTATTTCATTGTAGTTATCATAATAGATCAATTCATCAAGGCGTGTGTAGATATAATCATTATTTTAAATAAATTTTTAATACTCATATTAAACTTTGTATTGAAATACAAGCAAATATCAATTATTTTGTGTTAACTGACACATTGTTATTAATAAATATGAGAAAAATCGAATTCTTCCATTGAAAATGTTTACGATTTACGGAGCAAAACAAGAACACAAATGGTTGTATAATTTTTTTATTAAATTGGTACAAAATTCCCTATAAAAATGTGTAGGTCAATAAAAGTTTTTTTTTCTTTTTCCTTTTCTATTTATTTTTTAAAAAGATGGACCCAATTGTGATAGATGGATTAAAGATTCTTCAATCATGGATTTCCACTAGAAAATGTTTTTTTGTTTTTTGGGGAGGAGATCAACGATGTCCACAATTACAAAGTACAGTACATTCTGTTGTTTAATATTTAAGTTATGATTGATAAACCAATATGGGGTTATATATTTTATATATTAATAAAAGTTTAACGAAAATATAATCGAAAACTTGATGAAATATTACATTGAATTTAAATACATATAAAGAAACATGGTACATTGGTACTTATATTTTTATTCAATAATAAGAGAACCAAATTGGTAACTCTCATTATATCCACACGCAGCTAGTTGGTTTTCTTTATCATGGAATTCTGAATCACTATTTTCCTCTTTAACTCTATATCTGAGTAAACAATCTTATGAATCCTATCTTTGTAGCATATGTCTCTCCCTTTCTTCTACCCTGAGACTGACGTATTTTCTTTGTGATTTCAGTCAATTATGAATAATGTATTTATGGTTCGAGTCAAAATCATAAACTATTCTAAGAGGTTTTGGTTTAGTTTTCCCAACTTCCTCATTGTTTTGTTTTTATTGTTATCTATATACATGTAAGGGTCTGTGAAACCATCTCATGACATTTTTTTGTTAATAATAAAATAAAGAACTAAATTGGTACTGTGTAAATTAAAGTTGCACGGACCAACAAATTGAAGATAAAAGGAGGAGGGCATGCACACAAAAGGCAATTGAGATAGTGATGGGAGAAATCAAAAGGCGAGTTGAGCTGCGCTATGTTTGTATTCAATAATTTGACAAATTCTTTAGAAAAGTATGTGTTCTTTTGTGGTTGGGGTGCTTAACGAACCGAATCGGTTCGAAATCGGTCGATTCCGGATCCGTTAAGCATGGAACCGGTCTGATTCGTTAAGGAACCGGATTGGATCCGGTTCGGTTCTAACCGGTTCCGAATCGATCCGATCCGGTTCGTTTTTTTTATTTTCGAACTCTTTTTAAATTTTTTGAACTTTTTTATTTTTTTGATGTTGTAAATGTTTCCACAATATTCATCACAAATTCAATATATTTCTTCTTCATTTCATAATATTAATGCATACAAATAATTGTAAAGAGGTTACAATTGAAAATCTAAATAAAAAATATTACTATTTAACAATCTTCATAATATTTAAGTATTGTTTTGACGTTATCTTTTTCTTGCTCGTCCATAATGATTTACGAATTCGTCAACTGCCCCATTTCTTCTATTCTTACATTCTGCTTCAAACCAATATTTAAGTAATGTGAGCATGCATAACGAATCAGCAGATAGACTACTTATGTATTCTCCAATAATCCGACCACATGTTGAGAATGCTGATTCAGAAGCGACGCTTGAAGCTTGTATCGCATACACGTATCTAGCCATTTTGGATAAGATAGAGAATTGTGTTGCATTTGTCTTCCACCATTGTAAGACGTCGAAGTTGTCTTCCGTAAGAAATTGATAATTCAGATAAATTTGCAACTCAGCCGACGTGCTAGTAAAGGGTCATTTTCCCTTAAGTTTCTTCATGCCCAGCATCCTAATCAAATTGATGCCCCCACCTCTAGATTGAGCTTGTGTTTGTTGTTCAGCATCCCTTTGTTGCAATGACTCACTTGCCTGTTGATTATAATACAATTGAAACATTTTTTTGGAGAGATTGCATTGTAGGCGTCTTTTGATCGTCAACAACCTTCCCCAAAAATTTAGCATAATATTAAAAAATATCTCAAATGAAGATAACATTTACTAGGATCTAGCAAAGTTGCGATGCAGTGCATGTGTGATTGGGGTGCTTAACGGACCGAACCGGTTCGGTCCGGGCCAGTTTCGGTCCGAAACCGAACCAAAATCGGCCGATTCCGGGTCCTTTAAGCACGGAATTGGTCCGATCCGTCAAGGAACCGGATTGGATCCGGTTCGGTTCCAACCGGTTCCGAATCGATCCGATCCGATTCTTTTTGTTTTTTTGTTTTATTTTCGAACTCTTTTTAAATTTTTTATTTTTTGATGTTGTAAATGTTTCCACAATATTCATCACAAATTCAATATATTTCTTCTTCATTTCATAATATTAATGCATACAAATAATTGTAAAGAGATTGCAATTGCAATTGAAAATGTAAATAAAAAATATTTTATTTAACACTCTACATAATCGATAAATATTGTTTTGACGTTATCTCCTTCTTGCTCGTCATAATGATTTACGAATTCGTCAACTGCCACATCTCTTCTATTCTTACATTCTGCTTCAAACCAATATTTAAGTAATGTGAGCATGCATAACGAAACAGCAGATAGACTAATTATGTATTCTCCAATAATTCGGCCACATGTCGAGAATGCCGATTCAGAAGCGACGCTTGAAGCTTGTACCGCATACACGTATCTAGCCATTTTGGCTAAGATAGGGAATTGTGTTGTATTTGTCTTCCACCATTGTAAGACGTCGAAGTTGTCTTCTGTAAGATTGATAATTCAAATAAATTTGCAACTCAGCCGACGTGCTAGTAAAGGGTCATTTTCCCTTAAGTTTTTCCATGCCCAGCATCCTAATCAAATTGATGCCCCCACCTCCAGATTGAGCTTGGGTTTGTTTTTCAGCATCCCTTTGTTGCGATGACTCACTTGTATGATTGATTATAATATAATTGAAACATTTTTTGGAGAGATTACATTGTATGCGTCTTTTGATCGTCAACAACCTTCCCCAAAAATTTAGCATAATATTAAAAAATATATCTCAAATGAAGATAAACATTGACTAGGATCTAGCACGTGTGGGATTTGTTCCCTAATACTTTTTAAATTTAGTTTTCATTGCACTAACAAAAGCATGCAACTCATAATCATCTCTAAATTCTAAAACTTATCAAACATATTAAATACTAAAGGAAGAAAATAAACGAAAGTTGGATAAGTAACACCGGAGAAGCGTTCTGTCGTTTCTTTAGAGCCGTTGTCCAAACTTCAGTAAGGCAACGGCTATAAAGCTGTTGCCTCGCCGAAATACTTTTAATTTTCTTTTTTCGAAATTTACCGGTTCCGGTAGCACCGGAACCGGTGGTGCTATCGGTTTGAAGGCACGGAACCGACCCGGATCGATTTTTTACCGGTTTCGGAGCGGTTCGAAACCGGTTAGCCCATTTTCGGTTCGGTTCCGGGGCGGTCCAGATTGACACAACCCGATAAGCACCCCTATTTCGTAGTCTTGGAAAACGTAGTATTTACATATATGGTTGTGTTTTATAAATGAAACAATCTATACGTACTATAGATGTCTAACTAATTGCATGATAATAATATGTAAGGTATATGAGGATTTGTTAAATTACAATATATTGATTCAAAATATAACTTAATGATATAACTATTGTTTTGAAATTTAACATATTGGAATCAAAAAATTTAAATAATTAATGCACGAGAAAATATGAACAATGGTGTGGAAATACAGTTTTTTGGAAAGAAAATAATAAAAATATTGCTTGGAAAGATAAAATGAACAGTATTGTAGGATCGAGTGATACCGTTTTACCAATAACTATAGTTAAGGGAAATGGCGCAACATCAATATTTTCAACCATACACTGGCACAATCGACATGTGTTCGATCGATCACAAAGCAGAGGCAATTATTGAACCCCAACAATCCATCCCCCAATAGTTGCACTCTCTGCAACTCATGGGAATCGAACACGCGACCTTGGCTCTGATACCAATTGTAGGATCGAGCTCTTACCGCTTTACCAATAACTATAGTTAAGGGTAATGGCACAACATCAATATTTTCAACCATACAATGGCACAAGCGCCATATGTTCGACCGAAAGCAGGGACAATTGTTGAACCCCAACAAGTATGTTAACTTTTGTACAAAAGATAATTTATATTATACTAAAATATAAAAAAATTGTGAACGGGGATAAAATTTAAATTTTTAGACATCTTAAATAAATCAGAAAATATTAAATATTTGTATTCCGTGGGGAATTTCATCTACTCACCTACAATGGATAACGACAATGAACCCGAAGATGTTAAAATGTAGTTACCAGTCAGTAAGTGTTTGGTCACATGGGCAAGTGGCCACTAGGTATAAAGAAATGAATCCGATTTGTCTTGACGTGACAATATCATATAGGGTAGGATATATCATGCATTGAGGATATTCAATGAAAAATATGGTGGGTTTCCATCCCCCGGCGTCAGATCCCTACGCAGCGAAAAAATAAACTTAAACAGATCTAACACTAGGGACGGACGATCGCGCCTGATTCATATATAAACATGCATAAATCGAATATAATGCACGAAAAGATATTAACGTTCAGCGACGTGAATCTGATAGCGGTAGCCCCCAACCTGACCAGATCTTCAAGTCAACACCAGTGCTAGTGTGATGCCGACTTTTTCTATGAAAGAGTGAATTGTGTAGAATGATTGAGAGTCACCTAACCCTTAGAGTTTATTGTCATATTTATAGTTGTAAGATTAGCTAATTGGGCTAGGGTTCATAAAGCTTATCGGGCCAACGTTTGGCTTGCTGAGGCATTTATGCTAACAATCTCTCACTTGCCCAAAAGCCAACACAAAACTACAAACTCATAATCCAAGTAAATCAATCCAATTGAACAACTTGATGTACTACCAATGTACATAATCATGAGACATAAATATATCAAACTTTTAATTTCAGAACTTTCTATAAATGAAATATTTCACATATATAAACTCCACTAAAGTGAAGAGCTTTCAAAAATTAAATCCATCTCTTCTAAATCACTCAGTTTGAGCGCTTAACATTTAAGACTCAATTCTCATCGATAGATCAGCGGCCGGTTGATTGTGACCCAGGGAGGCTCAAGTATATCATAGCAGTAGGATCACAATCTTTGTGATTTTAGAAGTCAAACAACTTCTTATGCTTATCCTGAATGCCCCATTATCGATTAAACTCCTTTAATAGACAGTGGCCGAAATATAATTCAAGGAACAACCTACGAACGTGGGTAGCGTATAGCATCTGCGCTTCACGAAGATCTAGATACAAATGACTAGCAACATACGAGAACCTTTCAGTCATAGTTAGCGTGCAGTACATTCCTCTCACCCAATATGTCCCGACTGAATCTAGTGCATTGGTTGGTCGAAGCCCCTTATGATTTCAATAACTATGTATTTCTTTCACGTTATATGATTCATTGTGTGCGTGTATGAAAACTCATTTTTCACAAGTACTACCC
This sequence comes from Haberlea rhodopensis, assembly GCA_907163345.1. NCBI lineage: Eukaryota > Viridiplantae > Streptophyta > Magnoliopsida > Lamiales > Gesneriaceae > Haberlea > Haberlea rhodopensis. The sequence continues at coordinate 21,959,389 of CAJQUN010000002.1, forward strand.
ACTCTGGCCAGTGATTCCTTGAATCATATATAGAAAAACACATAGGACATCCTGGTTCATCAAGACCAGTGGTGAACCCCCAATGACAATCATAGGCATCTGACAACATCACTGAATACTCAAAATAACAACTTTATGACCAGCATGTGACCTGTCATTAAATCAAAGTAAACAGCTATCTGTCAAGACCTCAATGACGCCTCGGGTCATGAGGAGTAATTGTGCACAACTATGACTATGAATTCTATAGTCGACAAATGGTAACCACTTATATAATTTCGAGTAGGGTCGTTCAGTGTACTCCTTCCTAATGAGCACATATTCATGTGTGCTGACTTCTCCCAGCCAAAGCTGATGAAACGCGGTGCAATACACTAGACACATCATGAATACCAGTCTCTAACGAGCATGTATCTCGAAGACTCATCGACATGGAACATTTAGAAATCACAATCGAGAATGTATTCCATGGACACCATCATATGCGTAACCACAGTCTATATACTATAGAAATCTCAAGGACTTCATCAATGCATCAAGATGCATGGGTAAACAGATGAAGAAGTGCCATATATATTAATATTCAAACAAAGATTTATCATAATAAGATTACAAGTACAATCAATCAACTATTGATTTACTTAAATCACATATGACAACAATATCTTTCACCTTCTCCAAAGCCAACTACCCATGTGTCTACAGACCATCTTCTCAAGATCTCTGACAGACACTAATCATCGTAAAGGCTTTGTCAGTGGATCTGCTATATTTTTCTTGTGAAGCAACTCTCTCGATAAGAATGTCGCATCTACCATTTTTCTCATCAGATGATATTTTCTCAATATATGTTTGGATTCTGATGAGATCTTGGCTATTCGTAATAGCTCAATTGTTGTCACAATACACATGGACTGTGTCAACTGCACTAGAAATTACACCCAACTCTTGGATAAAATTTCATAACCAAACTGTCTCTTTGCTGCATCGTATGCTGCAATGTATTCAGCTTCAATGGTGGAATCTGATGTGGTGTCTTGCTTGGAACATTTCCAAGAGACAGCACCATCATTAAGCTTAAATACAAATCCGAACATTGATTTGATCATCTACATCTTACTGAAAACTAGCATCAGCATAGCTTTCAACTTTTATTTCTCCATTTGCAGATCCAAAAACCATGAAAATATCCTAAGTTTTCATAAGTACTTGAGGATTATTTTTCACAGTTTTCTAGTGATCTTCACCGAGATCTGCATGAATCTGCTCATTACACTAAGAACATACATCATGCCGAGTACATAAAATAGCATACATTATGCTACTAATAATCGAAGCTTAAGGTACCAATGTCATCTTTTCTCTCCCCTCATCAATTTAATGTGCATTGACCTCGAGAGATGAACACTATGACAAATTGGGAGGTTACTTGTTTTCGACTATTCCACGCCAAACCCTTTAGCACAGTGTATGTACGTAGATTGAGAGAGCTCAAGCATCCTCATAGATCCATCCCTATAGATCTTTATGCCAAGCATATGAGATGCTTCTCTCAAATATTTCATAGAGAAATTAGTAGATAACCATGCTTTAATTGATTGATCAAATTCCATTCATAATGAATATGATATAATCGACTTAAAGCACTACAAATGTAATCGCACTCCCACTAACCTTTTTGCACACACATGTCACTTCCAGATTTCTAACAAAATCAAACTTTTTGATAATGTTATCAACCAGATATTCTTGGTTTGGAACGCCTTCTTAGGCCTATAAATGGACATCTAGAGTTTGCAGACATTTTGCTCACGCCCATAAGTTGTGAACACTTTTGGCTGCTACATTTCTACCTCAATGTCACCATTGTGAAATGTTGTATTCACATCCATCTGTCATATCTCATATTCATAATGCAAATATTACTAATAAAATCCAAGTAGACTATAGCATCACAACTGATGAAAAGTTTCTCACAAACACCAGCGCGAGAAGGTGTAAGACAAAGAACTGGTCGCACAACTGAATCGCGAAGCTACTCGATCGAGCATCGTTCCACCATCTAATGGGTTAGCTGTGATTTAGCATGCCCTGCACTAGCTGGGCAAGATGTCGGAGAACAGTACTCCGCCTTTCCTCCGCTGCTTCCAGCCCACATGGTGGAGACGATCCGACGAAAAAAAAATCCGTGCTTTCAACCAAACCTCGTTTTTAGTCGATTTTCTATATTTTTTCGGACTCCAAAATTTCTGAAATTCTAAAGCGATTGTTGGGAAACAATCTAATAAAAATTAATTATCAAATATATGAATAAAAGCGCAACATGGCTCTGATATCACTATTGGGTTTTCGTTCCTGGCGACAGGTCCAAACGCAGCGGAAAAATAAACATAAACAAATCTAACTCAAGGACGGATGATCATGCCTGATTCATATATAAACATGCATAAATCGAATATAATGCACGAAAAGAGATTATCGTTCACTGGCGTGAATCTGATAGCGATAGTCCCTCGAGTCCAACCAAACCTGACAAGATCTTCAAGTCAACACCAGTGCTATGAAAGAGTGAATTGTGTAGAATGATTGAGAGTCGCATAACCCTTAGAGTTGATTGCCATATTTATAGTTGTAAGGTTAGTTAATTGGGCTAGAGTTCATAAAGCTCATCGGGCCAACGGTTGGCTTGCTTGGCATTTATGCTAACAAAATATCCTCAATATATGATGTATTAACCCCATTGGGTAATGCCCCATGGAATAGCCAAAACTCTCCCCAAAAAGGATGTAACAAAAAAAAATGTAGAAGTGGATATAATTAATGTTATGCCCTAAATTCATTCATTACTGTTTCATATGGTGGAAGAAAAAGGCAGTAGATTTTCGAGGCCTTTGGTGAAATTACGCTATTTCAAATACTACCAAAAAATAAGATATTTAATTGTATATTAAAATGTAATTTTTTTATGAGCCTCATGTAGGAATAAATATCTCAGGATATATATTTGGGTATAGCAAACAAGATGACAAATGACTTTGATTGTCAAGACAAGAGTTCAACTTTTTGTCATTGAAACGATATTGTCCCGATATGATGCTTACAGTTTAGCGACAATTCATTTCCCAAGATATAATGACTATGATTTGTGATAAAAGCATATCAAATCACAAATCTACAAACGACAATTCATTCAAAACTTGACAAGAAACAAGATGCACAAATTTTACTTCTTAATATTATGTTTTGATCTAATTTTTTTTTAAAAAACAAATTTATCCAATATTTGTTCTTTATATGTTAGACCAAGATGTGCCACTAAGAGGCACCATTTGAAATCATCATTCAATAAAAAAAAATACAACTGAACGTGAAGGGATACATCAATCCAACAAATCTACACAGGGTGAGATTGATCGCACATGGATGCACGATCGATCGCGTTAGGCAGAAATTTATTGCCCTTTTTCGATAGGTCGCACACCCAACACACGGGGATCTATCGCGACCTCTAGGTTGTGCGATGTACGGATTCCTTTTGTTTGGTCTCTGATGCTTAGTCTTAATTTAATAAGTATCTTTTTCCAGCACTTCCCACCTTACCCGAATGATAAATGTTTATATTCCATTTAATATAATTTTCTCTCTAATTAGTACGTAATTATTTATTATCTCCATTATCGACCGACTAAAGCATAAGAAGTGGGTTATCGACAGATAAGTTGCAAATGGTGACAAATTATTTTGGTTTGTATTACAACATAAGTGTCTCAATTATGTCCCGTATTTCTGTCCTAACCTTAAACGTATAATTTGTCGAAAAAACCATGTCTCCTCCCGAATCATTTCATTAATTGTCGGTACAACGATTAAACGTGTATATATATATATATATATATATATATATATATATATATATATATATATATATATATAATGATGTCGAATTTTTTAAATTAAATTTCCAAAAAATATATATATTTTATTATACACAACCATCCAGACGCATATTAACATCAATTAACATAGCCATTGAAGTTTAAGTTGTGTGTAGTTGGAATATGAATTAACGCAGCCATTAAATTTTATGTGGTTGATACTGGCGAACAAGGTATTAAAGATTAGTACAAGTAGATTTCGGCACTATAAATTCATGAATTTTTTATTAGAAAAAATAAAAGATATAGTTAGAATTTGAAATAAAAATTTGAGAACTTTTAGGTTATGTTTGGATTGAAGGATTTGAAATGAGTGCATTTCAAATTTCTCACTCAAATCGACTTTTATGTTTGGGTAAAAAAATGATTTAGATATTTCAAATTCCTCCATTTTCAATGCATTTCTTGTGCATTTTGGATGGATTTGAAATAACAACAAACTACAAGTCATTTCAAATACATGAATTTTAAATGATTAGATTTCAATCAATTCCTCTAAATCAAATCATTTCGTCCAAATGCACCTTAAAAAATGCAATTTTTATATCATTTAGTCTAATTGATTTGTGTACATATGATATATTTATGTTAGTAGGCTTTTTCTGATATTAATACAATTAAAATTAATCATAGTTGTCATTGCCACTTGACTTAGTGGCATGTAATTCTCCTTATTTAGGAGGAGGTCAAATTATAGACCCCAATTTTTTTTTTTGTGGGCCGAATTTTCTTTTTTTTTTAAAAAAACGTTTAGTAAAATTTTGTTTAAAAAATAATAATTGCATTGACAAAAAAAAAATTTGGTGGAGTGCGGGTTCGCCTCTCCATTGATCCTTTGTACATGAAACAGAGCAAGTTATCACATTATATAGCAAAGCTTTAAGAACACTTTATAGAAATTATGAATCCAAGTGTTATTTTACGTATTAAATATTTCGAAAACCACTATCTCAAAGCAAATGACTATTAATATAAAAAGCCATAAGAATGAAACTAAATTTTTGAATTTGAAATTTAAATTTTAAAATAATTGTTAAAAACAGTTATTAAAATTCATTTTTATATATAAAAAAACAACTAATGTGTCACACAATAAAGCTTTGAGAGAGGATAATTGAATGTCATTTAAGGAGGGATGTTAAGATATCGGAGAACCAATTTGAGTTCATGCCAGGATGGTCAACTACTGAAGCTATCTATTTACTTCGTCAACTTATCGAGCGTTATCGTGAGATGAGTAAAGATCTGCATATGATCTTTATAGACTTGGAGAATGCCTGCGATAAAGTACCGAGGGAGATATTATGGTGGGCTTTGATGCAGAAAAAAGTTCACATCAAGTATGTCAATATAATCAAGGACATGTACGACGAAGTAACATCCAATGTGAGAACGTGCGGTGGGGGTGACAAGTGAGTTCTCGATCACTATTGGATTGCATCAAGGGTCTGCGTTGAGTTCTTTTATTTTCGCCCTAGTGATGAATGAGATAACAAAAGATATACATACTGAATTACCTTGGAACATACTTTTTGCTGACGACGTTGTGTTAATCGAAAAGACAATGGTAGGGGTAAATGCCAAATTGGAGTTATGGAGAGATACATTGGAATCAAATGTTTTAGATTAAGTATGTCTAAAACGAAATATATGGAGTGCAAATTAGTGGTTATTCCTTTCGAGATTCCGGTGTTGTAGCACTCGGTGGTCAAGAGGTATCGATGAGCAACACGTTTCAATACCTAGGTTCAGTTATCCAAAAGGATGGAGAGATTGACAGTAACGTTAACCACATGATTCAGGCTGGCTGGTTGAAATGGAGAAACGCCATCGGAGTTCTATGTGATCATAATATCCCGCTGAAATTGAAGTGAAATTTTTCTAGAATCGTCGTTATACCCGGCATGGTGTATGAGACAGAATGATGGGCACTCAAGATGAATCATATCCAAAAGATGAGTGTGGCGAAGATGCGTATGCTTCGTTGGATGTGTGGTAAGAACAAAAGAGATAAAATAAGGAACCGATATATTCGAGCTGAAGTAGGTGTAACTTGTATAGAAGAGATGCTGCAAGAAAGCCACTTACGTTGGTTTGGTCATATTCAACGTAGGCTCAGCAGTGCACCTGTGCGTCGAGTGGAGTCCGTGGATTTCGGCCAGTTCACGAGAGCGAGAGGACAATCGAAGAAGACATATCATGAAGTATACACAAAGACTTGGAGTGCAAGGGGATTATATAAGTGTTTGGAGAAGACTGATGCATATGTCCGACCCAATTTGATTATCTCTATTGTTCATGTAGCCTACCTCAATTCATTGAGATTAAATGTCCAATTTGATTATCTCTATTATTTATGTAGCCTACCTTAATTCATTATGATTAAATATTTTAGTTGGGATTTTCATGCACTCTCGCATTAACAAACTATCTAACATATTATACTCCATTCTACAGTATATTCGGACGAACCAAATTAATCAGTACTTTAACAAATAATTAATTTATTATAACAAACCAACAATCAAGAAAACCTAAACTTGAAGGCCTCAAGCTTCCATTATTTCAAGAAAGCCAGCTCCAAATCCTCCTTTAAACTACTACTTTTCTAAACCTTTCCCAATCCTCAAAAGTCTTTAATCTCTCAGCAAGTTTCACGAATACTCCCATTTCATCTCCCCACGTCGCTCAAATCTTCTTGTAGAGACAGAGACATGCTGAGCTTTTCAACATTTTTGTAGAACAAGTCGCTCATTTTGACTCCCAAACCTGCATCATCTTAAATTACTTCAACTAAATTCTCACCATTTTCTTTCTTATTCCAAAAATCGTTCAAACTTCCTTGCAAACACTGTTCACTGCTTTTAATTTCAGTTTCAAAGCAAACAAATTAAACTGATCAAGAAAATTTTGAGCTGTTTCCAGGCCCGACAATGGTGATTGAAGTTTTCCCCGACAGCCCGAGCCTGGGCATGAGCCCTCGGATCTCCTTCTCGCATGATCTTCCCCAAACAGACGTTGTGCCAATCGAACAATACATTCGATCGGGTTCCTCGTCCAGCATCGATTTTGATTTCTGCGTTTTTCGCGAAAGCTTCGATCAAGAATCATCCTCCGCCGACGAGCTTTTCTTCGATGGAAGAATCCTCCCAATCGAGATCAAGAAAAGGCTAGCCCCACCAATAAACGCCTACGACCCACCTCCTCTCCCGCCGGCACCAGCATTTACTCCGCCGCAACCATCTCCGCTTCCTCACAAAACCACCAAATTCACATCCCCCCACGAAGCAAAACAGTACCCAAATCCAGAATCAGAAGATAAGAAATCATCATTCTGGAGTTTCAAGCGCAGCACGAGCTTAAACTGTGGCAGTGGCTACGCGCGGACCCTCTGCCCGCTGCCGCTTTTATCCCGCAGCAACTCCACAGGCTCAACTGCGAGCTCGAAACGCGCGTCACTTTCAAATAATCAGAAGCAGAATTTCTTCAAGAACTCCCAGAACAGTCCCTTAAGACAATCGCAACTTCCATCTATTTATTCTTCAAATACCCACCAGAGGCCGCCATTGAAGAGGACAAATAATTCTTACAACTACGGGATCAAAATCAACCCAGTTTTGAACGTCCCTCACGCAAATCTCTTCGGTTTGGGGTCCATCTTTTCCGGCGGCAAAGACAAGATCAAGAAGAAGTATTAATTATTAATATCTGCTTGCTTTTTCACTTTTTTATTAAACAAAAATGTGTTGGACTGTAATAAGATAGCGATAATGGGAATTTGAAGAAATTGTGTGATGGGGCCGACTGATTTGCCATTATTCAGTCTCTCCCACATGCTTAAAGAGATGGTGGGAAAGAGGAGCGAATTTTTCTTTCCTGTGGTGCTTTTATTTTTATTTTCTTCTTGTCATGTTCGTTTGAATATTCTCATCTTTTCCATTCAAGCCTGATTTTGTGTCAGATATATATTTAAGAATTGGTCTATTTTGACAGGATGAGTATTTTCCTACCATCATCAAAATGAAAAGAAGTTATTTTCAGTAGGTTCCCACATGGCACTCGTCAGTTGCAAGCATGTTGGTTTTGATAGAAAGTTGAAACGCCTTTAAAAATAAAAATAAAAAAAGTTGAAACTCAATTCAACTAATTCAGGTTCAGAAAAATCTTTCCAAAATTTATTGGAGATAGCGAAACGTGATTTGTTAAAAAAAACTGAAGTACTTATCTACTTGTTGGATCCATCCCATGATCAAGCAGTGCTGGCAAATGGATCGGCCTGCCCGTGGCGCGGCACGTTGCAAACTATCTTAAAACTAATGCAAAACGGTTTGGGAATTGGATGCATCTATCTTAAAACTAATGCAAAACGGTTTGGGAATTGGACTGATATGATTCAGTTACATAAGCACACAGCTACAGCCTACGTGATGAATATATGGATATATTTTTGCTCAATAAATCGATTATTGATTGTCTGGAAAGGTTGTGTTGTCAGAAAAGTTGGTTTCGCTTTTAATCTTTGTTGGATTAGTCGGTACAACCAACTTTGGCTGATAAGATTTGGATGTCACGCAATAGTCTATTTACGGTAACTTAATCGCATTATTAAATTATAAATACACGCAGCTTTAAACCTTCCACATGTCAGCAATTTTGATATTTCTTTTGTTTAGGTGGATCTTTCAAAGGCGAAACCAATTTAATTATTTGATTCAAAACTTTATTATTATTTAGGCTGAGTGATACGATTCGACCAAGAAACTTAAAGGAGGAGCAGGAGGCGAGGAATCAAACCAAGCAAGTTCAAGGATTATATATTTAGCTAAGTAGGGGTTAAATAATTAGTTACCAAGTCAGTTACAAGTATTTGCTTCAAGTTAGTATTGAGATGTATAAATAGGCAGTACATAACATTTTATTCAACCAATTCAGTTACTTCTTCTTTCTTTCGATATTCTCTATTCTCGTCGGGGGCGAATGGGGCCCAACCCAATATATATATATATATATATATATATATATATATATATATATATATATATATATATATATATATATATATATATATATATATATATATATACTTGAAGAAGTGTGAGCAGGTGGATTTCTTGTTCCACAATAATTTTAGATTTATTTAATTGCTCAAAAAAAATCTATTTTTAAAATTATGTTGAAAAAAATTATTTCATACTTATTTATCCAATTTTCTCAGTTTTTAAGCTTATTTCTTAAAAATATGTAGATATACATCTCTTTTATTAAAAAATTATTATTTTAAAAAAATTTCTTCAATCTAAATTTAAACTCATCGTATTCATTAATTTGAAATTTACAAAAGATTGTGAATGAAGTAATAAGGAAAACTTAATAATACAAAGAAATATATTATTAAATAATAACTAACGAATATGTGAATGAATGAGCTATAGTCGATGAATGTTCAAAAATCCCCCATTAAGAATGAAAGGACCTAATGGGCATTAATCTCCTAAAATTCCTTTCGGGCTCCGCTCCAAACCCGTGCAAAGGGCTGCATCTCCCTTAGATCTCTTTAGCCACCCATGCAAAATTCCTCTCGTGCTTCTCGCTCTCTTTTTTTTCTCAAGGACGGCATCTCGAGTCATTTGGTGCCCTCGTTGATTTTCGATTCGTGATCTGCATCGTTGAGCTTGCAGTTGTGCCCAATTTTTCTGTAAATTGTACACTGGGGCTTGTTCGATCATCGTTGATATTTTTTCCTCACCATTTCAATTTGTGATCCAATTTCCGTACAATTGTGCTCCTTTCTTCTGCGTGAATTCTCTCTGGTGGTGCTCGATTCCTTCATTCAAGTGTGTTGAGAGTTTTGAATTGTTCTGTTCCTTGCAGTACCACTTTGAATCTGTCGATTTTGTTCCTTAATTCTGCGATAACAAGGGCATTCATTTGAGGAAATTCTTTCTACAATCACTGCATCACAAGAATATCATACACATTGCTAGATAAACAACCCATTACTGTCGAAATTTGCACAAATTCGTTGCACGAAATCACAAGGGGCAGCAGACAGCACATGCGAAGGCCGAGCAATTGCTTGGACAATCGCAACCGCCTTCGCATATCACTCCTTATTTTCAGTCGCACCGGCCATCGAACTCTTCAGATCCGATGCAGCAGTTGAAGTCAATGCGATTAGAAGCGCCGTGATTTTCAGGGGAAAATGTTACCGCTTGGATATCTCGAATGCAAAGGTATTAATTACTATAATACGTTGGATTCATAGCGTTTAATATTCGCTCATTATTACTTGGATGAGGATGCCCTAGATTGGTATGAATTGATGTCTCGGAATCAATTGTTATATACTTGGCGTTAATTTTTATCCAGCGCGCTTTGGTCCTTATGTGTGAAGATTATTTTGGTACATTGAGCAAATTAACACAACAACATTCACTTGCTTCCTACCAGTATCAATTCGAACATTTAGCAAGCAAGTGGCCTAGTGTTCCTGAAGTATTTTCCATTAGTTGTTTTGTGTCTGGGCCCAAATCGAAATTGCGGCAAGAAATTCAAGTTTATTGCCCTACTTCCTTGGTTCAAGCTATGGAATTAGCAAGATTCTTTGACAATAAACTGTTGGATTCTAAACGGAATTCAAGAATTGAAAGGATGGATCAAACGATGCTTGATATAAAAGGTGATGTTGGATGAATATTTCCCTAGGAAAACAGAGGCAACAAGTGGGGGGTATTCGCCTTGATTCCAGTAACATCAATTAAAAGATGAATCCCATTAAAACGGATGAAAACACTAACAACAGTAAATTAGAGGAGGGAAGTCTGTAGGTCAAAGTGGAGGACAACTTGTGTGTGATCTTTTACACGCGACTGTACTCATAATTGTAGGTAAGCAAATTCTGGTGGACAAATCCTTAAATTTGAGGGCCAAATTGTGAAGACATAAGGCTACATTAAATTTTAGCATGGACAATACCACGAAAGAAAATTCTGGGGCAGAGGAAGTTAACTTCCTGCATGTCCAAGAAATAGTGACTTCACTTGTGTTCAAAGAGGCTGCCTCGGATGGACGTGAACCGAGAGCTGTGCTTCACGTAGAGATTGGAATGAAACTTTCAGAGGTGAGTGGGCGATGACTCAGCATAGAGTTAATCAATAGATATAGGGAAGAAAGACATTAAATTCATATATATTGTTAGTGTTATTCAGATATGGGCACCACTGGAAAATTCCTTGCAAGATCTGGCCGGCTTCGGAGCACTTACCTCACTTGCTATTTTCACAATGACAATGGCCATGCTGCCATTCGAGTACTTAATGAGATGAGACAAAAGGAGTTTTATACCTGATAATTATGCTTACACAAGTGTAGTGGCAGTTTTGGCACTCATAGCTGAAAGAGAAGAGCACTGCCAGCAGCTACATTGTGGTATGGTCAAGTTCGGAACTGGGTTATTCACTTCTGTGTTAAATGACCTGATAGTCGCTTATGTCAAGTGTGCGTCCTCGCCAATGACTTCCTTGTTGTCATTAATGGCCTCAGCGAGAAAGTTATTTGACGGGTTGGATGAGAAAGGTGCACTTACAGGGACGACGATCATAACAGGGTATGTTAAGAGTGATGATCTTGTGTCTGCCCAGGAAGTTTTCGATTGCATGAATGAAAAGTTGGTGGCATGGAATGCTATGAATTCTGGATATGTAGAGAAAGGATCGGTGTTTCAAGTGCTTGAATTGTTTAGAAAGATGCATTCTTTGGGGATTAACCTTGAGGGTTTTACCCAACCAATGTTCTTAGTGCTTGTGTTGATGCTGAGTTGTTTCTACCTGCTTGCATCAATGACCTTCTTTCATGGAACGCAATTTTATCAGTCTATGTTAGTGTTAGGTAAATTGTCGAGGCAAATTCCATCTTCAAAGGGTTGCGTGAAAGCAATATATGTTATCCTGGACAGTGTTGCTATCTGGATTAGCACAAAATAGGTCAGGTGAAGATGATTTGAAGTTTTTCAATAAACTGAACTCACGTTACACCTTGAGAACAAGGTCTGTGTCGAGCGGATGGGTAATGATACGATTAATGCAAGGGCCAGAGAAGATAAAAGCAGAACCAAGAAGCTGAAAGGAAGAGCAGGAGGCGAGGAATCAAACCAAGCAAGTTCAAGGACTATATACTTAGCTAAGTAGGGATTATATAGTTAGTTACCAAGTCAGTTACAAGTAGTTGTTTCAAGTTAGTATTGAGATGTATAAATAGACAGTGTACATAACATTTTTATTCAATCAGTTCAGTTGTCAATGAAATAGTTCTTCTTTCTTTCAATATTCTCTATTCTCACTCCCTTTTCTCAAGGAGATCGACGATCTCGAATTCGCTCGTATCATTGAGTTTTTTACAGAATCATAAGCATGGGTATCAACTTACAGGCCAACCGACTCGAACATAATTATAATCGAACTTGAGCTTTCATATAATCGTTCAAAAGCTCAATAACGGACTGAATAGCTTTTATTACTATTAGTTCTTATTTATATAATATTGATTAAATACTGCAGTAGTTAAAATCATTGATCCGGAATTTTTATACTTGATCACTGTTTTTATCTTGATCCTCATAATACAGTATTTAATGCTTTTATTTTGCATTTGATTTTAATGTGGTGTTTGCAAATGTTTTTGCAAACTGCTTATCAGCTTTTCGGATAAAAAAACAGATTTTGAGTGTTTTATTTCCTTGGTTCTGCTATTGCTTCTTTAAAAATAAGCAGAAAAAAGCAGAAGCAGAGAAGCAGATCATGACATGCTTTTGACTGCTTTAACTTGTTTTGTGTCAATTTTGTAATTAATTGAAGTTTATTAAGCAGTTTTTATTTTTTAATAATAAACACTCAATGTTTTTGCTTAAAAACAACTTTTTCTAACTTTAAGCAAAAGCAACATATAAGTGTTTTGAATAAGCAATTGCAAACACTTCCTAAATCCATCACTTATACAATATTTAAACGTTTGGAGCTCAAAATTTCATGGTTACAAAAATAAACAATAAACTTTATAAAAAATTGATTTGTTGACATCCTCTAACGAGAGTTGCTCCCATATTCCCCCTTGATATCTGGAGCTCTGTCATTGCTGAATGTTATAAATTGTTAACCTTATTTATGTCATATTTCGCTTGATGTTCCACAGAACTTGGTTTCATCTGGGATGTAAATTTGGAATATCACTTGAATTCTGTGCAAACTTAATTTCATCTCTGTAAAAACCCGGATTTGAGGTTATCCAACATTGGAGGTAATTGTGACAAGTCAAACTCTTTTTTTTTAATTAACTAAAATTATATTGGATTAGAGTTTAACTAGAACTCTAATTAATTTAAATAGAATAACTAAGTGTTTTAGTGGATGTCCAATTCTTGATAGATGAGGTCCCACTTCTTCAAAACTCTAGCCAAGGGATACCAAGATTTTCTAATGACTACCAAGGAGTCATAGCCATCACAAACCCAATCAATAACACCCTTTATCAAGCAAACTCGATCAAGCCAAATTTGGGAGTTATAACCGATAGAGTACACCATGATTCCTGATTTTTCGATGACTACCAAGAGTCCCAAACCATCATGATTTGGTTCGAACCAAATCAACCCTTGTAAGTTAAGGATTCCGTTGCCATACAACTCGAGATTTCCAAGATATGGCCTTCGAAAAATCTGAATTTATTCAACACAATCTGCACAGATTTGATCCCCTATATTTTGAGTTAGAGTCCAACCCAAACACATCAACTTGGCCTCCACTTTTGCCTATAAATAGAGCCAGCTTTGGCAGCACTTTCACATCACAAGCCAACCCTTCTCAGCCTTTAAAATCGAGAACAAGCCATCTCCTTCCAGCCATAAAAATCGAGAAGATAAACCCACGGCTTCTGTCATCTGTTTCTGTCCAACAATTCGAAAATTTCCAGCATCTGTTTCAGTCCCTTTCTGTCATCAATCTGTCCAGATTTTGTTACCAAAGTTCGATAGTGTTCCAGCCTATAAATTCGACGATAACCCTCACTCCCAAGCCGTGACTTGTTCGTCTGTTTCCAGAATCTGTCCGAGTTAGTCCAGCAAACAATCACCGAGAGATCAAGCCATAGTTGCTGCGTCCCTTACTTCGATATTCCTTCAACCAAAGCCGTTACTCGCTTTTCCAGTTTCTGTTCGATTGAAAGCAACTATAACCGAGCCAAGTTTCAACATTTAAACCATCGAAGTGCAACCAAGATTCTGTTTAAGCAATCTGTTCGAATTCCAGAAATTGGTTCAAGTTTTGGGCACCCTTTTCGTGTTGTTCAAGAGCCAAGGAGATAAGAATTCAAGTGTGTCATACCTTTGATCAATGAAGCACGATATCAAGCACTGTAAGTGAGCTTTTGTTATATATATTCGTTTCGTTTTCTAAAAATCATATAGTATGTTTTGAAATCCCGATCGATATGTATTATGTTCAAATTATGAAAGTATATTTTGTAAGCACGCTAAACTCGAAATCTAATTGGATTTGGATCCCCATGACCCTGATGCGGTGGGGTGTAACCGCTAAAAGAACCTTATACGGTGGTAATCCGTTGTTTCTGGATTATCCAGACCCTTTATTCGTGGGTTAGCCGATGTTATGACCTCATCTCTAGGAGGGTTAAGTCTAGAGACTGATATCAGTACCAAGAAGAGAGTAGAATGCTTTACTGTGCTTAAGTATATGAAAATTATGAAACGATATGTTATGTCATGGCTCGTAAGGGCAAATCAAGTATGTTAAGATACATTCATATCGGTTTATGCAAGTTTTATGATACAAGTTTATGAAAATTATGTATATGTATGATATCGATTGTCCCCCACTTGCTGAGTGTTTTCCAAAGCATTCAACCCTTACTCTACATACCCAGATAAAGCCGAAGAAGAATTAGAGCAAGAAGAAGAGCACCAATTTTGGGGTTGGTGAAATCAAGTCCGCTGCGTAGATCAAGATCTTTTATGTTTTCAAGTTTTCCAATTTTAAGACAATTTTAATTATTCAGTTGTTAAGTTTTTAATTCCGCATTTCTTTATTCAGTGTAAAGACAATGGTTTTTATTGATTTCAAGTTGTTTATGGAAAAAGACTGGCTTTTCAGTCGTTATGATATTACGAGGCTTATTGGTTTCCTAGTTGTAATGGAAATCAATGCCGGTGTTATTGACCCCGATCTCGGGGCGTGACAATCTCTCAACCAGAGTTGATGGATTCTTTTTATCCTTTTATGGTCGACATGTTAAGAGCATCTTCAAAAATATTTTTATGCATAAATTTTTTTAAATATAAAGTGTAATTTCTGAAATATACAATCTTTTATTCTTCAACATTATCCATGAGGCACAACCAGCACAACATATTTAAGCTTCCAGTACATTACAATCAGATAGCCAAAATAACCTCTCACCTTTCTCGAAATGTAATCCAGGAAAGAATTAACGAAAAACTTTATGGACAAAATCATAGAATACGGTCAGGAATTCTGCTCAAATCTCAAAACAATCTGTGCCCTGAAACACTTCTTCCAGTTCCTCTGTTAATCCTTCCTCCCCTGTTTTCTGCATTAATGATCGCGTTGCTTGCAGCAGCGGCAGCTGATCCCTTCAATTCATCAAAGCTCGCATAGCTCTTCCTACCCATTAATCCACCCCCTCTATTGTACGCTGAATTCGTGGGCGTACTTCCTCCGCCCACTTTACTGTAAATCCTTCCATAGCTCGTATATTTTTTATTGGAGATGAGTTTATGTCACTCTACCATGAAAGTGGTGACTTATTATCTACACGTTTTATGAGAATAGCATGTTGTGCCACTAGCACCACCAGATTTCGTGCCTCCTACATATAAATAAGTCTATTTGAGAGTTATATTTCCCTTTATCTGAAATGGCAGGGACATAAGTGTAATTGATATTGGTCTGAAATGGTTGGACCACTAAGACCCTCACACATTATATATATTAGCAGACGACGCACATGCGTTGCTGTGTAACGTAATTTTTATACTTGATCACTGTTTTTATCTTGATCCTCATAATACAGTTTTAATGCTTTTATTTGCATTTGATTTTAATGTGGTGTTTGCAAATGTTTTTGCAAACTGCTTATCAGCTTTTCGGATAAAAAAACAGATTTTGACTGTTTTATTTCCTTGCTTCTGTTATTGCTTCTTTAAAAATAAGCAGAAAAAAGCAGAAGCAGAGAAGCAGATCATGACATGCTTTTGACTGCTTTAACTTGTTTTGTGTCAATTTTGTAATTAATTGAAGTTTATTAAGCAGTTTTTATTTTTTAATAATAAACACTCAATGTTTTTGCTTAAAAACAACTTTTTCTAACTTTAAGCAAAAGCAACATATAAGTGTTTTGAATAAGCAATTGCAAACACTTCCTAAATCCATCACTTATACAATATTTAAACGTTTGGAGCTCAAGATTTCATGGTTATAAAAATAAACAATAAACTTTATAAAAAATTGATTTGTTGACATCCTCTAACGAGAGCTGCTCCCATATTCCCCCCTTGATATCTGGAGCTCTGCCATTGCTGAATGTTATAAATTGTTAACCTTATTTATGTCATATTTCGCTTGATGTTCCACAGAACTTGGTTTCATCTGGGATGTAAATTTGGAATATCACTTGAATTCTGTGCAAACTTAATTTCATCTCTCAACCAGAGTTGATGGATTCTTTTTATCCTTTTATGGTCGACATGTTAAGAGAGGGCATCTTCAAAAATATTTTTATGCATAAATTTTTTTAAATATAAAGTGTAATTTCTGAAATATACTATCTTTTATTCTTCAACATTATCCATGAGGCACAACCAGCACAACTTATTTAAGCTTCCAGTACATTACAATCAGATAGCCAAAATAACCTCTCACCTTTCTCGAAATGTAATCCATGAAAGAATTAACGAAAAACTTTATGGACAAAATCATAGAATACGGTCAGGAATTCTGCTCAATTCTCAAAACAATCTGTGCCCTGAAACACTTCTTCCAGTTCCTCTGTTAATCCTTCCTCCCCTGTTTTCTGCATTAATGATCGCGTTGCTTGCAGCAGCGGCAGCTGATCCCTTCAATTCATCAAAGCTCGCATAGCTCTTCCTACCCATTAATCCACCCCCTCTATTGTACGCTGAATTCGTGGGCGTACTTCCTCCGCCCACTTTACTGTAAATCCTTCCGCTCTTCAACAGCCCTGTTGGCGGCGTCACCGACCGCTCTATCACAGGTGGCAGTACAACGGTTGGTTTACGATTCTCCTTCCTCGAGATGGAGGAGAAATCCGGCACTGATTGAGTCAGGATAGAGGACCCTTTTGGCCTTTTTGGTGGTGTTGCGAAGC
The DNA here is from genome assembly GCA_907163345.1 of Haberlea rhodopensis. NCBI lineage: Eukaryota > Viridiplantae > Streptophyta > Magnoliopsida > Lamiales > Gesneriaceae > Haberlea > Haberlea rhodopensis. Next base: position 21,976,737 of record CAJQUN010000002.1, read on the forward strand.
TTGGATTTGCCTGGGAATTGAATTTCACCTGCTTCTTCTGTGGGGTCAGAATCGACCGATTTTGAAGCGTTTCAACTCTTTCTTTTCCTGGGGTTTTCTGTAATTTCAACTGCTTCATTCTTAGCCTTTTATCCCTGAGATCTGAGTACTCGTTGTATCTAGGTCCTCTCTGTATGGTGAAAGTATCAGCTGTGAGTTTCGCGATCTGGGGATTGTGGCAATCTGAAAATTGTGTGAGAATCAGAAATTTAGGATTGAGAGCAGCGTACAGAGAATCTATGGTTTCGCTTTTAGGAAGCGGCGGAGAGACACTGCTCTCAGCCATCGACGGTGGATTTTTTAGAGTCTGAAAACAGAGGTACTAACAATTTAGGAGATTTTGAGTTTCCAACGGTCTAATAATGAAGGTCAAAAGCGGTAGATCGATATTAATTACAACGTTCGCATGAGTCATTGAGTTGTGGCTCGATTTATTAATAATTATACTTGTTAACATACATAATATTTATTATTAGTTGAACTATTAAATAACTTAGACTGGATCTTCGTTTAATGGCTTACAAATGATAACTTTCATAGTACTTCGTTTTCCCTTAATTTTCTCCTTATGTTATGCATTAATGGAAAAGAAAACGATATACATCACACTTTTGACTCAAAAAAAAATAAAATTTTATAGTTTTAATCTAAAATTTATTAAAATCATGCTGAACTTTATATATACAGGTGTCCATCTGCACGTTTTGTGTGCTTGTACTATTTTTAAATTTAATTTTTTGTGTAATTGAACAATAAAGTTTTTGTGTCCAAGAATCTATATTTTATTTAATAAAAATTAAAATCTTCATCAATTAAAGATGTAAAAAATAATAGAAATTTAAAAGAGAAAGGGTAAGTTTGGGATTTCCCAAAAAGACATCAAATTTGTCGATCTAACCCTCTTTCACTATATAAAATATAAAATGGACATGTTTTATTGGGCAACAAAATAGAGTACAAAGTCTTGGCTTATTTATGGGTTAATAAAATATTCAATCTTTACTACAAACATTTGAGAGCTAGGAATCATGTTAAAAGTAAGTCTTTTTTGTTCACTAATTAATATTTCAATACTTAATAATTAGATAAAATGATCGAAACATTATATTATTTTCATTTGTTATATGTTATTATCTACACGTTGTTTTACAATGGGAATTGAGAATTTTGATTTTAACAAGGATTCAGACCCACGTATATTTTCTATCGGAGATGAGTTTATGTCACTCTACCATGAAAGTGGTGACTTATTATGTACACGTTTTATGAGAATAGCATGTTGTGCCATTAGCACCACCAGATTTCGTGCCTCCTACATATAAATCAGTCTATTGGAGAGTTATATTTCCCTTTATCTGAAATGGTAGGGGCATGACTGTAATTAGATATTGGTCTGAAAAAGTCGGATCACTAAGACCCTCACGCATTACATATACTAGCGGTCGACGCACGCGTTGCGTGTGTAACGTAATAAATAAATATTTTGTATTTGATATGTGTAATACTTTGCGCATCATATCACAATTTTTTAAAACCGATGAAGGGATTACTTTTTTAAAAAACTGAAGCAGTTTTGGGATATGGAGGGAGAAATGTGATGTTTTTTTGTTTTTCCTTTTTGCCCTATAAGTAATTTGATATTGGTTTATTTAGGACAGACCAAAGTAGTTATTATAAGGGTTTACACTTTATATATGCTAGCGGACGACGCATACGCGTTGCGTGTGGAACGTAATATTTTGTATTGGATGTGTAAAACTGATGACGTGATTTTTTTTTTTAAACTGAAGCAATTTTGGAACATGGAGGGAGAGATGTGATGTTTTTTTGTTTTACCTTTTTGCCCCATAATAATAAAAAGCCAAGTAATTTGTTTGGACATATAAGTAATTTGACATTGGTTTATTTATGACGGACCAAAGTAGTTATTATAAGGGGTTTACACTTTATAAAATAGTATATATATATATATATATATATATATATATATATATATATATATATATATATATATATATATATATATATATAACACATATTATATTTTATTATTCCATAAAGTGTTTGATTCTTATTAAGATCATGGACACATAGCACTATTAAAATTTGTATATGTATATTTTTTCAAAAATTAGAAATTATCTTAAAATATAAAAAATGGCACACTTCACTGAACTAAGACGACTCCCCTTCACCATGGATTGAAATTGAATGCAGGATAGACTAAAATATAAAAATATAACAAAAATAAAAAAAAATTTGAAATTAACGTAACAAAAAAAGTGTTTATAAAATTATAGGAAATCGTTTCTTGAACAAACGATTTCTACTTTTTTTATTTTTTTTTAAAATAAAGGTAAATTCGTTTCTTAAAGAAACGAATTCACCTTTTTCATTTTTTTTAATTTTAAATATAATATAATATATAATTATTATATATACTATAATATAATAATAATAATTATTATGATATTATATAAAATATTATATAAATATATATATAAAAACATATCTGTATATATATAATACAATATCTTAAAAAAAAAATTCCTTCATAAAACCGGTATCATTTCATACCAATGTCTAATTATATTCATGTCCCTGTCAGTCTAAAATATTATCATCACATCTGCCATCTATGCCAATTATCACATCAATTTTATAATAATAATTATTTTTATTAATTATTTTTATTTTTATATAATAATAATTATTTTTATTTTAGTAATAATAATAATTACTAATTTTATAATAATAATAATTATTATTATTATTATCCGTTTTACAAAAATCAGATTACTGTCCGCTCAGTTTGACATTTCTATGCAATTATTATTATTATTATTGTAAAAATAAAAAAAATTAATAATAATAATAGATCTGTGGGGTATGATCTTGCCGACAATCATGACCCGACAAGATGGTAACGATGCACCATCAGGGTACACATACTCGGAATGCGTTGTACAGCTCGACAAGACTCGAACACAATTATTCTTTTTATTATAATTATATATATAAATATAATATATATTATTATATATATATATTATATATATACAGATACGTATATATATATGTATAATATTTTATATAATATAATTATAATTATTATATTATATTATATTATAGTATATATATAATTATATTATATTTAAAATTAAAAAAAAATGTAAAATTATTTAAAAAAAAATAAAAAAAAAAGTAGAAATCGTTCAAGAAACGATTTCCTATAATTTGATAACTTTTTTTCTTACGTTAATTTCAAATTTTTTTTTATTTTTGTTATATTTTTATATTTTAGTCATGCAGGATAAGGGTGAGTTTGATTTCTCCCTTCAATGATATTCAGTTGCATTTACAGTGGAATTACCATAATCAGATAAATATAAGTAGGAAAATAAAGTTGAAATCTCCACCAATTTCGTTACCAACGAGTAAGCAAAGAGTCATCTCCTGTTCAACTAGTTGTTCCCTTCTTCTCACTTGTCATTCTCCGCACGGACGCCCCGAAGCTCATCCGCCAGCGCACGCTTATTTGATTATTCAAATCTCTGTTGAAGCGTTTTCGAATTCGAAGCGGCAACAGAATCGCAATTGATTCATCTTCTGGAAATAACACTGGTAATATGGTGCTGATTTGTTGGATTTTGACATGTTTGTGACATCTGATTTCACCGTTTTTTTATGGATGATACATTTTAGTATGTATTTATTATAAGTTTCGTGTGGTTTTACTTAGTTCGATTTCTGACTAGCATTATTAGTGTAGCATTGAGTTGAACCGTGCGTTTTACGCTGGATTTTTTTAATTACTGTTTTGTTGACTTTTTAGCTGTCCTAATTAAAGCGTTGACAGGCCAGCTCGTGGAAAATGCAAGCTTCCATTAAATCGGGCTTTGGCCTCCAAAACCGTAGGCTTTTTTGGGGAGTGAGTGATTACAGGAAAAAGGACTTGGCTTTTTCTGGAAGTGTACCTTGTCTTCCGATGAGTAAGAGGACTAGTTGCTTTGGATTTCGGATCAGTTCTGCTTCAATGGGGGAGAAAGGAAGTGTTGAATGCGTTTTTGGATCATCGACCAAGTTCAGATCAGTCAGAGCTCAAGCTTCTGGTTTGTTTTTTCGTAACGCAATTTAGAGTTATTTTACTTTAATACGCCTGTTGTTTTTTCACCCATTCGAAGAAATTTAGTCAGTGAGGAAATTTGATACCCTTTTCTGGAGGAATATAAATATTTTCTTTAGTATATATATTCATGGCACTGGCTCCTTACAATTAACTTGGTGTGCTGAAATTTATGATGCGTTGATAGAATGGATTTTGCACGTCTTAGCTGGTGAAAATTATTTCACTATGCCTAGTGACAACACTATTAGTTCCCAATTGTTGACGTTTTAATTTGAAAGTTGGCGTTTTATGCCAGATGATGCATCTGATCAACTGAGATTTTATGGGGAGGAAAAGTAGTAGCACTTAATTTTGTCAGTTATCATGTAATCACTATTGTTAAGATTTATTTTGATACATCGGCAAAGATATACCGAGTTTGTTAGAGTTCACTACTATCAATCTATTTTTACTTATTATATGTTCTCATTATGTAATTTTAAATTTTTTCACATAATTGTTTTTGGTCTTATAATATTATGTAAAAGTCGAAGCTTATTTTTGTGGACAATAACATACTAAATGTATGAAAAATCATTGTATATCCTGTTGAGCGGCAGAAGGAGATGTTGAGGATGTCACACCTGCCAAAATCCACGTGAAATCATCTGGATCAGTACTTCCATATGTTGGTGTTGCTTGTTTGGGAGCCATTCTTTTTGGATACCATCTAGGGTATGCTATTTTGATTTTTGCCTTTTCCTCTTTGAAAATGAGATATTTAGGAGTACGCGACTTTGAGTTAGATTGTTAGATTTGTGGAAATCCACTTAAACAGTATTCTTAATTCTATTTGTCGTCAGTTGGATGTTGATTAACTTGATTTTAAATTATATCTCTCAAATTTATTTATTTACACACTACTGCCGCACTCCTCATGTTCAGGGTCGTTAATGGAGCTTTAGAGTACCTTGCTAAGGATCTTGGGATTGCGGAGAACGCTGTGTTAAAAGGCAAGTTATGCTTGTAGTAACTCTTAATATTTAGGTATATTTGCATTGTTTAGCAAATGGAAAATTAACTCGATAAGAAATTAGACTGAATCTTTCCCATAATTTTGTTTTGAGAAAATTGTAAATTATGAAGATAACAGAGTGAAAACATGGAGCCATTAGCCAGTGGTTTAATTCATGGCCAATCCTCAAATGTTTGTGAATATATTTCGGATAGCAAGCAAAGCTATTTGTAAAGGCTATATATATATATATATATTTTTTTTTTTTCTCACTGACCTTAGAATTTCCACCAACTCGCACTTTTCTGTAAACGTAGCATTACAAGAAAACACTTTTTTTTTTCAAAGAAATGAAAGGATCTTTCCTTCATGTTCATTGTATTCATCATTCAGTTCTCCTTCCGATTGTGATCCTTAGATGGATATAATCTCGCATAGTTGGACCTGATTGTTTGAGGACTCATTTACTTTCTATTCAATGTTTTAGCTCAGTTTTTCAGATTTGTATTCATCTTTGAAAGCCATTTTTTTTTCCCAAGGGTTTCTGGGCACTCCTCTTCTTATCTGATTGAATAAACTCATTTTTTTTATACCAACGTTTTTTATGTAGGCTGGGTTGTTAGCACTCTTCTTGCCGGTGCTACTGTTGGTTCATTTACTGGGGGTTCGTTGGCTGATAAATTTGGTCGAACAAAGACCTTCCAGTTGGATGCAATTCCGCTGACCGTTGGAACATTTCTTTGGTCTGTAATTGGGATGGAGGATGTTTTTTCATTTGATAAAAGAATTAAAATTACAGTGCCTAAACTGCCTTAAATATTACAGTGCCACAGCTCAAAGTATAGAAGCTATGATAATTGGTCGCTTACTTACTGGAATTGGGATTGGCATATCATCTGCTATTGTACCACTTTACATATCTGAGGTATTTTTTTCTCACATTTTCATACTTTCTTTCTTACTCGAATGCATTTTCAGACCCTGTTTTTTGCGACTAGATCTCACCTACCGAAGTTCGTGGTACACTTGGTTCTGTCAACCAGCTGTTTATTTGTGTTGGGATTCTTGCAGCGTTGGTAGCTGGATTACCTCTGGCAGGGAATCCTTTGTGGTATTTTCTCATTTAAATCCATGTGTATGGCATCTGAATGATTACACATGTTACTTTCCAAAATTCCATGAGATACATCAAGAATTTTTTAAATGCATATGGTTGTTTTCATTGAAAATTGTCTTATATCTTTTTTATCACATTGCCTTAAGAGTTAATAAGGAAGTGGCAATTTGTGTGCTAATCAAGTTTGAAAACCTACATTACTGTCTTGTATAACTGTTAGATGTTTTCATGTTTTATTGCTCATGGGCCTTCATAGCTATTTTAAAGTGGTTTTGAGCGAGTGGAAATTGTTATTGTTGGTTTTTATATCAGCAGGATATCATGTTGCCGCACCATTGATTAGATTTAATTTATTAATGAATTTAGTTTGTTTCATTTCAAAGCTCTATAATATAAGGATGTTGAGGTGTAAATACTGAAATGGAAATCTGAATGTATCACATATACAGTTTATGTGGTTGATGCCATATGGGCCATGCGACATTAAATATGTCTGATCTAAATACAAAGAGTGAAATTTTTAATGTTGTATAATTGGCTATAAAGAACTGCTTCTGTCATGCTAGCATCACTTTCTGTTTCAAGTTTGGTGCTTGTAGATCACATGTTCTGTAAGGTAATTGCTATATTATAATCTAATGTGGAATCAGCATAGATAATGTGAATCATTTTGTACATATTGAATACAATTCTAAAGATTTTAAACTAAATTAGTATTGTTTTGGACTTTTATCATTAGTTTTTCATGAATTTTCTTTCCTATTGTAACCTGCAAGTCTTTGATCACTGTATCAGGTGGAGGACAATGTTTGGTGTAGCTCTTGTGCCATCTATATTATTGGCTCTTGGAATGGCAATTTCTCCTGAAAGCCCACGATGGTTGTATCAGGTGAAACTTCATTACAGCGAGACTTCAAATCAACACATATATTTCCTTTTCTTTTCTTTTTTTTTTTTGAACTTTATTGTATCTGGAATTGTGGTTCTAGTTAAGCGATGCTTAATGAGGACTTTTCTTTTTATATAGCAAGGAAATATTCCTCAAGCAGAAATGTCCATAAGAAAGCTATACGGAAAAGAAAGAGTTGCCGAGGTTATGAGTGACTTGGATGCTGCTAGTCAAGGTTCCTCTGAACCAGAAGCTGGATGGTTTGATCTTTTCAGCCATCGTTACCGCAAAGGTATATCTTTTTTCTAACAAGTGGTACCCTGACCTCACCAACGTTTATTTATTTTTTGATCAGCCCTCACCAACATTTATTAAGGATGCATATATCTGTCATCACCACGTTTCTTGACCTCACCGCCCTTTAAAAGGATGCATATGTTGATGAACTTATAGTTGCATTTGTGGGGAAGAAGAAAGTCTAAAGAAAAACTTTATCCCAATATGTATTTGGCTTTGTTGATTGTTTGTCATGTAAAAATGAAAAGTCAACACACCTCGGGAAGAAGCCACACACCCAAAGTTTATTATCCCAAGTTTATATTTTTCAGATTATAGTTCTTCACGAATATGTTTGTTTCTTATCACGAGAAAACGAAAAACGATGGCTGGAAGCATGAAGACCATTGTCCTATGGGCTATGGCTTATTCTTTGGGCATATGCATCATATGACTGATGGCAACAATTTGAGGGAACTGACGAATATAATCCGACTATTCTTTCTAAAGTGGAATCCTATATTTTTGGGGTCTAATAGTTTTTCTCCAATGGTATTTATTTTAAAACCCCTTTCTTGTTGTAGGTGCTATTGATGCACATAATAGAAAATATATTCATCATAAATGGGGACTTACAATTTTATTCGAACTTTCCCTGCTGTTCTATGCACTCTGAAATACTAATTGAATATTAAATAAATTGCCATATTCTAGTTTCTTTTTGTCCACTTTCTTGTCAACTTTCGTTGGAATATGTAATATCTCCTCGAACATAATATTTTATCATGTTCTCTGCAGTTGTTAGTGTCGGTGCAGCTCTCTTCTTACTGCAGCAGCTTGCTGGGATAAATGCAGTCGTTTATTATTCAACAGCTGTGTTCCGCAGTGCTGGAGTTGCTTCTGATGTTGCTGCTAGTGCTCTGGTTGGAGCGGCAAATGTGTTTGGTTAGTTTATTTTGGAGGTTTTGGGAGTAAGGTGATTATATTTGCCAAGCAAGCATGTTCCCTCACAGGATTTGATCTTTTTTAGGCACAACTGTTGCATCTTCATTGATGGATAAACAAGGAAGAAAAAGTCTTCTGCTTATAAGCTTTGCTGGGATGGTAAGATATTATATTTGAATGCCTGACAGGAAGAGTTATTTATACACGTTTAACTAAATTTCATGTGTGAGGTCTCAAAAACAAAAAGGCTGATGTTCCTTGCGACAGGTGAAGACGTACTTTAACCAAGAGGAATATACTCCACCGAAACATCATCTAGTACCATCCCGATTTTGATGTACTGGCTTGTTTTGCCACTGACAGTTATTTTATGCCTGTTGAATTATCAGCTCCATAACTGTATTTTTATCGTTGTGATCAAGTTTGGTCTTCTAATCCAGCAAATTGTAATGTTCTGAAGTCTCAAAACTTTCAGAGATTTTACCAGAACATTTCATTGTATGCCATCGGTCTAGATTGCTTTTCATCTTCAGATGAAGTCTTAAATTTTTGGTAAAATATTTTAGTTCTTCAAGGGACTTCAAACCTCTATCTGAGCCACTGAGCCTATTTACTAGGGATTGAGTTTTTGCCTTTATGATTATTATAATCATTATGGATAACTAATTTATGTGCTTTCGAAGGCTGCTTCTATGCTGCTACTCTGCCTTACCTTCACTTGGAATGCTCTGGCACCATATTCGGGAATGCTTTCTGTCCTTGGAACTGTTCTGTAAGTTGTTACATGTCCATAGTTTCGGCTTCCTTCTTTATAGGATTATTTTGTCTTTAATGGTATAATATTGGGTTCCTTTCTGCAGTTATGTACTCTCCTTCTCTCTTGGCGCGGGTCCAGTACCTGCTCTGCTACTTTCAGAGATCTTTGCCTCTAGGATCAGAGCCAAAGCAGTCGCATTGTCTTTGGGCGTGCATTGGGTATGAAAATCTACTTAATTTGTCCACTACCAACTTTCTGCACGTGGTTTTTCTCTTGTTTCATTAATAATATTCTCTTGTTTCATTTATTATCACCCACTTTCCTGAATAAATTTGTGCGCCACTTGAAAGAGATTAAGGAGTTTCAGATTGTACGAGTAAGGAAATTTTGTAGTTTAAAAGTGAGCATGTATAGTAAAGATTATATCTTTAACCTAATAACGAGCATCATCATATAAATGCTTCCTCAAGCAAGAACATGGGGTTGAGATTTCAAGCATATTTTTTAAGATTTATAGCAAGTTTAATTATATCGTTTTATCTGTTATCAACTCGGTTAATTTGCTGCTTGCTTCGTTTCCCTCTCGCACAGATATCCAATTTCGTGATCGGCCTGTATTTCTTGAGTGTCGTAAATAAGTTTGGAATCAACACGGTGTACCTGGGATTTGCGTCTGTTTGTGTTCTAGCGGTTATGTACATAGCTGGTAATGTCGTGGAAACAAAGGGTCGATCTTTGGAGGAAATCGAACGTGCTCTAAGTCCAGCTATCTGAGACAGTTGTGGTACTTACAGTCTCGTCTGCAGTTATGGGACAGGTTTCAATGATCATCGTTTAATTAGCCCCCATTTTGCTATCCTTTTGTGGTTTCTAAGGTTAAACTATTGCTGAGGAAGACATATTTAACATCTTGACATGGGTTTTCGGACGGTTCAATGTACATTTCTTGTTTTTATTTGGCATATCATAATAATATATCTTCTTAACTACTCTTACCTTTATATCTGATAATAGGATACAGGTGATCTATAAGTGCGTTCAAGCCAAGGGCCTTGCTTTGAACAAAGATGCAAAAACTTGAGCTTAAATCCAACTTAATTATTTCTCAGATTTGTTTGATCTGCAGTTTCGTTTGTATGTTAGAAAATCATTATCTTTGAATATTTTTAAAAATTTAGTAATTAACAGAATATTTGAAAGAATTTAAATATAAAATAATAATTCTAATACCGTTAAAATATTATAAATATATCTTGAATTTAAGAACCGGATGTTAGAACTCGTGATGTTGGAATTCAAATTCGATCTAGAGCTGCTTGGTGCTGACGATTGGCCAACGTTTTGGCAACTAGCCTCATAACCCGCGGTTCGGACTTGCTACTACTTCACTCTAATTCTAGGATGATCTGAATAGAGAGGGATACGGAAACTATTTTTCATCTTTAAATTTTTTTTTAGTCTTTTAGAATATTACTATAACTTTCACGTATTACAATAAATTAATCATCAAAAAGTTGTGATCCAAATGGAATTCTCGACTTTACTTACGGGATAGCAATATAAATAAATCTTGTTTGTCAAATATTCGATCCAAGCTAGAATCTTGCGGAATATGAGTTGACATTAGTTCCCCATAACATTCTTAGCAAGTATTTGATTTTTTTTTTAGGTTAATACTTATTACACCTTAATTGGGCGGTTATTATTTGTTGGGTCTTCGCTTTTATCCTTGTTTGGCAACTGTTTTCGTTGGTGTCTTTAAGTTGTTTAGTTATGTCTAATGTTATTTCGTCGGGCCTTGTACTCTATTTATGGTTAATCTAATATATATTATGTTTCAAAAAAAAAAAAACCTCAGACGCGACAAGCCAGCTTTGTTGAACGAAAGGAACTGGCTACCGAGGGCAAAAAAGAGATTATGTTCTGGCGTTAAGTAATCTGCTCTGGCAAAATGAAAATTGAGAATCTAATAGGTACGATACACGATTCCCACATTTTTTTGTCATTACTAACAGTTGGCACTGTCCTTTTACCCAGCAAAAAAATCTCCGCCGGCCGTCTGGACACGACTCGACGACACCGGAATCCGAGGTCTAATGGAGGGAGATTACTTGAAGCTGTTCGTGGAGGAAACCTCATGGTACAACAACATCGTATTGGGTTCAATGTTTCCGGAGAAGTGGTGCACTACACTCCCTCATTTCTGCAGAGGGTGGTTACGGAACTACATTGGAGGCACTTTGCTTTATTTTATCTCTGGAATTTTGTGGTGTTTCTACATTTACTACTTGAAGCGCAATACTTATGTTCCTAAAGGTATTTTTGTTTTTATTTTTCAACTTTTCCCTGTTTCTAATTTTTAATGAATTTCTCTTTTTCTTTTCTTGGGTTTTTGTAATTTTTTTAAAATTCGATTTGTTTGTCCACCTTACCTGGACATCGACTGGTCTCTTTTATATGTTTTTTTTAATGTTTAAAGCTTGTGCCAACTTTGTTCATTAATGGTGATTCATGTGGGCTTTCCTGGATTGTTTTGCTTTTTTTCTTTGAAGAGGCAGGTGGGTTGAGGGTGTTCTTTTTTGAATCTGCTGCCAATGTAGTTTTGTTCAGTTTCATTTTTGCAGCTTCAAAGTTGAATCTGACAGATATCTTCCGCTGTCATTTTGTAATTCAAATTCTGAATCTTTTCTGCTACTCAATAGTGAACACATTTTCTCGAGATTTTTTTGGGAGTAATTTTTGTATCTACTTGATTTATTTTTCTCAGTGGCCTTATCTGTCTATCTTAAATATTGTTTTATTTTGAATCATTTATTGAGGTGTTGATAATGCAAAACCAGGATCATTCCCCTGCACTCAAGAAATTCGGTGTAATAGTTTATTAAAAGACATGAATACTTTCTTTTATTTATTGATGTGGGCAGCATGTACCCTCTTCCATGATATTTCTTTGATCAAACATTTTGCATGATCGAGTAAGCTGTCCCAATTCCAAACCATCACATTTCTTAAACATATTATCGAAGATATCACTTTTAGATTATTGAAAAGTTAAACTTGCCTATAGTGTCTATCATGTCAATTGTTTCCGCTTTCTTATGCGCATATAACTAAATTTAACTCTCCCATTCAAAGTTATGCTGTATGTCAGTTGCTATGTAAGATTACTTGTGAAACTTACAAATCAAAGGGCAGGTTTGCCAGGATCTTAAGGTTCTCGAAAATACTATAGTGTCTATCATGTCAATTGCTTCCGCTTTCTTATGCGCATATAACTAAATTTAACTCTCCCATTCAAAGTTATGCTGTATGTCAGTTGCTGAGTAAGCTTACTTGTGAAACGTACAAATCGAAGGGCAGGTTTCCTTGGGGTGAGCACATACACCTTTTACATTTAAAATATTTTAAGATTTTATCTGTAGTTTTTCTAAGGATACTAGTAGATAAATTTTGAATCGCCCTCATCGCCCTCCAATCTTGATACTAGTAGATAAATTCTTAATCTAACTCGTTGCGAGGAATACATGTCCCTGATAACCTGTTTGATTTCAGACGCCATTCCTTCGAACAAATCCATGCTTTTGCAGATAGGAGTTGCCATGAAAGCCATGCCGTGGTACTGTGCTCTTCCAACAGTATCTGAATACATGATCGAACATGGATGGACGAAGTGTTATTCGAGGATAAGTGATGTTGGTTGCATGTCTTACCTTTACTATACAATTATCTATCTAGTAATCGTGGAGTTCGGGATTTATTGGATGCATAGGGAGTTACATGACATAAAACCACTATATAAGTATCTTCACGCCACTCATCACATTTATAACAAGCAAAATACACTTTCTCCCTTTGCTGGTAAGTTCTTATCTATTTTATTTTTTACGTCTCCTAGTATGTCTTTTTATGAAATTGCCAGACTCGAGTTATGCAAAGAATGTGTAATTTATTTCTTTGCATTTCTGTTTAGAAGTTTTGGCGCTATGTTTTTGGCCTTAAAGAACTCACACAAGTCATTAAGATTGGCACTGCTCTATGTATCATAAAAGCTACCTTTTGATTTGGGAATAGAGTTTGAGTCTTTGACAACATATAACAGCTTAAATTTAATTTTTCACGATTTCCTTTCTTGCGTCCTGAATATATTTCACCTCGAAGTTTTGTATTGTAACTTTACAATATTCCCTTTGGTCTCTGTTGAATATGAGTACATGAGTTATAATGAGGCATTATTTAGGATTCGTGATCTTTGTTTTCACCTGGTGTTACTTCATGGATGGAAGTATCTGCATATGAGTAAATGATCTTTAGATATAAATTTAAAATGACTTCAGTGTGGAAACTTTGGAGTACATCAAAATGATTGAGACAACTCAAAATGGTGGAAAGAGATTTTGAAATTTACACATTTCAAATGTATCGAAACAAATGTAATGGATTTAAATTATATATCTCAAATTTCTTGATCCCAAAACTTTAATCTTAACACACCTTCATTGAATCATGCCTAATAAGCTCCATGTTTATTTGCGGAATATATTTTCTTTATGTTTCTCCGTGGAAAATAACCATTATTCATTCTTACTTTATTCGGAATAGGTCTGGCTTTCCACCCGCTCGATGGGATATTACAGGCGGTACCTCACGTCGTAGCTCTCTTCTTAGTACCAACGCATTTCACAACGCACGTAGCACTTTTATTTATCGAGGCCATATGGACTGCAAATATTCACGACTGCATACACGGGAAATTATGGCCTATGATGGGCGCAGGGTACCATACAATTCATCACACAACTTATCGCCACAACTATGGCCACTACACGATATGGATGGACTGGATGTTCGGAACTCTTCGTGATCCAATGGAAGACGAGGCCAAGAAAATCTAATATACGTGGTATCAATCCTCTGTGTACTTGTCTATTTGCTGCTTACTTCGTTTGGTTTTACGACCAAGGTTGTGCTACGTATGTAAATTTTATGCTTGGTAAGTGTTCAGAATGGAGGGGTTTGTTTGATGCTCTTGGAATAAGTCACAACATTGATCATCCCTATTCAATTTTTATTAGCTACAAGTTGGGCTTTGATGCATTTTTCCTGTTCGAGTTTTGAGCAATGTATTTGTTCACGACCTTGATGTGAAATGATACCGGTAGAGCAAAATGTACTGGAAGATAGATTCCAATGAAAATTATCTGAATTTACCGTTGTTGGACTCAATACTCTTTCCAGGAATTGATAGTCAAACCGGAGAATTTATTGCAATGTTTGGTATTGTGAATTGTCAATTTTACATTGTTTTGGGGTGTAAGCTTTTAGTCAACTTTCTACGGTAATGAAGATGAAAGATCTGATGTGGGTAGGTTTTATACATATATATATGTATATATATATATATGTATATATATATACATATATATATATATACATATATATATAACTGGGCCAGTTGCCGTGCCGTATCCGTGGGGTATAATCACATGCAACCACATGATATGAAAGTTTCCAAATACTTTAAAAATATATATTATTCCCTCATTACCTTCTACACGTGCATAATTTACAATATTGTCATGAATGGGTTGATCCACTTGGAGTTAGTACGGACGAATTAATAAATTCCATGCATATTTTGTTTAAAATACAGTTTTTTTAACTTCCAAAATATTAGACACAGATCAAGTTATGTAGTCCACCAATCATTGCTAGATCTTGGATGCTCAGGCTTGTTGAACTGCTTCCACATGTGAAATCGGAGATCCAAGCCCAATGTTGATTTTGATTTTCTTTAAGCCTGTCCTAATAGTTTTGTTACACTGATTGATGATGTTGCTAAGAATTTTTACCACTTTCAAGTATATTATATTTTAAATGGTTTTGCCACTGGCCTTTGCCCCAGTGCACCAAGAATCCCAATTTAAGACAAAGTTTCGAACTCGAGACCTATGTAAAATCTCAATCCTCCAATATTAAAAAATTATGTGGTTTCAACTTTCATGTCAAGGGATCGATCCAACAAGAGGCAAGAAAGGTCGGTGAGCCCATTCTAATGAAGTAATAAAATTATATGCTTACATAGGTTCGTGCCCAAAATAATAGTGTCCTTTCATTCAATCAATTTCTTGGCCGGGACATGAACTCTCACCATAAATCGATATTGGGTATGGAACAATGTCAAAATTGAATTTTGACATTTCATTTGTATGCAAATAAATATTATCAAAATAGAATTTGGATTTGGATTCAACTATCGAATCTCACAAAAACTAGTATCGAAACCATGTTGCGATGTTGTGCACAATATCGCTATGCCGCTATCTAAATAGTTTTATCACAAATTTCTTTAGCCTAAAAAGGGTGTTTTTAGATTGATTATTCAAAATATTTCTATGTTGTTTTTGTTTAAACTTGAAAAAAGTTACTTTTTGCTAGCAAAAGTATTGACCGATTGCTATTAAAATAAACAAAAAAATAGTTTAATGAACTTCAATTTATTACAAAATTGTCATATAAGTTAAAACAGCCAAAAACATATCATGACATGCTTCTTTACTTCTGCTTTTACTTTCTATTTTTTAGAAAAATAATAGGAAAAATAAGAAAATCAAACCACCAATATATTTTTTTTTTAAAATCTGAGAAACAAATAAACATGGTTTAGAATCCAATCCACTCACTTACCATAAAAAGTTCATTGGGCTTCATATAAATTATGTTCATCTTTTCGAGAAAACCATTATTTGAAACAATTTAATGTATTTTATTACATATTCTCGCACGTTTTAAGTTTTAACAACCATCACAAGTAGTTGACTAGTCAATCCAAAAAGACGGTGTCATCTACTTATCCATTTTCTCCGTCGTTTAATTATATTTTATTTCTTATAATAGTATAGCATTATCAGACGTAATTTTCTTTAATTTATCGTAATTAAATATCATAAGGAATTTCTAAAAAGGTCTATTATTTATTAGCTTTAATTTTTTTATAAAAAACAATGTCCTATCCCTGTCTTCTTCCTAGCTTTTATGCTTCTTTTCCGGCGGTAAAAAAGATATTCTCGTTGCCGTGGCTGTGACAAGTTGATGGAATAGGTAAACGAAAATTTTTTGGTTAGAAGTTCAATTTTTTCTATCAATATCTTCTCGATCGATTCTGTCGCATCGAGCTTGTCTAATAGAGTTTATTTGGCTGACGTGGTGTAAAGACCCGAGAATTTGATGTCATCCAACAACTGAAGGTACATTGTCCAAGTCAAAACCTATTAGATAATTAAGTATTTTAGTATGAATAAAACTCTAATTAAATAAGATAGATAATTAAGTATTCTAGTATGATTAAAACTCTAAAAATGATTAAGAATTCTAGGAGGATAGAAGTGAATCATATCATCTTTATCTTGATCAACCAAAGCGTAATAAATAAGACTCAAAATACTCTTTATTTAGCACATCAAGAGCCGAAACTTTCATCTTCAAATCAACTCCAGATTTTCTAAAAGTTTGATCATTATAAATCCAAGAATTCCAGCCATTAAATCCTCTCTCCATTCAGCATATATTTTCGAAGAAAACACACACAAACACACAGTAAAATTCAGCACCTTGTGTTTCGAAAATTCGAGCAAGCAAACATTCAAAAATATTCAGCCTTTAAGTGTTCGAAATTTTCACACAGTGCACACACAGTGAAGGTGTCAAATAATATTCAAACCGAGGATAGAAAGAATTCGTCATTTTCGCACCCTAAATCGTTCAAACACGTCTATAATCGTTGTAAGTGGGCTTCTGTTATGAATTCCTTTCATTTTCTAAAATCATATGTATGTTTTAAAACTACAAATCGATTATGTGAATTATGTTGAAACTATTCAGTTCGGATGAAAATTATATTTTTAAGCACTTTATATTTCGAAATCTGATTGGGAGGAATTTCTTTGTTGCCCTGACGCGGTGGGATTATAACCGTTTATATTACCTGATACGATGGTTAACCGTTGTTCTGGGAAGTCCAGACCCTTTATTCGTGAGTGAGCCGATGTTATGACATCATCTCTATGAGGGTTAAGTCTAGAGACTGATATCAGTACCAAGAGGATATTAGAGGATTTATTACGTATATGAAAAGTATTGCTGATATGACATGTTATGTTATGGCTCGATAGGAGCAATTATGATAAGTCATGGCTCGATGTGAGCAATTACGTTAAGATGCATTCATATCAGTTTATGATTCGATTAGGATATATGTTTTGAAAAATTATGAAAAAATATTTTTGTTATCACATACATTTGGCCCCGCTTGCTGAGTGTTTTCCAAAACACTCACCATTTACTCTCCCTTCTCAGATAAAGACGAGGAAATTGAAGACGAAAAACAACACCAATTTTGGGGTTGGTGATCCGCTGCGTTTCTATGAAGTAAAGACTTTAAATTTTGTTTAAGTATGATTCCGTTATTTTCTTTCGTTTTAAGACTTTTAGGAATTGGTTATGCAATTTAATTTCAGTTGTAAAGATAATTATTTATTTTTATGGAATATAGACTAGTTTTTCGTTAGATACGGTATTACGATGCTTATTGATTTCAAGTTGTTATTGGGAATCAATGCCGGTGTTATTGACACCGGTCTCGAGGCTTGACACGTGGTTTGTAAGCTCTTTCGTCAGCCCGATAGTTTACCAAATGCACACTCAAATGATGATGGTTACATGTTCCCGTCAACGAAAAAAATATATTTGTTGCCCTATAATAATTTGTTTTTGAAAATCTCCAAATACTGCATCGATGAACATCGGCATTGTTTATATCTATAGCATGTTGAATACATCGTGGAATAGCATAAACAAAATCAAAAGATTGACTGAAATTAACTACACTAGTGGCTAATCTATGAGCTTAACAATTAGTTGTTCGTGGACAATATATGAAACATACATTTGGTAGTTGCACAAAATGTTGGATCCGAGCAATGATAGGAGCCCTACGTTGAGCGTAAAGGATTTTGAATGACGTTGACAACATTCATAGCGTTTGACTCAAAAATCCAAGCTTGTGGAGAGTAGGGGTGTGCATTCGATTAGGTTGAACCAAATCGAACCTAAATTTTGGTTAACCAAAATTTAGGTTTCCAAATTTTTAAAACCGAAAATCGAACCAAAATTGTTCTGTTCGGTTTGGTTTCTGTTTAAACCGAATATTTCGGTTGGTTTCGGTTAAAATCGATTTTTTTTTTCCGGAAATGGATGGTTATTCAAAAGAAAATTCAACTACATACTAATGCATCATACAAACTCAAAATATCCATCAACAAATCAAACAACTCCTCAAAATATCCATAAACAAATTACAAATTACAAATCAAGAGATAATGATGTATCCATCACTTTTTTCAGTTTTAATGTAATATAACAAAAGTAAAAAATACAATGTAAGCACTAATTAAAAAAACCACAATTAAAACAGAAAATATAAGTGTAAACTCTAGAAATCAGAAAATATGAACATAAAATTGTAGGTAAGTTACGTGAGAGGCAAGCGGCAGGCGGAGACGGAGACGGAGACGGAGCTTGGCAGTGACGGAAACGTATACAGTGACGGAAAGTCGGAAACAAAGATGGAGCTTAGTAGTTGGCAGGCGGTAGACAGATGAGAGGAGACGGACTGACGGAGAGAGCTTGGGGGGACTTCTGCCTTCGTCCTTGAGTGGCACTGGGACTGGGAGAACTGAGAAGGTGAAGGGGAGAGGAGATGGAGATTGGACTTTGGAGAGGAGAGTGGTGCGGCCTGTAGTAGGTGTAGTGGTTAGGTTTTACCTTTTTAGTTTTAATTTTAATATATTTTCACTTTAATTTTTTTAAAAAATAAATTCAATTTTCGATTTGGTTTGATTAATTAGGTCTAATAACCTAATATCGAACCGAAAACCAAATTTTTATACTATTCGGTTTGATTCGGTTTGTTAATCGAACCGTTGCACACCACTAATGCAGAGTATCTGCACACCATGATGCATTCTTCAAGGAGTGCATATGATTTCACATGTCTTACATTTGGATCAAAATTTAAGTTCAAATTATAATAGAATTTGATATTCCTTGAAAATTTAAAATTATTTTTTAGCTACTAGTTTCTATTGGTGCACTATCCCATAGTGCTAGTAATCTAACCACTCGAGTAAGATAGGATTTCCTAAGAGTCGGAACTCATTGAATCGATTTCACCCGAGAATTGCAATAATCCTAACATTTTCACCCTAAAATTCAATTTATTCCTTTGATATTGACACAATTAATAGAATCAAATCAAATGAGTTCTGGGATTAGCCTCATTGGTTATAATTTTTTTTTTTGGGAAATATTCGATTTCGAGCTTGGTTGATTACAAAATATTGTCGGTCCGCTTGGTAAAAATAAAATAAAAAACTAATGACTTCTGATGTGGTGGGGAAATTATACCACATCGGGTAAAATCATTGCCGAACATGAAAATGCCCGAAGAGGATGATATTCTACTCGGTCCCACGTGGTCAAACAACGGCATAAGACCCAGTCATATCGTTTAATCAACCTGAATTTTTCGGACATGATTAGTGGGATATAATGGCAATTAATGGGGGTTATGGGCCGATAATTATGCTATAATGTGAGTACTTAGTGGCTAAAATGGAGGAATTAGAGGGCATGATGGAAGGAATCATGGGCCATGAATTAGGCTAGAAGAGGGGAATACTTTTTGATAAAGAGGAGTCATTTTTCTGGACAAGGGCTTTCGGCTCTTGACCTTGGAAAAAGGAGATAATTTCCTTGGAATTATTATACACATTTTCTCGTACAAACACTGTAAAATATCATCGTTTATAGTGAAATTTTATACTGGACTAGGTCCCGTGGTTTTTTCCTTCGATTTGGAGGTTTTCCACGTAAAAATTGTGATGTCTCCTATTTTATTTTCTACTGCATTTAACTTTACCGAGTAGTAAAAATACGGGATCACATCATTGGCGCCGTCTGTGGGAACTTGATCTAAGGCGTAGAAGAAGAAGAAGAAACAGCGATTCAAGGCATGAAGGATGGTTTTCAGAATTCTCGAGAAGCCGGATCCGAAGAAGAATAGAACAAAGATAAAAATAAAATTCAGATTAAAAACCATGGATTTCAAGATGCAGGAGAAAAAATCTGTTTCATGGGTCAAAGACGTTTGTTACGCTGGGGTTGGAATGTGCACTGGAGTTCAGGAAAGCCCTTACTCCCAATTTTTTCGTGGATTTGAACCACCGCTCGTTGACGTCTACTTCCTTGAGTTCTCTATCTCCGTAATAACAACCAGATCGGTCGAGGAAGAAGAGTCGATCGGGATTTTTCATGCCGTTATGTCCCATCCTCTGTTGCAAATGGATTCGTCTGGTTGATGAGCAGAGAATTAACGCTACTGCCCAAGCTGAAAGGAATTTCAAAGTCGATAAAAAAAAACATGGATGCGATGTAGAGATCGAGGGAAATTCTCTCCATCTCCATGGCGGCAATTTAATGACGCTGCCAAAATCATGAATTATATATTTCAGCTTACAGTCAAAGATGGGGTAACAGAAGGGTGTCAGCCAAGAGCTTTTGGCCATTGTTGCAGTGCCAACAGACAAAGGAAGTGCTATCTTGATCGATTGCTTCAGTATTGGTCGAGGTTCTAGCCATGTGATATGCTCTTGCTCGCGTGATCACTTTTGCGCAAGAGTTACGAGTGTGGCCTATATATCCATTTTTACTGATCAGATTATGATTTTTTTTTTCTCATGGAGTATCATATCTTTGAGTTTTTGTTCCCAACTCTTCTGCACTTTGAAATTTTAATTTGCGGATCTATGTTGAAAGAAAGAATTCATGCTTCTTTATTGATTTGTATTGGATTAGATACTTGGTAAGATTCCTGGATGGCATTTAAACTCTGTTGAAGACCAAAGCCTCTCTTCAACTTTTGCACATAATTTGACTTTTTAGTAGTCATTTATATATTATTCTAGTAATACGTCTACATCATGATTTAGTTATAGAGCTTGGATTTGAAATAGATATTTGCCTGTCTAACACTCTTCTTTCTATGGACTTTGAAAGTAGAAGATACCGATACACAGAGAAATTATTTCAATAACACTCTAGAGAAGGAAGGAAGGCAATAAAGCCTAGAAAGAAATATTTACATTACATGCAGCGATATCTATTAAAGGGTAAAATATACCCAAGAAAATGGAGTTCCAGTTGCTAATAATTCTTGTTTAAGTTTTGGTTGTTGTCTGGAGAAAGTTCGATGGGTCAAGGCTTACTATTGAAATGGGTGATGTGCTCGGGGCAGCAGGGCTGTGTTTTCCGATGCTGCTGGGCAGGGGCCACGACGGGATTGAGATTGAGGCTCGCGTGACTGTGTCTTCGAAGGATCCACAAACTCGATGTCCATCCCCTCTCTTTGCCACACCACAATCGCCAGACCATGGATCAATCACCGCCACTGCCCCCAAATATGCTGAAAGAAAATGAAATCGCATATTCATTGAATGGCTCATCACCAACAGTTTAGTTCTTAAATGCTTCCATCGAAAGGGAAAATTGGGCCGGCTCAAGTCGAGCAGCTCTTGAAAATTGACAGACTAGATTTGTTGTAGGAAATGAGAAAAAGAATATTGTACGGAGGGTTCTTGTCTCGTATTTTCTGCGGCACTTCGCACAAAGTTCAGGACGCGTTGGCCATATCCATCTTGCATATGCTCGACCCATGTCTCTAAGCACACAGAGCTTGAAACATTAGGCCAAATTCAGTCTCAGAGTAACACACTGGGAATCTCATTCCTATTTCGCACTCGGGTCATCAGCCTCTCGCTCATTGCTACCGAGCACATGGCGTACTCAGCCTAACAGTTGATCTTGACTTCGGCACTCAATCTACATGCCTGATTTACGGTTATTTCTTCCCCAACTGTTACTTTAAATTTTTATATATGCATTTTGTGTTGCATTATTTCAGGTCGAACTCAATGAATTATAGCTCGGGCATGCAATCTAGCAGTAAGGCCATATTACATTGAGCTCGGGCGTGCAATCTAGCAGTAAGGCCCTATTATTGGTGCTCGGGATGTTCGAGTACGTTTTATTATTGGTGCTCGGGATGTTCGAGTACGTTCTATTATTGATGTTTCGGGGTTGCGAGCTTGTTTTATTATTGTCCGTTGTTGGCGGGTTAAATACAGGATCGGGATGTTTGGTCTGTATTTGAACCTAAAACGGGACGAAGAGATTGTTGCTCGGGGTAGCAAGCTTGTTTTATTATTGTCCGTTGTTGGCGGGTTAAATACAGGATCGGGATGTTTGGTCTGTATTTGAACCTAAAACGTGACTGTGTGATTATTGCTCGGGGTAGCGAGCTTGTTTTATTATTGTCCGTTGTTGGCGGGTTAAATACATGATCGGGATGTTTGGTCTGTATTTGAACCTAAAACGGGACGAAGTGATTATTGCTCGGGGTAGCGAGCTTGTTTACTTATTGTCCGTTGTTGGCGGGTTAAATACAGGATCGGGATGTTTGGTCTGTATTTGAACCTAAAACGTGACTGTGTGATTATTGCTCGGGGTAGCGAGCTTGTTTTACTTATTGTCCGTTGTTGGCGGGTTAAATACAGGATCGGGATATTTGGTCTGTATTTGAACTAAACGTGACTGTATGATTATTGCTCGGGGTAGTGAGCTTGTTTTACTTATTGTCCGTTGTTGGCGGGTTAAATACAGGATCGGGATGTTTGGTCTGTATTTGAACCTAAAACGTGACTGTGTGATTATTGCTCGGGGTAGCGAGCCTGTTCGGAATTTTAATTGTTTACTCGTGGGATCGGGATGTTTGGTCCACGTTTAAATCTAAAATTGCATAAGTTATTCTGTTCGGGATCTTTTCCCTTGAGCCCCGACCATATTTTATCTGCTCGGGATGTCTTTTCCCCGAGCTCGGTTATATTCGTTATTTCGGGATATTTCTTATTCCAGCAGAGCTTTATTTGCTCGTGATAATCATTAGCTCTGGAGATTGGTTGAGCTTTATTTACTCGGATCGATGCATATTATTGACACTTTATTATTTTGGGAAATTGATGCTTTGGATGAGTATTATTTGCTCGGATGCTTATTATTTCTGGAATTCGGACGAGCTCTACTCGCTCAAGATATTTATTATTTCAAGACGAGTTTTATTTGCTAGGGAATGATTCTTTATCGGTGTTTCAGAAGTTCGGGATGGTTATTCGATGGGGTGTTCGATGAGCACAAATGACGAGCTTTATTTGCTCTGAATATTTCTTATGCTGGAGTTCGGACTTATTTTATTTGCTCGGGATGCTTATCTATTATGTCTGGAGCTCGGTTATATCATACGAGTTTTATGTTGCTTTACTTCAGGGGGTGATGTGATGTGGTGGGGAAATTATACCACATCGGGTAAAATCATTGCCGAACATGAAAATGCCCGAAGAGGATGATATTCTACTCGGTCCCACGTGGTCAAACAACGGCATAAGACCCAGTCATATCGTTTAATCAACCCGAATTTTCAGGACATGATTAGTGGGATATAATGGCAATTAATGAGGGTTATGGGCCGATAATTATGCTATAATGTGAGTGCTTAGTGGCTAAAATGGAGGAATTAGAGGGCATGATGGAAGGAATCATGGGCCATGAATTAGGCTAGAAGAGGGGAATACTTTTTGATAAAGAGGAGTCATTTTTCTGGACAAGGGCTCTCGGCTCTTGACCTTGGAAAGAGGAGATAATTTCCTTGGAATTATTATATACATTTTCTCGTACAAACACTGTAAAATATCATCGTTTATAGTGAAATTTTATACTGGACTAGGTCCCGTGATTTTTTCCTTCGATTTGGAGGTTTTCCACGTAAAAATTGTGATGTCTCCTATTTATTTTCTACTGCATTTAACTCTACCGAATAGTAAAAATACGGGATCACATCAACTTCATATTTCAATAAGCCAACATTTATTTATCCAAATAGCAAGAGTATCCAATTTCGGTAGCAACATTTCCAACTATTAGATCAACATAATTGAATTTCTCCACCAACTAAAATTATAAAAAATATAGAGTCAAAGAGAAAAAACAAAATAGCACTTATATATATCATCATAGGAACAATAGGATACCAAATGTTAATGTTGGTACAGTATTACTCAGGTATGGCGACGAGAACTGGCCGCCACGCTCTCCTCATCAGCCGCTGACGAAACGTCGCAGACAGCGGCCGCAGTGAGCGGTACCCAGTCCCCCTGACGCTGCCACCGGATCCGCCGCTCGTCGTCAACAACCTTTCCCGAACATTTTCCGATACTCTCTCTCCGAGAGCCGGCGGCGAAGACACAAATAAATCCTTGAGCTTGTTCCTGGCAGACAACTCCTCCCCTTTCTCTGGCGAGCTCCCTTCGTCACTACTGTCCCTCCGATCAGGAGAGCCATCATCGCGAAGCCTTCTCCCACCTCCGAGCAGCATTCGAAGGGTTTTCTTCCTGCGGAGTTGGATTACTGGGCTGGTGGTTGGGCTTCTAGTTGGGCTCCCAGCAACCGCACACTGTGTCGCTAAGAGCTTGAATTTCTGAAGAGTCGCCATTTTCGTCAATCAAATCACGGTTGTTATCGATCGACAAAATCAGCAGGATTTAAGGGGCGAAGGAAAAGCAAGATCTAGGCATTTTGTGAAGATGGGTGGCCATATTATCATTCTCCGTATAACTTTTATGTTTAGATTTATATATATGGATGGATTTGTGTAATTTGTGAAGTGTGGGAGATTACATTCAAACAAAGAGAAAAGATTAAAGGAAAAACGGGGGGCTTTGGTACGGGAATCAGGCTTTTTTGTTTTATTCTGTGTTTGGTGGCTTATTCAATCCTACTCCTTTATCTTTACACGTGGCAGCAAAGAAAAGGGCGTCCTTTTGGTTTGATTTCTTTAGTTTCTTTTTATACTTTCTAATATGATTATTTTATTTAACTATAAAAAATATATTTTTAAATAGAAAACACTTTTTACATTAGAAATCAAACATAAGCATACTAAAGATTTAAAGAATCTGAGTTGCAAAAGAACTAAAAAACCAAAAGTTTATTTTGAACTAAAGCATACTAATTTTGCATGGCCATTTTAGCTCAAACATTATTGGGATTTGGAGACCACTACTAAGTTTCAAATACATGGAATTGATGAAACTTAATCTATTTTTACAGCGTATGATCAAATCTTACACAAGTTTCATGAAATCCATCTCTCTGTAACATAAACACCAAGAAGATAAATGGATAAGTTCAGCCACTAGAATTAGGTGTAGAGCTACTTTCCCATTTGTTAGCTACTACTGAATATGACATTAAGAAGTCGAGCATCTTCATCCACGAAAATGGCGATGACTTCTACATTATTTGAATTCAGATCCTCGCTTTGAATCCCTCTGAAAACCTCAAGAACATTTCCATCGAGGGTCTCATATCCCTTTCATGTTGCAAGCATCGAAAAGCTAATTTGGCGACCAAAATAACCATCCTTCGGACTGTACTATCCGTGTCAAAAGACTCGGATACACCAACTCATGAAAAATCCAGTTTTGAATCTTATTAATAGCCATGTTTGATAAGTTAAACATCATGTCGATGTCTGTTCATATCCACGGCCTGTAATGATGATATAATTAAGCTCGATTAACATCACCCAGAATCTATATATACGATGTATTTGGACACTTATGCAAATGAAGAAAGGCAGAATACTCGGGAAGTGGAAGGAAGACAATTTTGGAGTTCTCAAGTACAAGAAGGGAAGCTGGTATTCTACTCGAGCAAAACAGAGAGCGGATTAAAGAAGGAAAAACAAGAGCTAGAAGGAAGAAGAATATGTTAGAAATACTAACATGAATACTTAATAGATTTTCAATGTACCTATGGCTCACAAAATCGAATATGCGGAAATATAAATGTTCAGGATCGGGTTACCTCCAGCCATTGATTTGCTTTTGATCCAGGAACCTGAAAAGCTGTAGTTGTAAGGGTACTTCTAAACCTTTATCAATCTCCTTTAGATGGTGTCTTGAGGGCTTAATAGATTGATTAGCTTAGGGACCCAAACATCTAGTATATATAAGCTCAATACCATCAATGAGCATATGGAGATGAATGTGAAATATTATGGACCACTTAAATGAACAAACACTTAAATGAGCACTTTAATTAACACTTAAATGAACAAACATTTAAATGAACACTAAATTGAAGTGTTACAAAAATAAATGTTAACATTCTCCCACTTGGTCCATATATTTCATCATTCGCCACAGTAAGAACCAAAATACATGGATCATGGCGATAGGTTCTCTAAATACGAGTATTATCTTCCATGTATCATAATGCATAATGCTCCTCAAATACTAACTTATTTACTTAATGAATAAACCATATGTTTATTCAAGGTCCAAACGTCAATGATATTTCTCAAAATAAATGTGTACACAAGTCCAAATATGAGACAATATCACAAACAGAGTTTCACAAACATTCGTTCTTACAACGAAATCACATAAAGGAACCAAGTCACATTCTTTCACATGATCCTTAAATTTTAATTGTGGCATGCCTTTTGACAAAGGATCAACAATCATCAATTCAGTACTAACATGTTTAAACCACTGTTCCATACGTTCCCTTATGGCCAGATACTTGATGTCGATATGCTAGCTTCGACTACCACTTATATTGTTCTTAGCCATAAAGACTGCAACTGAATTGTCACAATATATTCTCAATGGCCTAGAAATCGAATCTACGACTCTAAGTCAAGAAATGAAACTCTTCATCCATACACCATGCAAGATAGCCTCAAAACAAATACGAACATAGCCTCCATAGTGGAAATACGTTATTAGTTTGTTTATATATATAAGCATGTAATCTTTGGTCCCCATAAAGTACCTCATTACTTTCTTTGCAGCTTTCCAGTGGTATTTACCTGGATTACTCTGATATCTTCCTAACATCCCAACAACAAATGCAATGTCAGGTCTTGTGCAGACCTGAGCATACATTAGGTTTCCAACAGCAGAAGCATAAGGAATGTTATTCATTTGTTCCCTTTCAAGCTCATATATTGTGCATTGATTCAAATTGAATCTATCACCCTTCATAATGGGTGCTACACTCGGTGAACAATCACTCATCCAAAACCACTCCAAAACTTTGTTAATATAGTTTTCCTGCGATAAATCCAAAACATATTTGGATTTATCTCTATAGATCTTAATGCCAATGACATAAGATGCCTCACCCATATCCATCATTTCAAAGTTCTTAGAAAGAAATTGTTTCACCTCATATAGAAACACATTATCATTGGTTGCAATATATCATCTGCATACAAAACCAAGAAACAAATGTTACTCACACTAACCTTCTGGTATATACATTGATCCATTACATTCTCAACAAAACCAAATGAAGAGATAACGTGATGAAATTTTAAATACCATTGATGGGAGGTTTGTTTCAATCTGTACGTAGATATCTTAAGCTTACACACCAAATGCTCACCATCACTAGAGGAGAATCCTTTAGATTGTTTTATATAAACCTCTCCCTCAATGTCATCATTGAGGAATGTCGTTTTCACATATATTTGATGTAATCTATATCAAAATGGATTACTAATGTCATAACTACACATAGAGAATCTTTCTTAGATACATGAGAGCATATCTCTGTATAATCAATTCCTTCCTTTTGACTGGATCCTTTTGCAACGAGTCGAGTCTTATATTGTTCATTGTTACCTAGTGAGTCTTTCTTTGTTTTCAAGACCCATCTACATCAAATGGCTTTTACACCATCAGGTAACTGAACCAACTCCCAGACTCCGTTATGTGCCATTTAATCCATCTCATCTTTATGGCATCAAACCATAATTTGGATTCCTTACTTTCCATCGCTTGTGAAAACGTCTCAGGATCATTCTAGTTATCACTTTTGAGCTCAGAAACTGTACATGCCATATCGGATAAACTAACAAGTTGAATAGCCGCAATAAAAATTCAAAATACATGCTTACCACAAATTTCGAAGCAAATAACCAAATGACATGCTTTACCAATGTAAACCATGCAATAACAAATGAATCCCTAACACAGAAATTACATGTGGGCTAAATTTCTAATACAAATAGATCCATACAAATTTATTATAAAACTATCGAATTATCCGACATTCTTAATACCTGCGGGCAAATTAAGAAAAATAATTCAATATCTTATCCTAGTTAATCATATTTAATAAAAGAAAATTTCCTGTGGGATAAATTCAATTATATCAAATATAATTAATTACAAGTAATGTCTATTTAGCTCCATGTGATTATAGAGAACTTAATGTATAATTTAATTATTAAAGTTGTTGTTGCTGAACAAAACAATACAAAGCACTCATACATTTATCCCGAATGCATAAAAAATACTTTATATTATATCTTAAATCATCGAAGATAATATCTATAATACTTAATATGATTCACTTAATTAATGTATAATTCTATCAATTAAAGCTGTTGTGGCTAAACTTTAATCAATTAAGTTATATGAATCATTTAGACATTTATTCCATTCATGCATAAAAATATTTTATGCCTTACATAAATTATGGTGCATTTATCTATAATAAAACAATCAAATTACACACAAAAGATTAAATTACACATAAAAGATTGCACAAAACTAAATTTTAAAATAAGTAGAATTTTGAATTTTCAGAATGCATCAGAACCAAACAGATCCTTAAACTAAAAATCTCAAATCAGAAATTTGAACACCAAACAGGACCTTAAATTATGCATTCCTAATTCCCAAATTCAAAAGCCTTAACCCTAACCCTAAACTGAAAATCCGTCGCCGCCACCACCTCAAGCCATACCCACCGCCATCCGATTATCATCCAAGCATCGCACGAAAATGTCGACCACTTCCGTGATGTAGTCGCCTCCGAATCGTCGAAAATCAGCCAGAAATCAACACGACGGAATGAAATCGCGCGAGACGGGAAATTACGATTTTTCGGCCGTCACCGTCGTCGATTTCCACCACATGTACGTTGGTATTCTTCTTAATCGATGACACATCCAGATCCGCAGTCCTAATGGTCGGGAATCGAACAAAAATTGGCCAAAATAGTGATGAAACTCGCGGTCAAAACCCGAGCTTCTCGGTCGATTTTCCGTCAATTGATTCCAACCAGCGGCGTCATCGTGGCCGTCCCGTCATGGTGGTTCGGGAAGTACAATCAATTGCCGGAATTGGGTTTCATATGACGGCCAATTTCACAATCTCAAAACTAGGGTTCTAAAAATGATTTTGACAAAATTGGGAAATTTTTGAAGTTCATGATAATTTCCATATCTGATTTGAGGTTTTATTTCGAAAATTGTGTAAAAATTCATGATAGAAATTAAATTTGTATCATGATAATTTTTCAGAATTTTTGGCCTAGATCAAAAATCTCAAATTTATCAAAGCATAGGCAAAAACCACTCTGTTACCAACTGTTAGAAATTCTAACATGAATACTTAATAGATTTTCAATGTACCTAAACATATGGCGCACAAAATCGAATATGCAGAAATATAAATATTCAGGATCGGGTTACCTCCAGCCATTGATTTGCTTTTGATCCAGGAACCTGAAAAGATGTAGTTGTAAGGGTACTTCTAAACCTTTATCAATCTCCTTTAGATGGTGTCTTGAGGACTTAATAGATTGATTAGCTTAGGGACCCAAACATCTAGTATATATAAGCTCAATACCATCAATGAGCATATGGAGATGAATGCGAAATATTATGGACCACTTAAATGAACAAACACTTAAATGAGCATTTTAATTAATACTTAAATGAACAAACATTTAAATGAACACTAAATTGAAGTGTTCCAAAAATAAATATTAACAGAATATACCAAGCAAATGTGGAGGCTACATACTTACTTAGCTTGAACAACAAGAGAAGCAGTAGCAATGGATAAATAATCATACATTTTTGTACAAGCAATCAGAAATATTGAATGAAATGAATTCTCATCTTTGCCCAATTTCTTCTCTTTTCTCTCTCGATCAATTTGATCATTCTTAGGAGACTAGCTCGAATTAGCCTACTACCACTTTTTTCTGTGAGTTGGTATCACTGGTAGTAATCAGGACTTCAGGATCGACATAGCCAGGAGTCCTTTGTGGGGGCAGTTGATACGTGGGTAACGTCAGTGGGGAACAATCTTGACAAATTGTTGGTTTGAGCATCTCGATGGATGATGTCTAATTTGTGAAGATATGTGAGAGTGTCTTTGTCACGCCCCGAGACCGGGGTCAATAACACCGGCATTGATTTCCATTACAACTAGGAAACCAATAAGCCTCGTAATATCATAACGACTGAAAAGCCAGTCTATATTTCATAAATAAAGAAATCATAGTCTTTACAACTGAATTAAAAACGTGAAACTAAAACTTAACAACTGA
Source organism: Haberlea rhodopensis (assembly GCA_907163345.1). NCBI lineage: Eukaryota > Viridiplantae > Streptophyta > Magnoliopsida > Lamiales > Gesneriaceae > Haberlea > Haberlea rhodopensis. Next base: position 22,007,465 of record CAJQUN010000002.1, read on the forward strand.
ATAAATAAAATTGTCTTAAAACTTGGTAACCTTTAAAACATAAAAGATTTTGATCTACGCAGCGGACTTGATTTCACCAACCCCAAAATTGGTGCTCTTCTTCTTCTTGCTCTAATTCTTCTTCGGCTTTATCTGGGGATGTAGAGTAAGGGGTTGAGTGCTTTGGTAAACACTCAGCAAGTGGGGGACAATCGATATCATACATATATATAATTTTCATAAACTTGGATCATAAAACTTGCATAAACCGATATGACTGTATCTTAACATACTTGATTTGCCCTTACGAGCCATGACATAACATATCGTTTCATAATTTTCATATACTTAAGCACAGTAAAGCATTCTACTCTCTTCTTGGTACTGATATCAGTCTCTAGACTTAACCCTCCTAGAGATGAGGTCATAACATCGGCTAACCCACGAATAAAGGGTCTGGATAATCCAGAAACAACGGATTACCACCGTATAAGGTTCTTTTAGCGGTTACACCCCACCGCATCAGGGTCATGGGGATCCAAATCCAATTAGATTTCGAGTTTAACGTGCTTACAAAATAATACTTTCATAATTTCAACATAATACATATCGATTGGGATTTCAAAACATACTATATGATTTTAGAAAACGAAACGAATATTTATAACAAAAGCCCACTTACAGTGCTTGGATGCGGGTTTGAGTAATCGACGGTACGAAACAAACGGATTCAAATCTTCCAATATGAACAGTAATCGCACACTTTTACTGTGTGTGCACTGTGTGTGTTTTACGAAGGCTTTTGGACTGATTTTGGAAGACTGTTTGCTGGATTTATGAAGGCTGGAATTCTTTGCAAATAAAAGCTAAACCTTTCGAATTTATTGATGAATGGAGAATGGAGAAGGATTTTGATTGGTTAAATTCTTGAAGACTTGTTGACCAAAAGTTGTGGTATAATAAAATATTGAAATTTTGTGCCTTTTTGTGGATGAATTCATGGCACTCCAATATCAGTTTTTTCGAAGATTTGTTGCTGAAAGGAGGCTGAAGGCTTGGTTTCAATGTGTTGAAAGCTTTGGCCTTATTTATTGAGTATAGATTAGACAAGATAGAGATAACATGATACAATTTTATCCCTAATCAAATTCTTAATCATCTTTAGAGTTTTAATTATACTAGAATGCTTAATTATCTATTTATTATTTAGAGTTTCAAAAATACTAAAACACTTAATTATCTAATTAACAATTAGAGTTTTAATATGAATAAAGTACCTTAAGTAATTTTGATGACATCAAATCTCGGTTTAAAATCTCGGGTTTTACAGTCTTGGCCAAGATATAGGGACGAATCTAGCAATGTGATTGAGATGGACAAAATTGTATGATTTTTATCGGGTGGCAAAGTACCTTAGTAAATATTAAATTATTTATCCAAAATTTATAAACATGTTATTAATTTGGCATTTATATTTACCTTAGTAATTGTTAATACGTTATGATCATACTTTGGTAATTGCAATATAATATGCAATTAATTCATTATTTTAAAATCATTATAAATACCACAAAATTTTTCACATTTTATTATTTATTCTCAACTTTTATTTTCTAATCAATCTAATTATTTATCATTCTATTATCATATGTTACGCGCCAAGTGATACCTATAAGTCTTAGTATGTACTAAAATTTTAAGAGAACAAACTTACCTTTTGTCAAAAATGCACTAAAAATAATAATTGGATGTTTGCTGGCACATAAATAATTAGTATTATTCAAATTATATTAGGCAACCAAATTATATGGATTCCGGCTGGCACATCAATGTGTCTCCAGACATTTCCTGCTACCCACGCCTATAAATTCCATACCATTTCTTCACCCCAACGCACAAATTTCCTAAGCTACTTATATACCCTAGCTAGCTACAATACTCCTGCGTATCCTCCATTTTAACTTCTGCTTAAAAATGAACAAGTTTGCTGTTAATGTTATTTTCTGGTGCCTAGCGGTGGTGCTGGTCATCGGTATACAAGAAACAGCGGCGGAGAATTGCGACTTGACGGTGCTCAGCTCATGCATTGGGGCGATGACTGGTGGCGGTGATCCGGTTCCGGAGTGCTGTACAAAGCTGAGGGAGCAGGTGCCATGCCTTTGTGGCTATATCAGGAATCCAATATTGGCGCCTTATGTGAACTCAACATATGCAAAGAAAACCTTAGTCACCTGCTCTGTTACATTTCCGATTTGTTAAATTCATGTACCCTAAAAATGGTTACTGAAATGAAATGAAAAACGACATAATTTATTTATAATTGTCATCTTTACTTTAACAAAATGATAATTAGAGATGGGGAAATAGTTATTTTGGTTTGAAAGTTAATCTATCTAGTCAAAGTATGGTAATGATGCAATATCTTTTATTTTGGTGCTATTTTGATCATAGAGTAATTAATTTGACCATGAATTGCTTACTAGGCGAGACGAAATTATGTGATGTGGACATCAAAATGGAGATCTCGAAATGTTCTTCGCTACCTGATAGAGCATTGTCCTAGGGGTAGACCCAACATAAGATATATTCTTAATGTTGAATTGAAATATACCCCATGTATGGTTATATTTATCTCATTATCCAATGAGATAGCAAATAACAAATCGAGATCTTGATATCTTGGCATTTTTTATCCTCACTGGCTGATATAAGCAAATTAAATCAAAATTATAATATTACCAAATAAATAATAAGATTTCCAAAATATAAATATAAACAATAAAAAATCCCTAAGTTTTGAGTTCTGAGATATTTAATTCGAATATTATTGTTTATTTTGATTGCTCTCCTGATTTTTTTAACAAATACTTTTAAAAAAACATATTATAACTGACTAAGAAAATATATTATATTTGAATATATTGAGATATATTTGTATTTATTAATAATTTTAATATAAAGAGTACAATACTGATTTATCAATGATAAAAAATTATAAATTTATTTTTAAAGTTTCAATCAATAAAATAACATTGAAAAATAAAAATGTGTATCTTCATAAATAAGTTGCAATATTTTAATTGTGTTCTGTAAATATTCAAGTTCAAACTTTTTTCTTTATATAATTAAATTCCAACATAACAAATCAAACACAAAATTTAAATCTTTAATTAACTTTAACTCAAATCTAAAATAATTTATTTTTGAACCAATTTAAAATAATTTAACTCCTTCCCTGATTTTACGAACAATTCACGACTCCATTGATCTCTACCGAAATCCTTTCTTTGAAGACTTCAACATATAATCTCTTTCCAAAAGTCTGATAAAGGTATCGACGCATTCGAATTTGGATCATCCTTGTGCTTTCCGAATGTCAATTATTGTATATCTGTAAATGAGCATTTTTTCATAATTTTTTTGTGAGGGGTTAAGATTCGCTGGACAATATGTGGACACAGTTGGATAATGCTTGCAAATTCAACTCGCTTTGGTTGGGCAGTGTTTTATGTCGCTGGTATCCTAACCGTAGCTTTCTTGATTTGTTATAACATTTCATATATGTTTCCTTTCTGATAATGAACCGGACTAATTTGAGACCCATCTTTGATTTAAAGTGTAATGGCTCAATTTTTAAGGAATTTTTTGACCCGTGTAAGTTATAAATTATAATAATAATAATAATAATAATAATTTTATAAATAAAATGTGGGAAAAGCGTGTAGCATTGAAATAACAATTTTCTTCACTTTACCTTCGTTCGTCCGCTTCTCTCCATCTCTGCACTTCCTTCACCTTTCATTTCGTTCGTTCAGTAGCTTCGCTTCATCTCCCTCGCCTCTTCTTCTCCCATCATCAAGCCAATAACTCTCAACCCTTTCATCTACTCATCAATTAGCTATTAATTCTACCAACAAGAAAATCGAAAATTATTTCCGTCTGGGTTGAGTTCGAAATAAAATTTCAGGTTTTGTAAATTTCGATTTTTGAGTTCGAAATCCTTCCAAATCCAAGTAGCAGCAAGCAATCAAGAGGAATTCGGATTTGGACATCAATTGGTATGAAATTCGAATTTTTTTTTTATTTCGAAATTCTTTCTGCTTTTGATTTTTAGTACTGTTTCGATTTTTTATTTGTTAAGGTTAGGTTAATTGGACTTAAATTGTAGTTGTAGGGGTTTAATTTGTCAAGAACAAAGTTTAAGGATTAAGTTCGAAAATTTCTGGAATGGAGTTCGAAAATTGTACTGCCTTGTTCGAGAGTTTTTCTGGAAAATTTGAAGAATTTTTTTCGAAAGTTTTTCTAAAATTTAGGATCGAAAATCTTTATTTCATTTTGAAGAACTGAAATGGTATTTTGTTCGAATATGAGACTGAATTTTTGGAAGAATTGGGATGGTGTTTGGTTCGAAAATTTGTATGCTGGATTTTAAGGAATTTCGAATCATATTCTGAAGTTTTGTATGTTAATTCGAAAATGGTGTTGAATAATATAAGAGTTAGGATTTTGTTAAGTTGTGCTAGAACTAAGTTAATTGGATATGATTTTAATAATGTTGAGGTACGTAAAGAAAGTTGCAATTTTACGCAAATTATTTTGAATATATTTTGTTGTTTATTTTGAAATGTTTTGAATAGTAAGCATGAAAGATTATTTTGAAATATGATTTTGATAAGAAATGTATTTTGTTGAAAAACAGAATTTTGAATAACATTTTATTGTGTGTGAAAAACTATTTTGAAAGACCATGTTTGTCTTGATTCGGTGAATACGCTTTGAAGTTTGTGAACTGTGGATATTTTCGTTTCGTTGTGGCTCGCATTGCGACGAGGATAAAAACGCGCATACTTTCGGCTCGTTGGCGACGAGAATAAAGAAACGCATTTTGTTTTGCCCGAAGACAGAGGGGGTATAATATCTGTCGATACCCTTCCAGCGGGTATAGTCTGGAATGATATCATTGTGTCACATCCGTATTTCAGTATGCATTTGTTTCATTACAGCATGGCTATGTCTAAGGATTAATTTTATAATGTTAAAACATTATATGATATTGTTATTTGTTTCCGTTATGTTTCGTTGGTTATCTGAACAGTTATTTCCGTTATGATTCCGTTTTGTGAAATTTAGCTTCGTTGACTGTTCGGATTAAACCATATATGTGTGAAAGTTATTTTGATATGAAATTGTATTATTTTTCGTCACATTATGAAAAATGATGTTTTTGATATTTTATCAAATGTTTATTATGCTTACTATAAAAATGCTGCAACTTACATTTACCTATAATGTGACATATTACAGATGGAGTTGAAGACTTAGACGATGCGGAGGATATTTAGATTTATTATGAAGTTTTGAGTATGTTGACATGTTTAAGTTTTATTTTGAGGATATGAAACATTTATTTATGTTTTAGTTGGATTTTGATATTTGAAGTTTATTTTGGTTTAGTTTTTGTTTTTATGGTTTTGATATTGTGGTGGTAGTGATCTGGTAGATCACAGGGCACAATTTTTAAGAGGACACTCTGCCCAAATTTTGTAAGTTAAAAGTCACGGGTAAAAATTACTAAGTCAAATGTTCGATAAGAATAAAAACGTTTCCGCTAGACATAAGTTCAAAGTGATATTAAGTTTTTGAATTAAGTGTAGCCTTGTGTTCAAGAAATTGAACACGGCGGGCGACCCGTCTGGGCGGGCCGTCACATAAAGAATTTGAGATGGTCCCAGGCCTGTGGGTTTCATTACTTACCTGTTTTAATCTGTTTGCTAATTCCTATGCGTGCAATTTATTGTGGCGGTGGAATTTTTTTCCCCCTTCTGTAACAGAAAGTTTATGCTTTACGGGCAGTGTTAGGATAATTTAGAAGTCCATTTAAATAATCCTTTTCTATGTCTCATTTGTAGTTGGAAGTCCATTAAAATAATACTTTTCAATGTGTGAAGGCCTTTTGATATGGATATGAAACAACTCGATGTCATTTTGTAAATTGTAGACTGTCTGTGTTAGTCTACTTTTAATTCATAAATATGTAGTCAAGGGAAATAATTTTCCCGTGTCTTGTGGCTTTGAATGCTTTGTGAGAAGTGGGTACTTAGTAGTTAGGGGAGGAAGGCTTTAATCAGGTTAGGAGTATTGGCGCAATGGTTTTTTTTGGGTGAAACTTTTTTTTTTTTTGAAGCATTATTAAATAAAATACTTGTCTTTTTTATTATTTGAGAAGCTTAGCGGGTGGCCATGCTCAAGGGACTGATGGCTTGTTAGTTCCTTTCTTAAATAATTATCTATGGAGTAATGGTCATTCTTTGCACCTGTGTATCGCATTAATGGAGATGAAAAAGTAAAGGTTCCTTTTGAGATTTATTAAACCAGTTTTTAATTAAAGGTTTCACTTTTTTCCCCATTTTTTGTGACTAATTTGAATTCATGTTCCCTGTAATTGAAGAACACTCTTGATAATTAAGTTTAGTGATTGCCCTATTCAGTGGCTTGAAACTTCTGCAGGCACTGGTGATAGGTTTTCACAGCTCCATTTCCTTTTGTTACAATTCAGGAACTCTATGGTACAAGACTCAGAGATATATTAGATAAAATAAAAAAAATTAAATCACGTTTCGATGTGAAGGTGATTTTCATGGATGTTAATGTGCCAATATCTGATTATAAATGTTTTTAGGCTTTGGATGTTAAATAAGGAAGTTAATTCATTTATTGATCGCCAGTTCCCTTTGAATTTTTAGCGTAAATTATAATGCTTTATGCTCTAAGACATTTCATTGTGCTTTACTGATCAGATGCCTGTAGTATGCGAACTTCCTGTGCTGGTTATAGAGAGTTGCATCTCCACTAATGTCGTTTCAAGTTAAGTTTCATTTTACGCTCAGTGGCCCTCAGCTCGAATAAGAACAATCTCCATAATCTGAGCTTCCCAGTATATAATAAATGACCATATTTACCAGCATATGGTCTTTTGACGCTGGAACTTGATAGCTATGAAATTCAGTCAGAATTATAATTTTCTTTTATGATGATTGGCCAATATTTTGCTCTGAATTCTGAACTTTTTTCTTAAAATATGAAGCCACCTGTTTGTATCCTTGTTTCCTTGAGTGCATTTTCATTTATGTTTTACAGGGTGAAATGAGGGACGCCCAGCTCAGAACACACACACTAAAGTCTCATGGAATCACTGTGGCAAAGAGACACATGCACGACTGGCTGATACTAATACTGCTCGGGGTGATTTTGGTTGTTCTAACATTTATAAATCCTTTCTATCGGTTTGTTGGGGAAGATATGATGTCTGATCTCAAGTATCCCTTGAAGAGCAACACTGTGCCAACATGGTCTGTGCCCGTATGTTAAAAATATCTTTTGGATACTCGAATTATTCTTTTCTTTTCTAGACAAGATAAATACATTAGGTTTCGTATGCTGATTTTCTTATATCTTCCCTAGATATATTCTATCCTGTTGCCGATTGTGGTGTTTCTACTCTTCTATTTTCGTCAAAGAGATGTGTACGATCTTCATCATGCCACTCTAGGTATATCAATGATGCCAGATCTTATTCCATATTATTAGCAATGTTGGTTTTTAATGCAAAAACAAATCACGCCCATAACTCAAGCCTTAGATCTATATTCTGGAAAACAATAGATTTATTACTGAATTATAGCTTGGCCACTTATTTTTGTTAACCACCAGAGCATTGAAGAATTTCAAGAACTGAATCATAGATGTGTGTTTGCGCAGGCCTTCTATTTTCCATCCTCATAACGGCAGTGTTTACTGATGCAATAAAAAATGCAGTTGGTCGCCCACGCCCTGACTTCTTCTGGCGATGTTTCCCAGATGGAAAGGATGTAGGTGGTATTAACTCTCGATTCTTGAATTGATCTTGATAAATTCACTTTATTTATATTTTAAACTTTTAATGTACAATTTTATTGGCTAATTTAACATTCAGAACCTTTTCAGGCTTATGATCGATGGGGAAACGTTGTTTGCCATGGCGATAAAAGTATCATAAGGGAAGGGCATAAGAGTTTTCCCAGTGGGCATACTTCTGGTAAGCAGGATAATCTCTAATCTGCATCTTCATGTTTTTTGAGATAAACTTTTATGAGTTCTAGATTTTTTCACTAAAGAGAGCCGTCTGTCTAAAGATCATTACACTAACTTCTGTGTAATGCACGAGCGTATGGGACTTGAAATTGAACATGCAGGGTCTTTTTCTGGGCTGGGATTCTTATCCCTGTATTTATCTGGGAAGATAAAGGCGTTTGATCGAAGAGGTCACATTGCAAAACTCTGTCTGGTTCTTCTACCTCTACTGGTTGCATCTCTGGTAGGCGTTTCTCGAGTGGATGACTATTGGCATCACTGGCAAGATGTGTTTGCGGGAGGTCTACTAGGTTCGTCTCTATTCTGCTGTATCGAATCGCAAAATCAATTACATTATCCCCTCAGGACCTACATTCCCCCAAACGAAATCCTGGATCCGTCCTAGATAAAATACATCGACTTTGAGCTTCATGACTTTGATGGAAGTTTTCGGCTGCAGGTTTTGTAGTGACCACATTTTGTTATTTGCAGTTCTTCCCCCCTCCATATCACATCAACGGTATCTTCTTCTTCTTCTTCTTGAGAGCTAGTCCGTTGTATCAGGACACTCTTATTTTATAAATTAATGCATAAATCGTATGAAAACAAATACAGTATTCAGTATATGTGCTGCATATCTTCTCATTTCTTTAATTGTTGAAGGTTGGAGGACATACACATATATTCAAGCACCGGAAGATCTGGCCGTAAATACAAATAATGAGCAGGCCTCTGCGACTGAGATTGAGATCGAGTCCAATGCTTCTTAGCTTACCAATCGAAGATCTCAAATCGGGAAGAAGATAGTTCAAAGGTTTTTTAATGAGACTGTTAGAATAGATGAGAATTATTACTACTATATTATTACTACTATATAATAAGTGACTAAGGATCACTATTGTAAGGAACAGTATAACAGTTCCAAATAGCGTCTTGCTCTTGCTCTCTTTCTCTTTCTCATAAAATGAACTGTTCATCTGCTTTCCCTCGTAAACGATGGTTTAGGTGAGCATTTAATGTTAAAAAACATTTTGCCCTACCTCCAACACCGTATCTTCGCCCGAGACCATAAGAAGATAAGACAACTACACAATATTACCAAGTCGCGTGAGTGCTGGACGGAGCCAGAGCGAAGGGCGGAGTATGTACATGGTATATTGGTCCTAACCTGGGCTGTAGGCGGAGGTATGTACATGGTATATTGGCGACACTCCTTAACCCTGCCGTGAAACACGAAAGGCCAGCTCAACACATTGTGTTATTGGATTCATGGTTACAATTACTGGAATATATCAATTTCTAGGTTTTGAATTTTGTTGGATAATTTCTCTCTTTTTTTATTTTTAAAAAAGGATAATTTCTATTTTTTTATCAAGATCATTTCCAAGGTCTTTAAAATTAGGATAAGCTGCTGGACAAAAAAAAATGAAAAGCTTTGATGGACCATGCTAAAAGTCTCCGGCCTCAAAGTGTATATTTTGACTATCAGAATTATGTAATCCGACTTGAGACTGTGAATGTCCAGAAAATTTAGAATGATCTTTTCAAATGCAAACAACCCCACTAAATTTTACGTAATTTTCGGGTTACATCTTTGTTTACAGTTGTGACCTTCGTGCCTTTGATTAAAAGCATGATTTCAAGATCAAAAGTAAAGATAATCCAATTGTCGAGGAAGCTGGTGTTTGGAAAAGGGTTCTCTGTATGCTTCTACTTCTTTTGCTTTGCTTCACATATTAGTTCTGAATTGGGTTGGTTCAAGAGGATCTCTTTGTTCTTTTCCTTTGTCATTCTATTTGTTCTCTGAATGATATTAGAATACGGATAAAGGTTCAATTCTTTTGATATTGTTGATTATAACTCGCCCAAGTAAAATTGTAAACAAACTTGTTTTGCCGCACCTATCTTTCTTTACCTAGAGTATGCAGTTGTGAATCAGTTTATCATTATTGCATTGCATGCATGTTTGTTCTATATTAAGCTTTGGTTGTTTCTAATCTTTCTACTCTTGAACTTCACATAACTGTGTTGCTTATTGGTGGATGCTTATGAAGCCAATAATCAAGAACTTCAGCAGAATTCTGATTTGAGGCATTGCTACGTTCAATTTTGGTATAATTTAAGTTTCTGCAGATAGTGGCACAACAAACTCCATCACTTGGACGTGTGATTTATTATGATGAAGAGCTTTTACTGTTGTAAATATATGTTTTGAAACATTGAAAATGATATCAGGTTGATATACATGAATTTCTAAATGCTCCAAATGGGAAGCAGTCGTGTTCTGTCAGTGAGAGACAAGACACAAACCCTTCACTGTCCCCATTAGGTGGAAGAACGAAAAATAAGAGTTTTGAAAAAGAGTATTAATTTTTTGCATGCAGCTTAACTGCCTTAATAGTCAATTAAGGTTTATTTTCATTTGTTTCAGGACATGTTTGATCAGCCTCTTCACATGGCTAGAGATCAAATAGAAGAAAGTCTCCGAACAAAAAACACTTCTATTAAGGTTGATTTGATTGCAATCTTGTAGATTAACTGCTAATTTGATATTGTGGAAAATAATTCTTTGGAATAGCTAAGAATTTGTATGTTGTACTAATTCAAATTCAAAGGAGTGCATGTTTCAACTCCAAGATGCGCAAAGCGTTGCACAACTCACTTCAGAGGTAACCGAGAGATAACTTGAGCTAGAAGCTCAAGTTATTGAGGCAAGGAGTATCATTCAAGTTCATGTATTGTGCATTTCAGATATTTTTGACTGAAAATGAGGATTTAATTCCCTGAAAAGATATACATGATGCCCAACATATATTGCATATGTTTTGACCCTGCATTCATGGGCCAACATGATATAGTTTAGGTGACAAGATTGCTTGTGCTATTTCTGGTGATGCCTAGAAATGGATGTAAATAATAATAATAATATATATATATAATAATAATAATAATTAATTAACAACAACAACAATAATAATAATAATAATTTACTACTATAAGTGTGTAAGAGTCCACTATTTCCATGAATAGTATAATAATGACTTTGTTTTAATTTTCCTAATAATTATTTTTTTATTTTAAATTTTTAATATATAAGTTTGTAAGAGTTCATTATTCTAATGAATAGTATTACAGTTACGTTTTTATAATTTTTTTAATACTTATTTTTTTATTTTTAAATTTTTAATTAATAAATATTTTTTATTTTTTAATAATTATTTTTAATGTGTCCATTATTATTTTTTATTTAATTAATATTTATTTATTAATTAATAAATAATATTTTTTTATTTACTTAATAATTATATAATTTTTATTATTTAATTTTTAATTATATAAGTGTCCATACTTTTTTTTAGTTTTTATTTAATTAACAATTATTTTTTTACTTTTTATTTAATTAATTAATTAATTACAATTATATAATGTGCACCTATGCTTTTGGTCAGGTCAACCAGTCGCATTAATTGCATAGCTTCTTCTCCTCTCAGGCGATGCATCTGTTTTTTTTAATTGCTGCCATCACCATCCACACATTTTTGTTGCCTTGATTTGGTTCCCTCGGATTGGTATTGATAGGGTCGACTATTGCCACTATCGAAGACTGTTACTCTGTTCCTTGCGTGATATGGTGAGGGGACGTATTCACCTGAGAGGGCGACGTTCGTAGGCCGTTGGATGAGTTCTTTCTCCGCGAAAGTATTTTTATATCATTCTTTGGTTTGTGGGTCTGTAGCAGATCACGTCGATGGGGGGTTCAGCACACCTTTAGTTCGGGGTGGGTCACTTTACGTCTTGCTATGGCTCTCTATGTTTTGGTAGGTTGAGATTTGTTGTTTTGCTTGAGGCGAGACATGACCAAAAAGAAAACCTGATGATGCGCCTCTTTCTGCACAGCATATGCATTGTGGATGGTGGAAATGAGGTGGTCTGTTTGAAAGGTCTCCCACTTTCGCTTTACTTCTGTCGAAATTCTTGGTTCTTTCCATTTTTTTTTAATTTTAAGTGATTTTATTTATTTTGATTGGGAGAACCCAGGGAAAGGAAATGCTTAAATTCAAACATTAACGAGATAAATGATTGATTATCTTCTAATTCGATCTAAATTTTATGATTATAAATTGGACTTTAGAGTTGTCATGAGCACAATTCTTTTCAATTATTTTTTAATGTTTTCATTTATTCGGATCCATCCGAACTATTTGGTTACATTTTAGATGATGGTTAAACTTTTTTTCCTTAGTCTTATACATTTACCAATTTAAGCTTGATCATTTTTAAAATTATTCAATATGCCTCTTTCTATATATTTAATAGCACCATATGCATGGTGAATGGTGCAAATCAGCTGATCTCTTTGGAATGTCAACATTCCATTTGCTTTACTTGTTGTATCACATTTATTTTGTTCTTTCAATTCTATTTTTGTTGTGATGACTATATAGTGTATATTATTTTCTGGTTAGGGACAACCTAACATGTTTATTTTTCTCATATATGATCACTAAGTGGTCAATGCTTGTAAGGTTTAACAAGAATTTCATTCGTTTACTTAGAAGATGTGATTGAGCCATGTAATATTAAATGAATTGAAGAAGTGTGATGGTATCATGATGGTAGTTGGCTGGCTTCACATTTTCTTGTGTAGCTACTAAGTGAAGCTACAAGACATGTCGAGTTGGAGGTTTGCTTTTAAATTTTTGCTTCTCATTTTTTTGGGTCAGGGTAATTAATTCTAAAATGATCTAGATGTGAGTAGTATTTTGATTGCTTTTCTTATGTTGAATTCGGCTTAATTTCATTTTGGATTAGCCTGGAATTAAAGTGAGATCAGGATTCTTATTATTTAGGTTTAAACGAGAATGCAATACAACATACATTTAACATATTTACAAAATTAAATATTTAAAAGTTGCACTTTCTTTTGTTTTTTTTTGTTTTGTTAATAGTTTTTCGACAAGATTTTTGGCTGTCATCCCTCCAAACTTACCTTACCATCAAACTGATTTTTCAAAGTTTATGTTGCAGAATGTGTTGTTTTAAATTTATGGATGCATTTTTTTTTCCTGCCAACTATATCGAACCACTAACATGAGCATAATGCTTAGATATAGGGTCTCGAATGTCCAAACATCAAGTTTAGGTGTGGTGAGCGTTTGATTATAAAAAAAATTATTATACAAAATATTATAATAAAACCTCATAAGTAAAAGGTTTATCCAAAATCTAACTTTTCAATACAAAAAACTAATTTTCTTCAAAAATGTTTTATTTATTTTTTGAAACTAATCTTGGTTATTTGGTATAGGAAATTATTTTATATAATATGATAAATTATTCTTAAGTTAGTAATTTTTTACACTTCCATTTTTTTTATAGTTTTTGCTACAAAGGATAAAATTATGGGATAATGAAATATATATGTATGTGTGAAAAAAGTATATCGAATTTGAGAACTTAGCTCCATTTTGCTCTCGATCCGTTTTGGTATCTTGAATGTTTAGATTTTCGAAGTTTACATTAGTAATTTGTTTAATAGCTTGATTAGAATTGTGTTGTTATTAAACTCTGCTATATGTTTAGTTATTCAAATGTTTATTCAAGTTTAGAATTTTGAAATGTGTCACCACTAGCTGTTAGCAAAATGTTATGTTGTAGTATATCTGGCCTAAAAATGCCTATCAGCACCCGTGTTGTTAACCACTAGCTGTTAGCAAAATGTTACGTTGTAGTGCATCCGACCGAAAAATGCCCACCGACAGCATACCTTGCACGGTGCCACTACAACTAGTACATGTATATATGTGCATGTCTTCGTCCATTCTGTATGTTTTTTTTCTGGAAAATGTGATGCCCAATTTGTTGAATGCGATATCGCCTTATTTTGAGAGCAGATTTTCAAAAATAATATTGCTTTACATTTTCTAGCTAGCGTCTGATTGGACGTTATATAACTTTCCTCAATAATATTTGACTTTTAATAGAGAACTTATGTTTTTTGTCCTTATATTTTGCAATTACAAAGACCTATATTGTCACGCCCTAGACCCGGGCCCATGCAAACACGACTGCACAATGTGATCCTATAGCAACTACTTCGTATCCGTTCTCGCTCTACGAAAATGGTTAACCCAAGTTGCTATAATAGTCCATTGTAAGCCTTTATAAACCACTTTAAAATTTTCATTCACAACTAATGTGGGACAAATGTATTACAACCACTCATCATTTAGAATGTGACGTCCTCGTCGCGACCTAACTCATCAATCCATCGACACTGGGAATCTAGAGGTGGCTCCTACAGGTTCAAGAGGTGGCTCCCGTCATGTAGCACTTTGCGCCGCAGGTTCAAGAGGTGGCTCCCGTCGTGTAGCACTTTGCCCCTTAGGCTCAATAGATGGCTCACGTACGTAGCACTTGCCCCGCATAACATTTATCTCCCAATATTGACCGGCTCTGATACCATTCTGTCACGCCCTAGGCACAGGCCCGCGCAAGCGCGACTGCACAATAGGCCTCTATAGCAACTATTTTGTATACGTCATCGGTCTACGAAAATTGTTAAACCAAGTTGCTATAATAATCAATTGTAAGCCTTTATAAACTACTTGAAATTTTCATCAACAACCAATGTGGGATAATGGTATTACATTATGTTATGTCATTCATTTACTCTCTCGTATCTTATAGATAATGATGGTGAATTACCTATAGACTCATCTAGTTTAAACAATAACGAATTTCACTCTCTAGTTTAAATGTTAGTGTCTACCTCGCTATGTATTTTTATATTAAATCACAGCTTAGATAATTATAAACTTTTATACATCTATTACAAACTAGAGTGTATGGTATTGTAATGGAGCTATTCTACAAAAGGTTTATCAGTTATTATTCAAATTAGAGACCAAAAGTTGTAATAAATCTTTTATTCATAGGAAGTAGCTGTAATTTTCCGGTTTAATTATTGGTAAACATATTTTTATGTGTAATTTATGATGTGATAGTAATTTAATGGGTAATAAAACCTATCCTGAACCTCAAGCATTACAAGATTTCATGAAAACTATGTTTAAATATTGAAAAACGGATATATAAAAATTGAATTAATTCTTGATTTAAAAGTAGAGAAAATTACATAAAGGTATCACTTTCTAAAATATTTTTCAACTAAATCTTCCCAAAAAATCTTATTTCAACTAAATACATTTTTAAAAAAACTTATTTAAAATAGGTCCATTTTTTTAAATTCTAATCTGATTGGTCCATTTTCTGTCGTTTGCATGGTTGCCTCCCATAGTGCTCATATTTCAGCAGAAGAACTGAAATGGCAGCAACAATAACGTTACAAGGAGTGGAATAAAACAGACTCTAAACTTTCATTTTCATTTGAAGAACTAACAATCTTAAATAAGCAAGCAATATCTAGCGGGCATGTAAATTACATGCACTGATAGTCTATCAGTGCATGTAATTTACATGCACCACCAATCTATCGATTACATGCACCTATAGACTCAAATATTGTCTCTAACAAAAATTATAGTATATTGGTGGATAGACTCAAATATTGTCTCTAACTAAAAACATTATATATTGGTGCATGTAAATTATATGCACCGCTTGAGTCTATAGATGGATGTAAATTACATACACCGATAGACATTATGCTACTGAATTAATGCAAAGATCTGTGTAAGGAAAGGAGTTGGTGTTCGACATAGAAACTGGAACAAGTTCTGGTGTGGATCACATTCAAGTGAGTTGTCGAGCGTTTAAACATACACATTTTGGCATATTCAGTTGGTTAAGTTCATCTATATGTTTAATTCTTGGAATCAAAGATCATAATTCTTCTCATGATTCCAGTCATCTATATTTGTCATTTAGTTATGTGAAAGGGAAATATACTGGCATATTTAATTACATGTTAATGTGAGTCTTATGTGTTTGTATATTTACATGATTGTTTATGCAGACTTTCAGATCGAAGATGGCGACTTTAGCACTGAACCCTAACTCGTCGATATTCGTACCATCAACGTACAACCAAGTTGAGGATTTCTCGGATCAGTGGTGGGATCTCGTTCAATCTTCCCCTTGGTTCCACCCGCTACTACTTGCGGGGTTGCTTCTCTGATCCCAACTCAACCCTCCATCAAACCTGATTCCTGATTTTACTCTCCCATAAGAGATCAACAACAAAAGCCCCATCAATGACGTTGCTTCCAAAGGTAATCGTAGATCTTAATTCTACGTTCAAACACAGAGCACTAACAGAGTTAACTTGGGTTTTGATGTTGAAGGAGTTGATCTAAGGAAGACAGAAGACTAGTTTGGTCATTTTGACCAAAATAGGACTTAGTTGAAAGAATTTTTTTATGGGTGACTAGGCTGAAAAATATTTTACCTAATAATATCGGCTCGAAATTTTACCCTAAACGTGACATAATGGTAGTCCGAGAAACTCAATTTCAGTTACAATTAGGTTTCGAACAACCCGGATCAAAGCCCAATTCTCTGGACCTAACATTTTATTGCGGCTTAAAAACGTTAACCGAACATTGTGAACCACATGATATGTTACCTGGCATCAAAAACATAATTTAGCAAAATTAAATAACGTATAAACCAACTAAACTTGGCGTGACCTAACTTGATGTAAGCTTAATTGCACGATTTGTGGTCGACTAAATATTTTAATTTTGAAATGTGTCCTACTTTGCATTCTATCGATATTTATTAATTATATTAATTAAGTTATTTTATATCAGATAAGTATTCGGATTAATGAATGTTAATCAATTTCTATTCGAGTTTCTTCTAAAGCATTAATTTCTTAACAAATTTGGAGAACAAATTCCCTTTTCATGATCTACTTATGATGCATGGACACTACTAAAAATCACTTGATGCAGTACCGAACACTTCTAGGACTCCGATACTCACTTCTAGGACTCCGATACTCATCGGGCACATGTTAGACATGCCACGTGGCGTGTTCTTAATTTTTTTAAAAAAAATAAAATCGAACACCAGTGTCGGACTCGAACACCCGTGTCGTACATGGTTGATGTGCGTGTCCGACATAGAAATGACACTTTTAGGTGTTAATTGTATAATTTAAAAAGTTTTTTTTGCAAAAATGAATTTGACGTGTTAGCTATACTTTATATTAATTGTAGTAATATACAATTGATAGTAGTATGTGTGATATTATGATGATTTCAGTGGCATACATTTATTTATATGATTTTTGAATTTGGTAAGAATATTTTTGGTGTTATCTTTTCTTTGGACGTGTTTCTTAAGTTTTATGTTAATTGAAGTAATATGTATTTGATGTTAGAATAAGTGATGTTATGATGATTCAAGTGACATGCTTATATGCTTCTTGAATTTGGTAAGAATTTTTTTGTTGCTTTTACATGATTTTATAATTTAAAAATGTGAATGTTAGTATTTTATAATATTGTACAAGTATAATATATATAAAAATATAGAGGCGTGACCAAACCGTGTCGTATCCTGAAAATTTTAAAAATTCGTGTCACCATGTCCATGTCGTGTTAGTGTTCGTGCATCCTGGCGCATTATGAATACACAATATGCATGTATGACGTGCTTATTTGAGTGTCTCTATACATATTTATGTACTAGTGACTCTTGCACGTGTTACGTGCATATACAATCTATATAATTTTTTTTATTACAATAAATATTTATAAAAATCTTTACTTTTAGTAACTTCTTTTCTCTTTTATTTATTTGAATTATAAAATATAATAGTTTTTTTGGTATTTTATTTATTTAAATTGTTTATATTTTTAAATCATTTTAAATTGATATATTTTATTTTTGTATGTGAGGGTATTTTTTAAATACAAAAAATTGGTATAACATAATATTAGGGGCAATATAGAAATTATGAAAAAAAGCTTCACCAAGATAGTTACTCTATTATCCTCACACTTTATATATATATATATATATATATATATATATATATATATATATATATATATATATATATATTATATTATATATATATAGTATGACGTATGTATATGTGTTGTAATGTGTGTGTGATAGATAAAATAAAATGTAAAGTACTATTTGGTAGAGAAAATCTCAATATTAAGATTTAAGAACACACTTCATAAATGGATTAAGTTTGTATTCGATGGGATATGGAGATGACACGTGTAAATTGAGTTCGACTTTAGTTGGAGGTAACAAAATTTGCTTGTATTCTTGCCGGCTCACGGTGTTTTTAGGAATGGCATGGTGTGTCCATTTATGTTTGGGTTTGATTTTTCGTGATGTAGTGCCTCCAGATGGTATCTTTTTGGACATATTTCTTGGTATACTATAAATATAACATCACTAACTTGAATTGATAGATAATTTCAAAATTCACACCATATTTGAAGATCAAAATTTGAGTAATTTTATGGGTTTTCATCCTTGTTAATATTTAGTGATTTTAAACCTTCGTGGTTTAAATGATTTGTGATTTGGAGTGCTTCTATCACAAATCGTAATCGTTGTATCTTGGGAGACAAATTGCTATTGAACTGTTAGCACCGTAGTACGACAATATTATCTTAATGATAGAGATTACAAATCTCGTCTCGATATTTTTATTACAAAGCTATAGTTGTTATTGATTGCTACCTTTCCTAAGATACACATCATTACTAAGTTTCTTACCATATTTACTATACGTGGATGAATGTGGGGTATTTCAAATTTTTATGTATCAGCCTCGAATTTGAGACATCTCAAATGGAATATTGAGTGACAACAAGTGGAGACAGCCCGGTGTATCAAATTACTAAATATTGAATATTGAAAACCCTTTTTATGTAAAAAAGAAATGGTTGTGTCCTCTCATCTTTAGATTACTAGGCTCGCCAAACAAGTTGGTGCTTGCTAGGGTAGGTGAATGAGATTTAAACCTAACAGGACGACTTTCGACCATTTCATTTATTATTTACAAAAGTGCATAAATTCAAAGTAAATGTTAATTCAAATCAAATAAATGTTTATTTTAGTTTAGGATTTGCTATTTTTATACCAAATTCTTTTTTCATTTATCGAATCTTATTATCATACTAATATTTTTTGTCCACATGGTGTATATTGTGTACATATAGAGTCAAGTTTAGTTTTTTTTGGGTAAGTAATCTTGTTATACAAAATTAAATAGTAAATTTAAAAAAATTAAAATTGTGTACTTTTTTGTGATTTTTATAACTACTTTTGTGATTGATTGTAATACTTTGTAAAATAAATATAACATGATCTTTTTTTTTTTTGTTGTTGAGGTAAATAACATGATAAGTGTAGTTATCAAATAGGGATAGCAGAGTCCTTACACCATGATATCCAATTTTCCATATATATTAGGCATTATACTTATAAAAATTGTAGAAGAGTCAAATCATGGTTACACTTTTAAAAATTTAAGTTTAAAAATAAAAAAAATCACATTTAAAATTGTGTAATTTTATCATTTTGATAAGTTTTTGGGGATTGATTTCACTATTTTATAAGATAAATATAACATTGTTATTATAGTTCTCCAAATATGGATAGATGAGATGAGTCAAATCATGGCGGCTATACCATTTTTTGTGTCTCTATTATATATTATAAAGCTATCAAATAGGGGAAGAATTAACCATTACAATTTTTTTTAATGTATACTAAATTTTTATATTTGAACTATCTGATTTAAATATTATATTTTATAGGGAAGAGAAAAAACTATCACACATATTTTTGGAAGAAAAAAAACTGGTGAAAAATTAGGAATTAAGTTGGGAAGTTAATAGATGATCCTCTGATATTATCTCTTATCTCATGGTCTCATGGTTATTACTAAAGCAAATAGAGGGTATTTTTGGAGTTTCATAATGATCATACCAAAATGATTACTCTAAGGTACTCACGCGTTATAATATAGTATAGATATATATAGAAATAAAACAATTCTAATAAACATTAAATTCGTAGAAGTTTAATATTTAGTATATATAAAAATAAAGTAATTCAAACATTTAATTTATAAATTATTGTATCTTCTAGAAACGCTACATTTTAGTGTTTAAAGTCTAAAATAAAATTGTTTGTATTGTTTAAAGTCTTAACATAAAATCAGTTTTTATTGTTTACAGTCTAACATTTTTAAGTCTCGTGGATTGACCGACTTTGTTTAGCATGACTCATTTATTTCTTATTTTTATTTATCGATTTTGACAAGTCAATGATTTCATGTAGTCACGATTAGGGTGTAAACAAATTGAAAGTATTTACGATTTTTTGAGCCGTCTTGATAAATATTTGATTCGAATTCGAAATTATCAAATTCGAGCCGAACTCGAACATGTTCGAACTTTGTTCGAGCCGAACTCGAGCCCAAATTATTTTGCTTGATAGTTCGCGAGCCGCTCGCGGACTTTAATATTTTATTAATATAATATAATTATATATTAAATAAATATATTTCGAACCTTTCGGATATTTATTTTTGAGCAATAATTCGAATAGCTCGCGAATATGTTTGAACGTTTTCAAGCCGAACTCAAACTCGAACTTTGATTCGAGCAGAACTCGAGCCAAATTTTTGAAACTATTCGAACTTCGAATCGAACTCGAACTCGAATATAATTATTTCGAGCCAAATTCAAACATTAAAATTTTCTGCATATTCAGCTCGATTCGATTCGTTTACACCCCTAGTCGCGATTCTTCTTAAGAACTCTTTAATATATATTTTAAATATATATTTATTGAAATTAGGGATAATTACATATGTCTACGATAAGTGTTTTATAAATTCCATCACCTAGTTTGAATAATTACATTTTTCTCACTTGTAGAATAATAGTATTACAATAACACTCCATCTAATCTTCTTCTAATTTGTAAATATAAAAAATTTCTATTTTATTTGTGAATTTGATATAAAATATATTGTAAATGTGTTGGATATTATTATCTTACTATATTATAATGCATAAGCCCCTTATAATAACTACCTTGGTATGACAAATTTGAATTTACCAAACTACCCCCTCCAATGATTTGTTGTGGTTTTTTGTTGCATCTTTTGAATTGTAATATTAACCAATGTATATGTCTCATTTATTCATTACACAAATCAATTCATATGCACTATATATTACGTTACACACGCAACACGTGTGCGTCGTCTACTAGTTCAAATTAAACCAGAACGATAATTATAAAAGTAAGATATTTTAAAATTCCCCTTAAACTTGTGTACACATGCCATCTTGACCAAAGAATCATTATTGAATACTGAATAGGTAATTGATATTACAGGGTGTTTGTAAGAGAGACACGTATTTTTTATATGAGTCCACACATGAGATAAGATAAGGATCTTGGAGCGAGGTATTACCCTTCTTCTGTATAAATCAACAGCTAACTTCACCCCTCTCCAAACCACAGAAACCTACAAAATTTGCCGTGATGATGGAAATGAACCCGTTCAATGGAAAGCAACAACTGAGAAGAAGAGCTGGATACAACCGACTATCACCAACAAAACGAAGCTTGAAGATCGTGCGACTTGGATCCGGCAACCCTAAGCGTTCATGGAAGATCAGGATCCCCCCAAAACTACGCTTAATTAGGCTTGTTTCCCCGTTAAAATTATGGTTCAGATTGAAGAACTCCTACATTAACATGATGCTGAAATTTGCCCATAACTGTAAAACATCCAATTCTGCGAACGTGTTCGGCGAGAAGAGAATCCCAAAAGCTCGCGATGCCCCACTGAGTTATACCAAAAGTGAGTTCGAGAATAGGTTGATTCTTGAGATTTATAAATCTATGGTCTCTTCTCTTGAATTGGGGTACCATAAGTAGCCTGATCATTCACTTGTGGCTTTTTACCTTTGAATTTCTTCCTTGGTTTTTCTCTGTCCCTTGATAAGACAATAATACCTTATCTAGCAAGTTAATGGTCAAATTTCCTATTAAAAAAAATTTTAGTTCTAAATATATGGATTCACTTCCTCTGTTTTTGACTACTGCTGTACATAGTGACTTTTTCTTGTTTTTGTTGAGGTTAATGTACATAGCGACTCTTTGATTGAGGGTTACTGAAAATATTCTTACTTAAAAAAAATCCCATTATTATACTGCAATTTAAGTCATTGAACTTGAGTGTGGAAAAGTGTGTTTGGATATAGATGGAGCTGTGTTTCTAAAAAGTGAGTTAAAGAGTGGAAAGAATTTAACATAGAATGACTTATGAGTTTGTGTTTCATCTTTCTTCTCGAAACCCACTGTAATAATATTGTAAACTCATGCGCCAGAGTACTGGGGAGGTGCAAAGTATCAGCTTTTCTTTTGCATCGTTAATTATGTTTTAATACTCGTAGAAAGTAAACTTAAAAGCAAGGAAATTGATCTTTCATCAGAGCCGCTCTATATTGCCACGCGATGCCGATCAGCACGAAAGATTAAGCAAAGAAACTAAATACCAGTATAATTTTCAATAAAGAAAAAATGTAAATTTCTAACTTCAATATGATAGTCTTACACCAGTTTATTTGCCTTGATTAGAGTTCTATAAGCTGGTTTTTCACTTGAAAAGTTAGGGGTTATAGCCGGCGGCAATCCATTTTTAGAAAATATATTTTATTCCTTCCATTCATAATCGCGAAAAAATTCGCACGTATATTCATATTATCTCAGAAATCCAACCTAGCTTCTAATTAGTCAAAAGTGTGTGAAGATAATTACTTCCAGAAAATTATATTCAAATCCTGTGATATGCAACGTCTTCCACTTGGGCTAAGACTATCTCGTGCATCCAGGGGAATACTCTGGGCTGGACTCTCATTCAGTTCATTACCACTCATGACTTACTCATCTTTGATGATTACGTTTCTAGCTTTGTTCCAACAATCCAACACTAAGTGGAATTTATTGGTATTTGGTGTAATGAAAGAGGATTATTGAAATATTCTAAGAATTGTCAAACTCGAACACTCAAGAAATCGGCCGGATATTGGATTCATCTAACATGAGAAAGATTTCCCCAAAAATGAGTGGATTTTTTCCTCCAGTAGTTGCAATAATTTGCTTGTTAATTATTTACAAATAATAATACTAATACCTGAGAATTATTCATATTTAAATAGTGCGTGATTATGCATGTTTCAGCGTCTATATATCCTAATTAATTTCGATATTTCCGATAAAAACTTATAAATGATGCTAATTGCTAGAAAATAAAAATACTTACAGCTAGCAAAAATGGATAGAGAGTAGGAGTTGTCAAAACGAACCAACTCAATCTCAAATCGGGTTGGCCCGCCCAACCCATAGTCCAAATATGCCTGGCCCGTTTGGGCCCGCCCCCAGGCGGGTTTTGTAAACCCCATCCCAACCAACCCTAGGCGGGCCGTGGGTTGAGGCTGGACATCCTGCTGGAAATTTTTATAAAAGGAAAAAGAAAAACTTCAAAAAAGTTTTCCAATTTAACTTGCCTAGCCTGAAACTAATGCTAGAAGAATATTGGAACTTGCTTCAGGTTTTATCTAGACATTAACATTGCTACTAAAAATAAGTGCCTAGGGAATCAGTATTTTACTCGATTTTGAAATACATGTTACAATTTTCAAGCACGACAAAATGAAAATATATATTAGATCGGATTCTTTAATGTGATATTAAATTTCTATTTATAAATTGACGCAAAAAAAAAGAATTAACCATTTATTTTAAAAAATAAAGGTCAGGCCGTTGGCCTAGCCCATTTTAACAAAATGATGCAAATGTGTTGCAACATTACATAAAGAAAATAGATATCTTTTATTATGGTATTATTGTCAATCTATGGATTATATGACTCCTTTAGTTTTGATAATATTTATTTGAATGAAGTCCTATCCTAACTATAGTTTTTTTATGTAAAGGAAGATAATATGTTTTACAAAATTTGATAATTTTTCCCTGTTGAATTGTTAACAAATTTGTAATAATCATTATAAATAACTCCGAATAGCGGCATCCAGACCCGTTCAATCCAAGAAAAATAGCTGAAAAACAAAGAATTAATTAATCCAGCATATATTTTGGTAAAACTTTGTTGTTATAATGGTTGAAATAATAAAACGGTAGGATTCCACAGTTGTTGTTTTTGTCAAGCTAAACTAAAATATGGTGCAACAATGTCGGATATATTAACTGACATGACATGACAACGAACTCATGCACGCATCAACAAAACTAATTAACCTTGTGCAATTCAAATCTCTAACCTCTACACCTATCATATCTTTGTCATCTCGAAAAAATGCTTGTATGAACCCGTGTGAGCTCCACCTATAAATCAACTCACGTATCTCGTATATTTTGTTTCTCGGATATATACACACAATTCATATATAGTTAAACATTATAAAATTGGATATGGTCAATCTGACTTGTAGAATAAATTATAAAATGGGATTTGAAAAGTTTATTAATACAAAAAAGAATTAGTTAAGAGTTGTGGTAAAGAAGCGACAATAATAGTGAGATGATATGATTAAAGGGTTGTGTTTTTGCTTGAAATACTTAAGAAAGCATTGTTTGATCCACTTCATAATCATTATAAAGAATATCATTATCATGTTGTTAAGCAATTCAACCTTTTGTTTGACAACACCTCCTCCAACTTCCCTTACGTGCATGCAACGTTAATTTGCAGCAACCCTATATCGCCACAATCCAAGTTTATAATATTTTATGCATAAATTTCTAAGAGCATTATACCATGGGATATATCAGATTCTTGATGTGTCAGATAATCATAATTTCATCGGCTAACTGCCAATGCTATCCTATCATATGAGCACTGTACCATGGAATATGCAATCCTTAGATAGATATCTTTCATCCAATATTTAGGGAATATATATTCATCCAAGGATTGTGGTACCCAGTAATGCCATGTAGCCAAGAATATTTCTCTAATAATATAGGCCACTAGCGTTTCTCACGAAACATTCCGCTCCACTTTTTGTTTTTTTCTGTTGAAATGCTTCTATTTCAAGCAATTCACCCTGTATTATAATCATGTTCCTGATGTAAACAGTTAAACGGTAGTTGATTGTTCTTACCCTTATCGGATACCCAGATGCATTTTCTTTTATATTCTCCCGCATGTTCGTATATAAGTCCGCCATTTCCCTCCCTCCCTCTCAAATTGGGGTTTTACCAATTTCTCTGTGATTTCTAATTGCAAGATTGTTGCAGACAAAATGCATAAGGAGAGTTGTTTGTACGATGATTTCTCTGCCGCAGCCGAGAAGTCATCCGCGATCTCCTCAGCTGTTGCGCCGCCGCTGCATTTTTTGAGGGGTAATCCGTTTGTTTTGCCTTCATCGCCGACCTGCGTCAACTCCAATGCATCCTATTCCACACTATTTCAGAACTACTCTCCAAATTCTCCTTCCGAAGCTGCCTCCTTCGACGGCGACGGCGTTTTCACCGATAGGCGCTTCTTCATTTCCGGCAGCATTCTCGAGTACCAGCAGCTTTACAACCGTTACACGCTCTGCGTTGCTCAGCTTCATGATTCAATCGAGGAGGCTGACTCACTCCGTCTGGAAAATGATGCTCTCCGACTCTCTAACACTGATCTCACCAACCGTGTAGCTGTACTCTTCTCTTGCGATCGCTTTCTCTGTGACTTCAACAGCCTCAGCATCGCTTCTCAGTCCGCAGCTCCGCGTGCTTCTCACATTGCCTCTCCTCAACCGCTTTCTGAACATAATCGTGTCGAGCGGAGGAATACGGAAAGGGTGGCTCTTCCGAAGAGCATTTCTGTGCGTTCTAGTGGTTATCTGAAGATAAATCGCCCTAGTACGGAGACAACTCGCCAAAACGCAACGACTCAGTATATTCCAGAATTGGTGAGTGAGCTCCATCTCCCATTTTTTGGTCAATTCCTTGATCGTGAGATGCTTTTGAATTATCGATGTCACTTATCTCTTTTATGTTGAAGAAACTTCTCAATTTTCATGGCGTTCTGCATTTCTAGACTCAATATGTAGTTTTTGCACCAAAATTTCAAAATCAAAGAAGGCGATAAATTTTTTTTTAATGCATATAATCATATCTATACCTGATAATGCAATCTGATATTCATTGTTGCGTAACATTTTCTCACCTTCAATCTGTAGTGTTTTTTTTAACAATCTTCAAGACTATAGTTGATGATAATAATTAGTTTTAACTTCGGTTAATGCATGTTCAACAAACGATTTTTAACTTTAGATAACTTTTATTTACTATTTGAATTCTTTTACAAACTTGAAAACAGGAAACCAAAGTAGTTGTAAAGAAGTGCGAATAGTATTTCACAACATTTTAGTGATAAATTTACCTCTCGAAGATACCATAACAATGCAGTCTAGCGTTCTTACTTCTTTACATCTTGAGTAGTGCCTAGGGGCGTAACTATCATTTCAAAACCAGGTGGGCAAAAATCAAATAAAATTTATAGTAAGCAAAATATATTAGTTCTTTAATTTTTTTACAATAAAATAAAAAAACATTATCAATAAAATTACATCATTTTTATTTTTTTCTACTGTGCAAAAGCCCACTTTTGCCCCCATGTAGTTAGGCCAATAAATTTTCGAGTGATTTTTATAAATGCTGATATCTGCTAGTTTCTTTTTGTTTCACATGTTTTTTTTTATCTCAATTCTCTTCACATGTCTTATATAAAGCGTTATTTTTCTCTGGAGCAGCAAAGAGTGTATGTACCAGTGTCGAGAAAGGAAGAAGAAGCACTGGAATTCGAGGTGTACGACCAAGGCATGTTCAAAACTGAGCTGTGTAACAAGTGGCAGGAGACTGGCGCCTGTCCATACGGGGAGAACTGCCAATTCGCCCACGGAATCAAAGAGTTAAGGCCAGTAATCAGGCATCCACGATACAAAACTGAGGTGTGCCGAATGGTGCTCACAGGTGACATATGCCCGTATGGTCACCGCTGCCACTTCCGCCACTCTCTCACCGAGCAGGAGCGTCTCATGGCAGCAACTATGCCACGTTGATCAGTGAGAATAAGGCGATCGAATTGTTGGTTGACAATCTGTTGATTCATGTTGACGTTGTTTGGTTGATAATTTTGACACGAATTAATACTGGATACGATTAGTTATGTATAGTAGGTATGCAAAATGAGGAGACAAGAAAATGCGTAAAACTGTTAATAATAGTGATATTCAACCGTTGATACCAGTAAAACTTTTTATTAATAAATTCTGTACTACAATTCATTCATCATAGCTGTGACGCAAAATTGATGAAAATAATTATATTGACCCGGTGTAGGCTATATATAGATCAGTTCAATATTATTGGTCTAAAATATATGATATGTTAATTTTTATTATTTTATTTAAAAGATAGTGCGTTTTAATATTGAGTTGATGTATAAGTGAGACTCAAAACGAACATATATAAATATTTCCACAAAACTGAGATGAAGAAGCCGTACGAGGTTCCCAATCCATATTTTATTCAATGGATGGTGGATTTCCCACTGAGTGATCTACACGGTATCTCACCCCTGAATCTTTGGTATTAAAAGGTAATGAGCTTCAAGCCTTGCGCCCTTGTCGGAGTAGTAAAACTTATACCCATTTAAGAATGATTTGGGTTCGAGTCTTACAATGTGTAAAAACTTTCGGCTATCCCTCACGATACGGGAAAAAAAAGAAGAAAAAAGGGTAAAACATAGGTCACCATCTTCATGGATACTCCCAAAAATAGGAGAGGCCGTGGATTTCATTCCCACAATCCCCATCACTTGTAATTAAAAAAAAAAAAAAAAGGTAAACCATAGAAAACAAATGTACCGTTATGCAATTAACGTGAGGGCGGAGTTTAAAACAAAACGTTAGGATGGAGGTTTAATATATATTTAATTGATTCTAATTCTCTAAATAATTAAAATTATTGTTCACTTTTATGATTAAAATCTGTCAGGTTTTTGGCCTGATATTTACAATTAAATCATATAAAAAGATATTTTAAAAATCTAAAAAACAATTTTACATTTAGATACTATAGTTAACAAGCATATCAATAGAGGCATTCGAAGAAGAAATATAAAAAAAAAAAAAAATTGGCACCTTGTATTTATATGCTTTTCTTGATTTAAAATATGGAATTTAAAAACTCTACAAATTTGTAATTATTTGAGGAATGGGTCGTGATCGAGTTAACTCTAAAATAGATTTGATAATCACAACAGCCTTGACATCGACAATCAAAATAATTCAAGCAGGTCTGAGTAATTGTTTATAAATCTTCAGTATATCATATTCTGATTACTTCATAATTAAAAATATTTAAGTTGACCTGTTTTGTAAATTATTAACACACTATTTTCATAAAAACCAGTTTCCCATGTTACACTGAGATATTTCTACAACAGGAAATCCATAGAGTTCAACGGGACTATAAAGTGATGGAAAAGTGCATGTGTAGAAAATTTCTTATCTTAAGATGGATTGAGACATCAAACAAGTAAAGGGAATGCTCATTTGAGTGAAGCAAATGTTCTCTCGTTGATCAAAGTGGCAAAAGTAACACGGGGCAAGGAATGAACTCGACCAACAAGTTTGCATCTATATGTTTGGAATGGATGGCCTCCATACTCATAACGACAAGATCCATATTCATCTCATCAGCAACCTCCCCAAGAATAGCCGTTGGCTTGTTTCCTTCCCCGAGTCGCTCCAACAGCTTGAATTCTTGGTAGCCACCTGTACACCAAATTATAAACAACAATGAAGTAACGGCTCCCAAAAATATGATGTTTTTTTAGGGAAATAGCTCGAGAATTCGTTTTACGTCCGTCTTAAATTCACTTCCAAGCAACATATGCGCTTCCCAGTATAATGCAATAGCATACAGAATCGTGAGTGCAAAATGATCAGCTTAATAGTGAATTGACAGGTCAAGATTTCATATTAACAAAGACGGGCATCAAGAAAGAAATAATCCCTATCAAAATCCATTTAGTGACCATCCGTACAACGATCAAATAGACAAGTTTGTGAGCTAGGTCATGTTCTACTCACCAACATGCATTAGCAAGTAACAAAGATTTTGGGACACATAGTTCTAGATAACATTATTCGTGCACAAACCCACCTTCAGATAAATGCCAACGAATGCTGGCCAGCTGAGTGTCATGTTCTGAGAGCGATTCCTTCTCTTTTTCATCGATAACTGCAAAGTACATATAGCTCTAGATTTCTGGAATCTTAGTGCATAATCTACAAGTTTTATCCCAGTAGCTTAGGCTTTGATGAAATCTGAATAAAAAAGCTATGGAGGCGGAACAAAGTTCATACCTATCACTGTTATCTCAGCCCCATATTTCTTTGCCAAAGCAGCAGTGGTTGCTGTAGCCTATCAAACAATGATGAAATAAGAATGCACATTTGAAAAGAGAAAAATTGAAATTCCATGCCTAACTTTGTAAATAGCTAATAGTATCATGATCTTTTAGTCTGCAACATATAGCTTTTGACAGATGAAATTTCCAACTGGGAACCAAGAATATAGTAGTGGTGAAGTGGTTAATTTCAGGTTTCCAAATGCCAACGGACTCCAGTAATCCAAGAAATGCACTAATGTTGCCGAAGCACCTCACTAGTATAAACACTGGTGTAGATGCGGCCAGGGACACAAGCAATATAACCGTAAATGTGTTAAAAACCATTCTAGGTTGCGGAACATAAACCAATAGAAAAACCTGCTTTGTACCCTCAGAGAGGTACGGGTTACGATCAATAACAGGCAGGAGCAACTTCTTGAACTCAGTAAAGGTGTTTGCATCGAGACTGACTTCAGATTCCTCTGGCTTTGATTTTGCTGAATGAGGATAGCAAATTTTAGATGAGTGTGGTCAGATTTCAGTTTTCACACATATCAACAAAGACATATGATTAAGGTGGCAGATATGGTTGCATTGAAATCCCTGAACGGCAATTTAATATCAGGAAAGAGATCACTTGTCGGCCTTTGTGAAACAACCACAAAACATTATTTCCCCCACTTATAAAAGGAACATTGACCTGTACTTTAGCTATTACTTACCAAAGTTTGGTTATTTCGTTAGCCAGCGGTTGTAGTGTTTACAATGCCAATATTTTTATTTTATTTATATCACATAATTGCATACCGAGCATACTTGGAACCCCTATCACGACTCCTATTTTGTTGAATTCCCTGTATAGCTAATCAAACAATTTGTGAACTTTCAAATCTATTCAATAATTTTCATTTGTTCAAAAAAGAAAAACTAAAGTGGCAACTATGGTGAGAAATCCAGCTGCAAATTTCTATTCGTGGAGTAATAAACAAGGCCAGTCATCCAATTGGCAAAAACAGGATCAACAAGGAAAAAGTTATTCTACATCTAAGATTGACTAAACAAAGCACTGCTGCGTCAAGAAACTCAAACAATCAAGAATGTAACAGAAAACAAAACATGGTACAATAATAGAATGGAGACTCCTTCACCATTCAATTTTCTGAGGGACACAGATAGATGCTGGTGTGGTCCGCGCTCACCCAAGTTAAAAAATTTCACTTCTTCATTAACATTTTTTTTAAAGAATTGAACTCTAAAATTTATTAATCTCCCCACTTCCTCCCCGTTACACTAGTGCTCCAAGTACATTCCTGGGTTGGGCCTGCCGTTCAGAAAAATCAATCAAAGACAAAACCATAATTCCATAGTTGGAGAAACCACTTACCTTCGATTGAGGGTCTCAAAAACTTGGGAGAAAGTGAAATATTACGGGGTTTAAGCTTCCTTGAAGAAGCAGAAGACAGAACTATTGGAAGCAAAGAAATGGGCTGATTGAAAATGGAAGTAGAACTGACGAAGGTTTCGGTACTTTCAAGATAAATTGGAAGCGGTAAGTGGGCGACAGCCATTGAATACGATTGGGAACAGTAGCAAAGCTAAACCCTGATGGTGGAGGAAGAAGGGTGCGAAACAAAGCGTAATGGATTGAGAATAAATAACAAGAATACCCCCATCATTTCTACCTATATAGCACTCATGTCTTCTTTTAACAATTTATTTATATTATATGTTTTAATTGTGATTATATTATTAATTTTTTTTAGCATATAAGTGGAATTATATTAACATAGAAAACAAGTACACGATATGCAATTGCTCACTGAAGAAAATAAGCGCAACAACCTAAACAGAGGAGGTCTAGTAATAATGTGATCACTGCTAAAGTAGATTAGCCAGACCGATAGAAACCAACAACCACGAGAGCGACATCAGGTACCCTCAAACCAATCAGTGGAGTATTAGGTCAAAGAGGGAGTTGCATTCCATTGAAGGTACAAGAATGGAAAAACGAGAGTGAAAAACTGATAGAAGACCAACAAACGAATATGCTCTAGTTTCCAAATCCCCAACGGATAACCGTCGACCAGTGGGATCATATTGACACAGACGTACCCAATCGAAATATCTTTAAATATGTATTCCTGGGCATTCTGGCCATGCATCCAGGGGTTTCAACATTGTCGAAAGGTGATAAGTGTTGATGGAACACAATTATATACGAAGTATAAACATAAGTTGTTGATTGCAGTCGGAATTGACGCTAATCAACAGGTTCTACCTTTGGCTTTTGCGATTGTGGATGAGGAGACATTGATGTCTAGGGAGATGGTTTCTTCAGATGCTGGCCAGACACATATTCTTGACACATCTGGCATTTGTCTAATTTCTGATAGGCCATCAAGGTCTTCTTTGTGATGTTCAATGTGTGCCTGGAATTTATGCCCCCACGAGGCGTATATCGTTTCTGTCTGAGGCATGTGTGCTCTAATTGCAATAAACAATTCAAAAATGAGATGTTGAAGGACATGTGCTGGAAAGCAGGTACGAACATATCAAATTAGGAAGTTCATCGGTTTATGGAACACATCAAAAGTATTAATGATGGGGCTTTCAATTGATATTGATCAAACTCAATGGACTTTGGCATACGATGGAGGATGGCGTTGTGGCATTATGACAACTAACATGTCTGAGGTGTATAATGGAGTACTTAAAGGTGCTCGTCGCCTTCCAGTGACAACCATTGTACTATTGACTTTTGGTCGAACTGTTCAAAATTTCATGGAACGTCGGATGAAGTACCAACAGATGATACAAATAATCAGGGATGGACAACATTTGCATTTCAGAAGTTTATCCTGGTGGCAACACGAATCATTGCAACATGTTGTCCAGAAGTATGATTGTACACAACAAACTGCTTCAGTGATAACGGTTGTCCGAGCTGGAGTCGAGAGCACTACGCATGTTGTCAAACTTAGAGCGAAGACGTGTTCTTGTGGAAAATTGACACAATTTGGTATCCCATGCTCACATGCTATACATGCTTGTCGACATTTAGGTATTCAATGCATCGAGTATAGTTAATGATTATTATAAATTGGATTCTTACTCGGCTACTATATCAAGGGGCCTTCGAGTCGTTGTTCTCGGAAGAATATTGGAGGCTCCCATCATTTGACTTATTTCATAACCCTTTGTTGAGAGCTCAAACACGTCCTGGAAGGTATCATACATCTCGTATTCCTAATGAAATGGGACTGGCCACAAACCCGTGGGAGATAGTCATGCACGAAGAGTTCAAGAACAGGCATCAAGTTCCCGACAACGATGTTAATCAATATGTGTCGTCCATTTTGTAAATATCCAAATTGCAGGTTTTAACATTCAATTACATATTTCTTTATTTTGCGTAGATTTATTGACTATATTTACAGGATGGATACACAGAGTACGTATGGCCCACTTGACTGTATTGTGCTCAATAAGCAATATGTACACCGCTCCGAGGATGTATATAATGGAGATATTGACAATACTCTGACCGTGAGGCATGGGGACAGGATATTTTTGGTAATTGTGTAGAGCGAGACCACTTCACATACGTGTGGTATGCATCTTACATGATATGGGATTTTATGGTGAATATAGATGTGGTCACTTTGATATTGACACACATTTGATCACATCATTGGTAGAGAGATGGCGACCCGAGACACATACATTCCATTTTCGTGTTGGAGAGGTGACCATCACATTACAGGACATTGCTATTATATGGGCCTTACTAATTGAGGGTGATGCTATTTGTGGGGAGGACACACGCATGAGTATCGGGCAGTGGCGAATGTATTGTGCGCAGTGGCTTGGGCTTTTTTCCTCCACTTGATAAGCTAAGAAGTCACGTATAGCATTAACTGCACTGCAGGCTCATCTAATGGCTTACCAAATAACTAATGACAGCACCGAGGAACAAGTGCATCAGTACACACGCTCATGTGTACTAATGTTACTATGTGGATTGTTATGCCCTGATTCATCGAACGACTTTGTATCGATGTTTTACATCCGTCATCTACATGATATTTCAATAGCTCGTAAGTTTAGTTGGGGTAATCATGTGCTTGCATTCCTTTATCATGAGTTATGCAATGGATCTAAGAAAGGAAAAACAAATATCGGTGGTGCAATGCAACTTCTACATGTACTAATATTTACTAGCCTCACCAACTTTAATAAAAGTGGATAAACTTGCATTATGTTATATTAACTTCATACTCTGATCACAAAAAATTCATATTTGGGCATATACTAGAACCAAAAGTATCAATCCCATAACTCATGATACTCGAGTACCAGAAGGCCCAATTTTAGTAGATGAAGATCACACACTTCCTCTCCTCCCATATGGTGCACGGTATAATCATACATATTATTTATCCTTTATTATTCACAATTTAATGTACTAACATTATCATGCCGATATTATTTAGATGATCTCAATTTCGCACCTTTGGACACACCGTCCGACATGCTATACGTGTATTTCGAGACACACTGGATATGATGTATTGGGATCAGGTAAATTTAGTACTTAAGTATTTATTATATAAATTTTATATTAATATCTGTAATTATTTATGTTAATGACTTAACAAATCTTAAAACATTTTTGTATTGCAGTTTATTTGGACTCCATACGACATGGAATCAGACGAGATCATGTCATTGCTTCCAGAATGTGGTCTTGAGGATTGGAGGGCACAATGCCCGATGATACACTATTCCGTTGTGGAGATACATTGTCCAGAACGAGTCTTACGACAGTTTGCTTTGTTTCAAACTTTTCCACCATCCATAGATGCACGTCAGGCAGCGTAGCATAAAGTCGATCGCAGAGGTCGTTCGGGCACCAATTGGATATGACAACATAATGAGTACATAGATTTGTGTAACAGCAGAAGATATAACATTGTGCATGTCCCTGAGGCCACCGGCTCCTATCCTCTTAGCGACGAGTACATGGCATGGTATGGCCACATTACTCGTCATATTATATCTCCATCAGGCATCCATATCGAGATTGAACACAATGCGGGAGACGCTGCAGCATGGCAACAAGTAGCATGTACATATGCAATTTTGTTTTATTTTAAATATTTTCTCGTCTTATGATTATGACAACCTTAATGATACAACTTTTTTTCCAGGATGCGCATATGGAGCAACTCAGACTTAGTTGCTCGAGTTTGAGCTGAGGACGATGCGATCTCACCAAGGGTCAGGCATTTATTACAACATAATATAGCTATTGCGGATGAAGTGAGACGACTTGCTCAGACGCAACGAATCAAGATGATATACCTACACGACAACCAACTAGCAGTAGGGGGATAGTCGGAGGAGAAGACGAACAAGTAGATCTGAACTCCAGTAGACGCTCGTGATGACATCCTTCCATTTACGACTACATCATATGATGCATGTGACACATCAACATCACATCGTTCACCATTCCGCTATGATGCCTGCCGCTTCTGACTACTACGTGCCGCAACCTGCCCACCAGGTTGAGCCATCACCATATACTCCTTATATATCTGATCCAACCCAATCTTATAGTGGATTCCCATTTACGGATCTTATGCTTGGAGTCCCAAGTTATTCACAGTCACGTCCACATTTTAATGTCTGCCCTGTTGTATACTCAGACCTGACTCCACATTATCATGATATTGGTGAGTCCAACATCAGGATTAGTTCTGATCAATCACAAGCACCTAATGTTGTGCAGGTTGAGCCACCTAGAAGATAAATACGAGAGATACATAGACGAGATTGTGGGATTGCATGCTATATTTAGATTATATTGTAATTAATATGTATTTTAAAATTGTGTACAATTTTAAAATAATAATTAATACTCAATTTCTAAATGTTAAAAGTAAAAAAAAAAAAAACCAAAAAAGAAACGAATTCCATTCCAAAAAAGAAACACATTCATGTTCTTTTAATAAAAAAATGGAAACACATCTAATTTTATAATTAAGAAAATAAAAAACCATTTGGGGAAGCGGTTCTTTGCAAAAAACGCATTCCTAAAATGCATTTCACATTAGATTAGTATTTTTTTAAAAAATATTACTTTGGTGATTTTTTTTTATTTTGTAATATTAAATTAACTTAGCCGATTATATGTTTTGAAACTTTATTTCTTATAAATTTTAAGGAAATTATATTTAGCATCCTATAATTTGATTTAAATTTTAATTTTGCAACCATTGTTTCTATAATGTTTTATGTAATTTTTCCTAAATCATATTGATGTATATATTAAAAGAATTTGACGTTCCAAGATGTATGTTATCCTAAAAATTATAAAATTCGGTGCAATCATATCATTATCTGCCCATCTGTGTATTATAGTTAACAAAAAATTATCTCTTTCTGTTTCAATTTAATAGTAATAACAGCTTATATAAATTTAACTAATACTGCTACTAGTATTATTAAACTCAGGTTGATTGAAAAGCTCATCTGGATTACAAAATAATTTTATTTAGTCTTTACATATTTTTAAAATATTACTTTATTTTGCTGAAGAACAAAACTAGAAGTAGTGTTCCAGTTTCCCAAAACTCCTCCTCCTGCTAGGGTTTATTTTGCGATGGCCGGAATTCGGTTTCAGCCGGAGGACTCGGACGCATCACAGGTGTCGCGGCAGGTGGCAGCTATTGATCTGATCTCTGACGATGACCGTTCTGTGGCGGCTGACTCCTGGTCCATCAAGAGCGACTATGGTAGCACTCTCGACGACGAGCAGCGTCACGTGGATGCCGCCGAGGCCCTCTCTGCCGCTTCTTTCCGAGCCTCCTCTGACTACAAGTGCTCTCTCACGACTCATACCCACAAATTTGTTTACCATTTTGTTGTATAGAATTTTTTGTGCTTGATAAGGGAGGACGTAGCGGGGGGAATACAGAAACCTTTGAAACAAAAAAGATCGGCCTAAATTTTGCATTTAGCTTTACCGGCTCATTAGTCTAATCTGTCAGTTGTGTGGTTTTTTTTCTTAAATGCTTAGAAATACACCGGTCTGCGATATAGACTGAATATAAATGCCATTATCCTTTTGAAATGAGTCACTTGCTTGGGGGAAATAAATTTTGCGAAACTACTCCTAAATCAATGATGACTTCTTGTGGTAGATGAAAATGCTAATTGTCATTTGATGCATAGTAAAGTATGAACTTTTAGTAAGCAGAGGGGTTCTAAATCTAGCTGGGGGCAAACTTTACTTTTTTTATGTAGTTTTTGATCTTTAATTCTGGGATTGAAAAAAAATTCAATATCGTGATAAGCAGTTCTGACAAAGATGAATCAGATTCCGAGGCAGTTTCTTCAATGCTGGGCTTTCAAAGTTACTGGGATGCCACATATGCGGATGAATTGGTTAATTTTCGGGAACATGGCCATACCGGTGAAGTTTGGTAAATATGGAATTAATATTTGCAAGTTTTGTTGTATTATCTCTGTTGTGGAGTTTGTTCAACTTGATTGCCTCAGATTTTTGTTTATCTCGTCGAAGAGGATACAAAGTAGGGGTTGAAATCGAACCGAACCAAAATTTCGGAGATTTGAAAAACCGAAAACCGAATCGAAATTATTCGGTTCGATTTCGGTTTTAACCGAAATTTTTCGGTTCAGATTCGGTTGGAACCGGCTTTTTTTTTTCTTAATTTTTTTAAAATTTTGGAATTGGATGATTAGTCGAAAGGAAATCTAACATAAATACAAATACTAATATATCATACATTGGACTCAACAGAATTTTTAACCTTTTAGTTCTAAAGTTCTAATATTATTTTGAAGTTATTTATACCACAAAGTCGAGTTTAAATGAGACAACAAAATAAATTATATTATACTTGAAAACACGTTATTAAATTACGAGTTTTTATTCATCCGATCAGGAGCGAAACCATTAAAAAATATATATAAACCATTTAATTTTTTTTTTAAATTTCGGTTTTCGGTTCGGTTTGATCAACCGAAGCCTGTAACCAAAAATCGATTTTTTTTAAAAAAAACGAAAACGAACTGAAACCGAAATTTTTCGGTTCGGCCGATTAACCGAACTGGTGCACACCCCCAGCAAATTGATTATTTTGGGAGTTTGTGCTGATAAGTCATTCAGGTCCTTGGACAAGAACCTAAAAAATACTTCAAAGAAGTAAGCTTTGTTTGTGACAAATTATGGTCACGTGGATGGATTACCGTGTTCAAACTCACCTTTGAGTGTTTATTGTGACTTCAGGCAACAAAACTATCGTATATAATCTCCAGAGTGATGTCTCAGCCTTCTCTCTGTGTTTTTCATTTAGAAGGTTCTAAAAGAAATGATGGGAACCTTGCCACTGTCCAAAAAATAATGCTCTCTCTCTTTTACTATCTTTTCGCTTTATTATGTAATAATTATTATGTAATGATGTGATGCTGTTACTTTGCATTTACCAATAGAGTCTGAAGTTTTTCCACCAAATTTTCCTGTGGTTATCTAGCAGTTATTATTTAGCACCCTCATTAATCTTAAAATTATCTTAGCCCATAGGAGGAAGCACCAAATTAAATACTGAAGAAGAGATAATAGAATTGCGTATTACTGAGCTTTCTTTCTTTTCTCCTCTCGTTTTCTATGCAAAGGAGAATGTATATTGATATATGTAAACACCTCTTGTCTGTAGGTTTGGAGCTGATGTAATGGAAAAAGTCTCTTCCTGGACTAAAAACTTGTGCCTTGAAATTTCTCAGCGTCACTTGCAAAATCATATCGATAGTACAAATCATTTGACTTCTGGGCAGCCTGAAACGGATTTGTCTGGCTGGAGCGTGCTGGATGTTGGGACTGGTAATGGTTTGCTTCTCCAGGATCTTGCTAAACAGGGGTATGGATAAATGGCGGCAATTAGCCATTCTGCCTGCTGTCATATGTAACTTGAATAATCATATTCAATGTTTTTAAGAAATATATACCTCTTTTTGGCATGTTTCTTTAGATAGAGAGTACAGAATATAAAAATACTGGTTCTTGTTTATGCTGCGGTGTCATTGAACTCAGGAAAACTTTGGCAGTTTTTTAATTGAATAACTGAAAGATTGTACTGTTCAGCTGAACTGGTAGAGATATTTATATTTTGCTCTCAGGGGTGTTAACA
This sequence comes from Haberlea rhodopensis, assembly GCA_907163345.1. NCBI lineage: Eukaryota > Viridiplantae > Streptophyta > Magnoliopsida > Lamiales > Gesneriaceae > Haberlea > Haberlea rhodopensis. Next base: position 22,046,204 of record CAJQUN010000002.1, read on the forward strand.
CTTCTACACTCAAATATATCTTGGATTCTTGATGATGTCAGTGTTTATTTTTATGTCAGTTTTTTTTCAGTTTTAGGGATTTTTGGATGTTATACAGTGGTTCATCAGACCTAACTTCCGTATCAGACATCGTTTTCTCTATGTATGAAATTATTAATATCGAATAGATTTCAGAAAGGTAGGAGTTGTAGTATTAGTGTACTACTGAGCAGTCGTAATTCACAAGGTTCTTAGAATTTATTTTGTATGAATATAATTTAAAAATTTCACTTGATAGAATCTTTTGGGGTTCAGTTTTACACTACATCCCAACCAAGTTTGCTCTTTGTAATGCCTTTAAATTGCTAACTATTCATTGCTTGCGCTACACTAAAGAAGTTTAGTTGTCATCCAAGGAAATCATAAATGATTTGCTTTATGCTGAAGATGTATTCTTGCGATTAGGTTTTCCAGAAGCTTGAAAATATAGTGATTATCCCTCAATCTGCATATGTTTTATTAAAAAAAACTATAATGAAAAAGCAACCTAAATATTTCGGATTCCTATTGTGTTTGCTGTATTTTGCAGTTGGGATTTTGAATTTGAAATATTTTAAAGGGCTGATAGTAGTGCTTTTGAATTTAGGTTCTCTGATCTCACTGGAACTGATTACAGTGAAGGAGCTATTGACCTTGCTCGAAGCCTTGCTGATCGTGCTGGATTCACTAATATTAAATATCTGGTACTGTCTTATGGAAAATGCAACATATTTTTTTTTTATTGTGGAGGCAGTACTATGTTGGTGATGTTGATAATAAGCCATGAAGTGAATTTTTTGTTTGTGAATCAAACATGATATTGAAGCGTGATTTTCTTACCAGAAAGGAACAGTGTACATGCCGGCCTGTTTAACAGAGCATAGTTTTGTTTTTTACTTTTTACTTGGGGTACCCCAAGTAAATTTGATTGATAATTTATGTTATCAGTTTCAGGCAAAGTCTGAGGCCAGTCTCCATGCCATAGAGTATGTTATGTGTGAAACTTTTAACGGCTATCTATTATTCAAGAGCTAACATTTGTCTCATTCCCATGTGGACCTTAAGAAAAAGTATTTTTCATATTTGTTTTCACAAACTGATCATCAATGACCTCTAGTACTAATGGTTCATATATATATATATATATATATATATATATATTGTTAAGTTGGGTATCTGGAGATTTGATTTTCTTACAATTCCTTCATGCGTTGGCCAGCACCAACTCTGATTTTCTTCCATAAATTAAGGATATGCTGAAACAGTTGTCCACATATATGTGCATAAAATTATGACTCCTTTTCCGGGTATCACTACAGTGTCTACGCCTTTTATTGTCTGGACTGTTTTCGTGATTGGAATTATTGACACGTTTTTTAGATGTGTAATTCTAACTTGACTTTTTACCCTTAATTTAATGATCAGATTGATGATGTCCTTGAAACAAAATTGGATCGGAAGTTTCAGCTTGTTACTGACAAGGGGACGCTGGATGCCATTGGATTGCATCCTGATGGTCTTATTAAAAGGTGACACAACGTTTTTTAGTTCTTGGTACTGTGTTTTACTTGATTTACGATTGAATAAGAATTTGCATTTGTTGTTTCTCTATATTGCACGCAACTTTACCTCTTCCCCTCACCCACTTGTGAACGTCTTTGAATTAACAAATTTATGTCTTTCACTTACCTTGGGTTAGAAGTCTAGAACTCAAGAACATAAGTTGTGTAAGCCCATAGAGATGGTCGATCATTTATCATCTCACTGACAACGAGATTATCAATATTTCAATTCCAGGATGTTGTATTGGGACTCCATTTCAGGAATAGTGACTTCTGGTGGATTATTGGTGAGCGTACTTTCATTTTCTTTTCAATTTCTCGTTCCCATTTATGGAGCAACGAAAATTTTGAATGATGCTTAATGTTGCGCCTTGGAATCTTTTTGTGTTTTAGCTTTTTGTGTGGTTTGTAGATAATTAATCAGTGGAGGGTTGTCATTTTGTCTCTAAAATGTAGATATCTCATTTCCGAAAAAATATTGCTCCGTGTTTCTATGGTACCTTATTGACATTTTTGGTTTGCAATTTGCCCACAATGTAATGGTTCTGAACATGAAATGATACAATGAGTCGATTATTTCGTCCCCTTTTTTTATTGGCGTGTTTTAGGTTATCACATCTTGCAACAGTACCAAAGATGAACTGATACAAGAGGTGGAGACTTTCAATCAAAGGAAGAGCGGTTCCTCTCAGGAACCAAACACTGCTGCAGACCAAAACACAGGCAAAGATCCTCCTCCATTCCAATACGTAGACCACATTCGCTCATATCCAACATTTACCTTTGGAGGATCGGTTGGATCGCGTGTTGCAACAGTGGCATTTCTAAGGAACTAATTTTATGGGCGAAACTATATATGTTTCTTGTTGCATGGACACACCAACTAGTGTCTGTAAGGATATTTGTTAATGTGGAAATCTTACAAGAGTTACTCTGTGTAATGGTAACCCGACTTTGTGATAGATGGTCTTCTGGTGATTGGCGTAGGCACGTCTGTAGATGCAGAATAGATGGCGATGTAGGAATCGTTGTTCTTGTGTGTATTCAAACTTTTCTCGCAAGAAATGCTTGATCTTTACACTCAGGATGAAGAATTGTACTAGTTATTTTAGGAGAACTAAACAGTTTGTTTACTCGTTTTGTTTTTATTTTTAAAGTCGCTTAAATTTAAAAAGAAACATTTGAAATTGTTGCAAACAAAAGCATACAAAAATGAAAGTAATACACCCAAAGCTGTGGTTGATGATATTTCTGTGTCAATAATAATATCTGGAAATGAAAGAAAAAAAATCATATATATATATTTTTTAAATTTATTGTTTAGCATACAAACTCAACACAAATTACGAAATTAATTTTTTTTTTCTCGATATTCATTAGTCAAAGAAGGAACAATCAAGCGATGCATCTCCTCCAACAATGCGCATAGCATAGGTGCCAGCAATAGTGATGACGCCTTCTATAGGTATAAAATATCCAAGATGTTTACCAAGATAGAGGGCCGTGGAAATGGGATCAAAACCAACATTGTTAACATGGTTGACATTGCGGAGACTTTGGCCAGGCCAGCTTCATACACCACTAAACATTTTGGTTGTGAATTTGGAACTCAAATCTAAATTTAATGAAAAAACTGGGACCTCCCGTTTGAATAGAGCACGACACTGCCAAGCTTGCTGGTCTTCTTGAGAACTTCATAAAGGAGTATGTGCAGTGCTATGGCTGTGGAAACCCTGAAACAGAGATCCTGATTACGAAAAGGCGGATGATCCAACCGAAATGCGCGGCTTGTGGTTTTGTTTCTGATGTTGATATGTGGACAAGCTCACATCTTTCATAATTAAGAATCCTCCTGAACCAAAGAAGGGGGCAAAAGACAAGAAAGCTTTAAGGAGGCCCGAGAAGGAGCGACCCAAGGAAGGTGAAGCTGCAGACGAGGAGCTGAAAAAGCTTAAGAAAGACATCAACAAAAAAAGGGCGGTCAAAAGACAGCTCCATCAGAAAGAAAGCAGGAAGCTCTGATGAGGAACACAATTCACCTCCTTGAAGCCTAGCTGATCAGCAGGAAGAGGATACCAAAGATGATGATATTCAGTGGCAACTGACTCTTCAATGGAAGCGGCTCAGCAACGCATTAAAGAGCAACTTACTTCTGTCACAGCTGACATGGTGAATTGGTGATGCTTCTACCAACGACAAAAAGAGAGAAAAGCCCAAGCCAACCAATCGGGCACATGATAGTTCAAGAACTGCTTTAGCCACTAACGATAATCCTAAGGCTGCAAATGGGAAAACAAATCATGAGAAACATGTGGAGGGGATTAGAGAAAATATTAATGGAATGGATGCCAAACAATTCGTTTCTTGTTTAGGAACGTTTTCGAACTCTTCTAAGGAAACGATGACTGCTCTATATGAGGTACTAGTGGAGGGTGTCGGCAAAGGCTTTGCAAAGGAGATTGCCAACAAGACCTGCTATCTTACTGCTGCTTTTGCTGAGGACGAGAAATCACAATAGCTTTTGCTTCGTGCGAATGAAGAATTCAGCAAGAGGACAAATCCATATGCAATGAAGGAAGTGGCCCTTGTTTCCAATACAGAGGAATTGGAGGAAGAAAACATTATGCAGTATTACGATGAAGGAATCGCAGGAAGCAACAAGGACTCTGCTGTATTGAGGAATGCTAAACCTTTCATTGATTGGTTCCAAAACACCGATTTAGAAAGCGAGGACGATTAAAATGCCTCTTTTTCCAAGATGTGCTGTATTAGGTACCATTTGGACAATCTTTGCTCGAGATTACTGTTCGTTTTTACAGTTAAGTTCTAATTAAGGGTAGCACATTACATTATGACAATCAATTTTGTTTACAGTATTTATGCATCGCTTTCTTCGGAATTAACGTATTCCCACTGCTATTCGACCCAATACGCTTCAGGGTTGAATTGGTGCCTCTTTTTTTCTTCCATTTATATATCCATGACTCGTACTTATATAAGAAGAAAATCAAACTGTTCTATCATAAAATGCATCCATGTGTATTCATATTTGCACTAGGATCTCGCAGGTATGTATCATTTGTCATCGTCTTCACGTAATAACATCACTATATTAGGCGATTATGGAACATGAATACGATGCGACTCTGGCTGTAGTTCATTCTCTTCGTCGGAAATTGCCACTGGGAAGATTTGGGGTTCCTAGCACGGGAAGGCAAATGTCACTTTGCAATATCTGAAATCTAGTATGAATGGCATACAAAAAATTAGCACTTCCTAAACCAAATAATAAAACTCGTACAACATATTAAATCTCTTCTATCCAAAATCTCTAAATTCGTGAATAGAAACAAAGCCAACTGAATTGGAACGGACCACATGGTATGCAATATCAGTTTAGTGATTCAAAAATAACTGAGATTTTAACTTCAAATGCGTACAGACGAGCCAATAACGAATGATCCAATAACCTATATTATGCAAAGTATTCCAGCCAATTTGACAGATCATACTATAGATAGTGAGCCAATCGAAACGCACTCGTGCATATACACATATATACAAAGTGCTTTGGTAATGAAGTACCTGTGCATGTCGCCTCCGTCGTATAGCAGTCAATGCTTTCACCATGATATAGATAGGCAACAAAATTCCAATAGTTCGCAACATCAACAACTGCAGTATCAAAACGTGTCACATTCGCAAGATACTAATTTCAAGAAAATCATTAGAATGTATTGTCTCACCATGAACAGAGAAATCGAGTATTCGCCAGCACCATATAAGATAAATGGTAGTGTATGACGTAAAACCAGAAGAACCATGAACTGAAACATGAGGAGAAAATATGAACAAAGATCGAAAGAGACATGTTTCTTTCTTTATCTATCTATGCAAAAACCAAATTAAAATAGAACAAGAACTAGACAAGCATACATCGAGAATAATTTATAGTATCGGACCAACATTTTATGCAAAGGTGTGTGTTATCTCATAATAAGGAATAGAAAAAAGATTAAATATGCTCGAATGTAATCTTGTGAGTTAATGAATATGATAGGGGTGAGTACAAAGCATGTGTAAAATGATCGATATTTGAAATTTTTTGAAAAAATTTCAATAACTATAATCCTAACGCCACTATCAAATATTGGATATTATGATGAAAATAAGCCAGCCACCAAGAAGGTTGTCTATAATTCGCAGTTGCGTCATTAATATTACTAGTTTGGTGTTAAAGCTTGTAAGATGTTGGTTCTCGCCGTTACTGCATCTTGAAAGTATTGAGTTTTTATACACAAACGACACTTGCAGATCGCTCAAATGCATACATGCACATATATTATGTAAAACTATTGCATAAAATAAAAAATAGAGAATACTACAATCATAGCGATTATACGACAGCATAGCAGGCTTCGAGAAGTGTGAACTGGATATTCATCAAAGTTTGGATCAAGAAAACTCCCAGCAGTAGAAACCGTTGATATGAACTGAGGAGCATGAAAGTCCCTTCTTGATATCTCCCAATTTCCCCTGAGATATTATTACTTCAATTGTCAATAATATTCGTCAGTTAAAAGCAGAATCTTATAAATGCTTAGAAAATATGGATATGTATGTGTGTGTGTATCAAGACAGGTTTATTCCAAATCAGGAAGGAAAAAAGAGACCTGAAGTTCATCGGGATGCCACCATAATGGAATAGAGGAGGTGGTGCTGTGTAGTCTGGCCTGAATTGCTGCACTCACAATTTATTAAGAATTATGATGCACACAATTGCTCCAAGAGGGTATTTGTAGATAATTCTTGTTACAAATCTAGTAAATGAGTGCATTAAAAATATTCTCATTGCACGACTATGGATGAATTACATAGTCAAGCAAATCTGCAACAATAATGTATTAGAACTTTGGTGTACACATACTAATTGGAAATTTATTTTATTATGAAAAACACCAAATACTCAGTTTTATATGAGACATTTGATCAAAATACCCAAGTAATATATTTTTACATAGCGTCAAGTGCCGTGGAATGTTTGAAACAACGGAAAACTGAGTTAAAAAATCATCTGCATCGTGATGTTCCAAACCCCAAAATGTGTCAAGAAGCATACCTGACGGCAAATCTCGCATATAGTATCACCTTTCTCATTGCACCACCTTTGCACACACTTGCGGTGAGCATACTGTAAACAAAGAAAATACCAGATAGACACTATTAACAATATATAAAGCACCAATTAAACATAACATCTTCGTGTCTGTGTAGACTTCAGCAATAATTGAACATAATGTATCATATTTGAATTGTGGAATACAATATCTGAACTCTAACCTTCAAGCTTCCGCGACAAGAACATGGAATATCCATGTTTGAATCCTCATCTTCATCATGGCAAATCCTACACTCTTCAGATTTCTTTGTCAATGATCCTACACTCATATCCATTCTATGGATAGAAAAACTAGCTCTCTTGTTTTCAATGGTGGATTGAGAGGGCAAATGATTTTTACTCTGGATGGCAGCTTCGAGCGTGGATTCTGTGAGCAATCTATCCACCAGCAATACGAAGTGATCTCCCATTCTCGAAATAATATAAGCCCTTGATTCAAATGTTTTCAAAGAAGTACATACATACAAAGGAGTCTCTAACTTGTGTGCCAAATAGCAATTTTTTCAAACAGTTCAAGCCGTCCTGCATCGCAAAATTTTGGCATTCAAACATTAAAGAAATGAATGAAGTACTAGTGGTTCGTAAAAAGGTGATTGATTAGCTGTGGCAAACCATGAATTAAGATTTTATATGGAAGCAAGAAACAGACAGGCAGGGCTCTCCAAAGCAAGGAGAAATTTTAAAAGTCCATGTGAATACATTATTCAGTACGAATTTATGGAACAAAAGGTCAGTCACTTTAAAAAACAGGAAATATCCAGCATGGGTTTGTGCTTCGAAAGCAATAATTAAAGAAGCAGATTTATGTAAAGAAGACATTATAATTTTTACGGGCAAAACATGGGAAAGAGTAATCTACATCAAATAATATGGCCCACCGAAATGAAACAAAGTCGTCGACTTTTCAAAGAAAAAGGGACGAAATGATAACCAGGGGCCCAGGAGAATATATTGTGAAAGAAACTAAAAAACAACATAAAATGTTGGATGAGTAAAATAAATGGAAAAGAACAATAATTAGCAGTACAATTTCAAGAACATTAAAAGACAGTGATACATAACTGAATGGCAGATTTTTTAGCTTGGAAGTTAATAAGAAACCGCTTTAAAAAATGAAACAATGGCACCGCTTAAAGATCAAACACGAAGCCATAGATCTTTGCAATGTTGAAAGCAAAAAGCGAACTCTATTGAACCCACGATAAAGCCAATACTTTCTCTATGTTCAATCAAACGAGATGAAGAAAGGGGAGAATATAAACAAGAATATTAGAAGGGAAGCTCACAAGAAACGTGTGGGAATTTCTGCAGCCAAAGGAACCTACTCAAGAAAACTATTATAATTTCATCATTCCTTTCTTGAACTATTGTTTGTTTTCCAAGTTTCTTATATAGGGATTTACTTTTTATTGAGAAAGGGTATTCTGGAATGAACGAAATCGGATGAGTGGTGTCACCATTTTCAAGATTTCATGGCAGGATTTCACATTTCGACTCAATCCCATATATTATATATCATCATTTACATTCATATATAGTACACAATTTCTTCCTCTCACACACACATGCACACAATCAGAGGTGCGTCAGCTTTATCCCTGCCACTTTCTTTCTCCACACAAACAAGTGGGGAGAGGGAGTGCGCAGTGCCTAACGGCAAAGTAGCGTACTATTAGGCACGATCATTTTTCAGTCACAAATTTCCCGGTTTTGCCGTCATGAAATAGCAACAACTAAAGCCCATTTTACATAAAATATAACATTGCAAGAGAGATTGTCTTTTTGAGTGATTTAATTGTTAATCTTGGTTGCAAAATTTGCTTGAGTTTATGAAAACTCTCACTGTATCTAAACCAGTGTAACCGCTTGAAAAAAGAGAAGGATGAAGAGCAAAGATCATCTAGTTTTGGGATGAATTGATAGTAGGTCAGTTGATTAAATCCATCTTGAAGAAGAAAATAAATTTTTAGTATTAAATTTTGATTTAAAACAACTAATCCAGGCTCAAATGATTAACATAAATTAAAACAAACCTATTAATCATTATATAACATTAATGTCCGCAGACGCGTCGTGTTTGCACAGTATTTTCTTCAATTGTTTTTTAACTTTTTTTTTTTGGATTTAATTACAAATATTATGTGATATGATAATATTATAATTGACAATATTATTAAATGCATTACATATATTTTAAGAATATAGTATATTAGAATCAAATGAATTACTAAAAGTCTCAGGGATATTTCGGTCAATTTGTATGTTGTCATACTATTTGTGATTAGTAAAAGGTTTAGAGACATTTTGGTAATTGCATAATCATATCAAGAGGCTAAGTAGTTTCTCTAGCATGCTCTGGTATAGAACAATTAATTTGTATTTATTAACATCTTAATGCTTATTGCCTTATTAATTTAAATATATAAGTGATTCAGTATTACACTATGCAAGCAAAATATAACTAGTATTATGAAAACTTAAAGGAGCTTATGAAAACTAAATTTCATATTTTGGTGTGTTATTTTCTAAAATGACAAAATTACATTTATCTTACTCTTTTCACCCTAATAAAATATAAATCTTTACTATATTATTATTATTATTTTATAAAAGGTAATTATGAGGGTAATTTTGGTATCTTGATTAAATTGTTTTATGATTGATTTTTTATTTTATTATTATTTCCCATAATTCCCTTTTTGCTCAAAAATTCTCTTTTTAAAATTGTTTACTTTATTAACTACCTCACTGCAAAAACTTTTGTACTATAAAATTTAAATTTAAAGAACCAATATATGCGATATATAATTTAATATTTGTTAAAATTAAATAAATCGAAGTGGAAGAACAGAAAATTTCGAGGTGGTATTTGCTATTGCATGACCAAGATCCATTGTCAGTAAAATCAATCTCCACAAATGTTCAAAAAAAAAAAAAAAATCAGTCTTTACAAGGATGAACGCCGTGGGAAGGTTTGGTATTTTGTCCACGAAGATGGTGTGCCTGTAAAAAAAAAATCCCTATTCTTCTGTCATTATTCATCTTCTTCTGCAACACTTCTTTTTCTTTCTGCTTTCTGGACTTCATTTTTCTTGGTTTGGTCATGGCTACAAATACGTAATTTTTCCTCTTCAAGGTGAGAAGGGTAATACAGTAATTTGAGCTTTAATCCTCGTTCAATCCATCTCTCGCTTCCAAATAATATATATATCTACAAATTATCCCGTCCTCTTCCTGTGTGGAGTGTGGAGCCTGGCCTCGCCATTTCGACAAAAAAGGTACCAAAGTAATTGCTTCTCGCATTCTTCTCTTCATATTCATGCGTTTCTTTCTGTTCTTTCATTTTCTTCGTAATTGATTATATTTTCGGTAATCACATGTAATCCAACCAAGAAATTAGATAAATGCTATCGTTATCATCTACTTAGACTTCAACCCATCGTATCATTTGTATGTATCTATCTCTATTCCGTGTTATATGTTCTAGACAAGGGAAAATTTTGAGACAAATTGAATCATCTCTGTTTGAAGACACCGTAAGTCCAAGCTGTGCTTGCTTACTTCGTTTGATCTTCATTTTCCTTTGTTTTCTTTGAGTGAAATTTTAGAATTTTCAATTTTGGAGTAGGTTGCGGCAGGCTTTCATGTGATTAAGTGTTTTGGGGCGATAAATACCATGTACAAATAATGTGTATAGTTCAACTGAGCAGGTTCAGAAAATGGATTTTTGTACGAGTGTTTCTTGAGTTTTAAGGGCCTGTTTTTGGCAGATTGGTGAATTTCTCCAATTTTCAAGATTAATGGATTATTGAGTTATTTGAGGGTGAAGTGTTAAACTTTACCCTGTTTGATTCATTTGACAGTTTTTGAGAATTTATAGCGGCGAAGGTTAATTTTCTTTAACCACCGAGAGAAAATAATGATTACGGAAACAAGAAAGGAGATGGAAATGGAATCAAGAAATCTCAAGGAACTGATTGAGTCAATTATTACTGTTGAGTGCAGATATGGCAACAAAGCTACTAATCTCTCCAATATCTCATCGTTGCACGTTTTCAACCCAAGACCAGCACCACATTCATCCATCATGGCTTGGACAGGGTCGAATGTCAACGAGACAGAGGAACCTTTCGGTTGGAATGTCTTACTCTCTTGATGGTGCTCTTTCGTCTACTTCATCTCTTGTGGAGCAACTTCATGACCCTCAGTCTCTATTTTTGCTAGCGGATAGTTCTGGTTACTCATTGGCCAGTTACTACACTTCCCTTGGTCTCTTCATCATTTCAGTTCCCGGTCTTTGGTCCCTCATCAAACGCTCCGTGAAATCTAAGGTACCGTACAATACATGTTCCATTTCCGCATTGGCGCATATATCTGTTAGTAATTTAGTGCCAACTGCCCCTAATATCCTATGCATGTGCTTGTGTAATACTACAATTGAAACATAATACGTGAGCAGCTATGTTATCAGCTTTAGTTTTTAGCTCAGAGGCAAATCACTCTTAAGGTTTATCTATGCACTAACAGGCTAAAATGAGGTGTAGCTTTTCTGAATGAACTTTCAGTTTAATCAACATTTTTTGCTTGGTGGTTGGTATTTTTGACTTTGATGTTAGCGCAGGTTGTTCAGAAGACATTTATCGGAGAAGGGGAGTTGAAGAAGGAGCCTAACCAATTGGCAGGAGAAATTCTTTCATTCTTTACCCGAAATAGTTTTTCAGTGGCAGACCGAGGAGAGACAATAGTGTAAGGCACTCATACCACATCTACCTGAAGATTTTCTTGTTTATATGGTTATTAATGGCACGTATGAAGACTATTTGGAGTTCCATCATGCAAGGACTTTATCCATCTCAAGTTTTCGTATTATTTATGTTGGTCATTTTTAGATTCGAGGGAATGATGGCTCCAAGTAGGGGTCAAGCTGCTCTGCTAACTTTCTGCACATGTATAAGTCTAGCGAGCGTAGCCCTCGTTCTGACAATAACTTTTCCTGACATTGGAAACAATTGGTTTTGGCTGACCATACTGAGTCCCCTCGCGTGAGTGCACTACACCCTAATCATTATTAGAATCAAATATGAAATCCCTTAATTCGCAAAACTGATACATATGAATGAGACAGAGGAGCGTATTATTGGACAAAAGCATCAAGAAAGGAGCAGATCAAGGTGAAGCTGGTGGTGGCTGATGATGGAACTCTGTCGGAGGTCGTCGTGCAAGGTGACGATCAACAGGTAGAGCAAATGAGAAAAGAGCTGCAGCTGAGTGAAAAGGGAATGGTGTATGTGAAAGGTATATTTGAAAGATGATATTCTGTTGCAGCGATTTTGACGTGCATTTTGGATGTTTTCAATATTGGAATTTCTTTGCTTATACATTTGGTTGTAATGTCTTGCGATTTTAAAATTGGCTTAATTAATCATACATACATATATATATATATATATATATATATATATATATATATATATTATCACTAATCAATGTCATAGCTAATAACTTGTATAGGTTCGTTTGGTTTGAATGTTGTGATTATTGAATGATTATATAATAAAACGATAAATATTTTGATTATAAAATATGTTATACGGCAATGAAATAATATGATTTTTCGTATAATATTTATAAGTAGGATAAATATAAGGATGTTTTTGTGTAAACCCCAAAATACCAGTCATTAACCCTGACAAAAATCTCATAGCCCTATGTTTGAGTCCCTAACACTCAACATCTGCAACCTTCCAAAAGCTTCCTTCGATATTCTGTCTATTTTTCTTCCAAAATTTCTTCGTTTTCATCTTCCAAACCCATATGTAACATTTGCCCCACTTTTCTTCCAAAAATTGGTTCCTTCATCTTGCAAAGTTACTTGAAAGAGAGGAATTTTTGGTTAAAGTTGCAACAAGTAAGGTAATTCCTTCGAGAGATTCGGTGACCTTCAGGAATCGACAAATCTTAGCCGATTATAGAGAGAAAATCGTTTGATGTTCGAGATCGTAAAACATAAGACTTTTTAGTACGCTATGATGGTTTACCAGAGATAAGAGACAAAGAATTTTGGGTGTTGCAGAAGACGAAATCGAATGATTCCGATGATTACAAAGAGATAAAAGTTTGATGGCGGCTATTGTTAGGGAGGATTATGCAATAACAAATAAATAAACCCTTTGTTCCTCTAAATTATTAACAAACTCAGCCAATCCCATTGACCTGTGATTATTGCTTATTAATTGATGGACAATTGTTGTTTGATAAGGGAGGATTGTGCAATTACTAAATAATAAATCCTTGTTCATCTCAATTATTAACAAACTCAGACAATCTTATTGGCATGTGATTATTGCTTATTAATTGCTGGACAATTGTCCCACCCACCTCATTGGGTTTACCAACCAATTCTTGAACAATGTGACTGATAATATGAGAAATTGACCTATTTGCCCTAAACCAAGGAGTGCTCACTTTGTCACCATAGTCGACATCATACTTTTACCTCTTTATAATCATCGAAGTTCAATTTCGTTCATCTGTAGCACACAAAATTCTTCGTCTCTTATCTCTGGTAAACCATCACCGCTTACTAAAAAGTCTTACGATCTTATACATGAAACGATTTCCTCTCTAAGATTTGTCGAATCCGTGAAGGTCACCTGAATCTCTTGGAGGAATTACCCTAGTGTTGCAACTTTAACAAAAAATTCCTCTCTTCAAGTAAGGAACCAATTTTTGGAAGCAGTAGTGGGGCGTATGTTGCATGTGGGTTTGGAAGATGAAAATCAAGAAAGTTTGGAAGAAATTTTGGAAGAAAAATAGAGAGAGAAGATCGAAGGAAGCTTCTGGGTGGTTGCATATGTCGAGTGCTAGAAACTCAAACGTGGGGCTACGAGATTTTGTCTGGGTTAACGAGAGGTATTTTGAGGTTTACTCAAAAATATTCTCATATTTATCATACTTATAAAAATCATACAAGACATCATATTATTTCTTTGCCTTATATAACATATTTTATAGTCAATAAATTTATCACTCTATTATATAATCATTCATTAATTACATCATTCAAACCAAACAAACCTTAATAGATAAAGTACGAGCACTACTAATGACACAACGTGGGACTAATACATACTAAATCAGAGTTTACATCCATTAAAAATTTACGTGATGCAGTAATACTATTGTATCAATATAAATTCTATTTTATTTTAATATAGTTTTTATGAGATTTAATTATTATTTTACCTCTGTATTAAGTTTCTTTACTAAATTTAAAATAGCCTTTTAAACTTTTAATTACATTATTTAATATAACTTAACATTCATACGACACATAAAAAACAAGTCGTTTTAAAAATAATAATTACAGTTGCCTCCCCTGTAGAATATGCTTATTACGATTTTTTATCTATAGTTTGAACAATAATGGATGGACCCCGTATGTTTTGGCATAAACTATCTATTCAGCCCAAATATTTGACCAAAAATTAAAATTTGCTGAAGCCATCAATATTTTTTGTGATAATCCCATTTTGTCCCCAAGTTTTTTTTTATTTTAATATTATGTCAAATATTTGGACGACTTTACTCCCGGGATGTGAGAGTGTCTATATAATTTATCAAAACTATAGGGGGCTAAATATAAGAAATAATAAATCGTAAGTATGGTACCATCTGAAAAAATAAACGTTAATGTACGTGCACATTAATAGTAAAACAGATTCTAAGAAGCAAACTATCATAATTAAAGGAAAATTTCAACCATGAATTCAATAAGTTATAATTTTAACCATCTTGAGAAAACACATCTGGAGGGGTCATGTTCTGAGAACACTGTCCAAATGAGTCTCATATTTTCCTTTTGGCAGTTCTTGCAACATATTCAGGTGCATCATCACTCTTTCCAACACCAGCACCAATATCCTGAAACACAATATTTTAAAAGTTAGCACAATTATAAATTAAGAATACTAAAACATCACATAAAATATTTTATTACCTTAATAGGGCAAGTTCTAAATTGTGTCTATTTTCTTTGCACGTGTCACACTTCACCTGCGAGGCTCTAGTACTTTTACTGATTTTTGGTTTCTCACCAGGTTCTCTTATCCTACTATTCTTTGGTCTATCAGGCTTTAATCTGGCCAGTGGTGGCATGCACACATCATTTGCAAAATTTAAAGATGGCCAGGATTTTTGATGGGGCTCTGGATATATTACTTCATTGTAAGCTCTGATATAGGAAACCTTTGTATGATTTTTCAGATATATAAGGCTCAATATATTCTCTATAATAGTAATTCCCACCAATGCATGCCTATATAGAAGGCAACTAATATCCCATACCCTACAATCACATGATCTTTTTGTCCAAGTTCACAACAGACCTTTTATTCTAGTCTACAATTTCAAACATATTACCTGGATATGACACAAATCAAACACATCATGGACTCTTCATTCATTGATTTGAATTTTTTAGCAACTCTAGCGTTACTATCGTGTTGCATGTCGAACTCTATTGTCTTCTATAAGTTAGTATCTTCATAATCTGTGACCTAAGTCCCTCAAATAGATTCAATACTGACAATGATCTTAGAGCATCTACCCCATTGGTTGAAACATTCACTCATGTTATTTGTGTTATGATCTATATTAGCATATGGATCATATGCATGTCTAGCCCACAAATTTGTAGGTATTTCAGACAGATACATATGAGCACTGGGTCTTATAGCTTTCAGTCTTATCATTGCCTCATTGAACCCATATTGTGTGTAAGCGTTTGCTGCATGCCAAAAATATCCTTTGCATTCCTTAGAGGGAAACCTCAATTTTAAGTTGACATATATGTGCTTACAACATATTCTGATCGTTGTGCCTGGAGCCATTTCTTTAATACTTTCAATAAGTCACTGCATTCATAATTATTAATGCAATTATTAGCAGTGGTATCATTACACAATTTACAATTATTAAATTACATCGAATTTACCTTCTGTCTGTCTGTCATGAATGTCCATTTTTCTGTCCTCGTAATCCACCCACCAAATTTTCAAGACAATGAAAAAAGAATCCCCAACTTTCCTTCTTCTCAGACTCTGCAACTGCAAAAGCCAATGGAAACATCCCACAGTTAGCATATGCTCCTACAACACTCAGTAGCACTCCTCCATAAGGTCCCTTTTAAAAATCACCCAACAAAGAACAAGAATAGACTGCATCCATTTAAGAAGCCATTTCTCAAAGCATCTAAACCCAAGAAAAACCTCTTAAAAACATGATTATGTGGGATTAAATTAGGAATCAACTGAAGTTCCAGCCCTACTAAACTGCATGGGTTAGTTTTTGTGACAACCTCAACATAGCTTGGCATTAGTTTAAAAGCTGCCTCAGGATTGCCACCTATAATCTCTAGTGCTTTTCACTTTGCCCTGTACATTCTCATGTATAGTATATTCAAACCATACTTGTTATGCACCACATCCATCAACTCTTTAGTTGTAGTATTTGGATTTTTTTGCCAATGGATCCACTACTTTTACATGCAGAAGTTGCTTCCTTTGTGTTACCTTTCGGACACATGCATGCCTGTTATTGTACGTCTTCACCATGTAAGTTACTTCATCATCCATTAGAGATGCATGAATTGTCCAAGGACATCCAGGTGCTGCACAATGTGCTAATGTGCTGTGCATCTTATTCATTATTCTATCTAACGATCTTAAATCACTCTTGAATGACATAATCTCTAAGTTTATCCTAAACTCAGTCACATTGTTGAAGATCATACAGACTTCAAATTCCATCACGCCCTCTCCACCAATAGGCTTAAACTCAACATGTCCTATCTCATCAATATGCTGAACAAATTCATCATCACTACTTTCATCTTCTGCATCAGGTTCGTTTAATCTATCATTATTTGCTCTCTCGAATTCATCTTCGTTGTCTATTTCATATCTGTCTCTCACTACTCTAATCCTCTTAAACCCCAATACCTCATCTTCACTTTCATGCATATACTCTTCAGCAGGTTCATGACTTAGATCAAACAATAGATCACACAATGACATAGGAAAGCCAATATTTTTAACCAACAAGGGAAAATGAGTGGGTAGAATAGATGTTCAACTAATCAAGAACCTGAAAAATCTGAGGGGGCCAAGAGCAACGGTGAAGATGGCCACATTTGAGGGCTTCGAAAAGAGAAACTTTTATCAGTGGGAAGTAAAATTTGGAAAAGATGAGTGTTTCATCGGTAAATGAAGAGATTAAATACATGATAATTATTAGTTGAGTAAATGGTACAAATATCATTTTGAATTAATTAAATTTTTAGGAATATTATAATTGAAAAATATAAGGGTATTAATTGTTTTTTAAAACAAAGTCAAACTTAAAAATCTAGCAGGGGAGATAGACGTTATTTTTTAAACTAGAGAGATTAAAATAACAATTATTAAAACTAGAGGAGTTGTCTAAGTAATTCACCCTTTTAAAAAATACAAATTTGCATCCATTATAATTACTCGGTTTTATGTCCAATTTCCGTCTCGAGCCATAAAAATTGTTTATTTTTTTTAGTGGACCTCTAGCCATAATTTTTTGATTAAATCAAAATAAAAAATTCAAATTAAAATTCATTAATATTCGAAAAGTTTATCAAATATTTATTAAGAAGGCTGCACAAATTGCACAATTCCTAGGAGTTGTAAATGTAGAGACACCCAATTTATGGACTAATGTGACATAACATTGTAAGTTGTGGACTGATTTGAACAGTAATAATTACTCAAGGACTGAATCAACAATATCGTTCTTTCGCTAATATCGTATGACTCGTCAAATATTCTCCTTCTCTGGAGCAATGCTGCTTTCTTCACAAATGCTCCGGCGCTTTTGCTGCTTCAGCGCCGCCGCGTCTTCTCCCTCGACAATCGCCGATTCTTCATATTCGGCTCTTAAATCTCACAAGAAGCGTCTAGTGTTTCTGGGTTCCCCTCAGGTGCACACTATCCCGCTCTTATCTTGGTATTTACACAATGCACTGTCGAATTCGGGGATTTAATGTGCATTAGTGGGACAGAAACTTGTATTTTTAGAAGAAAATCGAATAAACTTTGTTTTTTTTACGTTACCAGGCGACTTCCCAGCTCGCCACTGAATGTGAACGGATAAATCTACTGATTGATGCTAATTAAATGCGTTACAGGTCTCTGCTTCTGTTCTAGATGCTCTTTTCTGTGCTTTTTCTGCCCCAGATTCCTTATTTCAGGTACTCGTATTCGTTTGAAGACTTCTCTTTAGATTCTCTCTTTTTCTTTATTTGTTTACAAGTTTTCCTGAATATCTCTGGGTAAAGGTAGTCAGTTTCTCCATTAACGGAGAATATAAGTGGGTTTGCACGTTGCTGCAATGTTAGTCCTGAAAATTGTTTAACAAGCACTGTGCATATGCAACAAGCACCATTTTTCGCAAATGTGTTCCAAGTAATTTATGATCTAACATTTTACCCAAACTTTGGAAAGTTTTATATTGTACGCGTCATGATGTGTTCACGTGTGCCAACATGCATATATATATCCACCATACTGTATATGAAGAAAGTGTATTTCATAGTTAGCTAGTTCTGGACAGGATCTCAATATAAAGAGCATATCATCGAACAACTACATTGTGACCTCGGTCCTATGACCATTTTATTGAGATATTGGATGCAAATACGCTAACTACATTTTGAAATGGTTCAGATAGCCGCAGTTGTCACCCAGCCTCCTTCCGGAAGAGATAGGGGCAGAAAGGTGATGTCTTCTCCAGTTTCACAACATGCTCTAGACAGAAGTTTCCCATCTGATTTGATTTTCACACCGGTAAAAGCTGGTGAGGTATATATGTTCTTTAAGTATTTATGATATCATTTATCTATCTCTATGTTATTCTTCTTTTCTAAACTTTGAATTATAGTTGCTTCAATGTCACGACCATATTACTATCTACACAAATTGGTATTATTTAGTTACTCTAGCTAATCGTTTGAAAATGACTTGTCAATGGTCAAAATAGGTGGTGATAGCCTGCAAAATTAGTACCTATGAGTCTTACTACCAGGATCGGTAATTTCTTATCCTTAAAACCAGAAGATTCATATTTTAACGTGAAATAAAACTATGGTATATCTGAATATAGCTGATTACGAATATCTGTAGGACCTCCTTATATTTATATAAGTTTACTCCATATTCTCTATAAGGGACCACATATAAGATTACAACTTTTTCACCAATTAATGAATAATGCTACGGAGCAAAACATAAATTCTTTCAGACCTCCTTTTGATTCTCATCTTGTGAATAAGATATTTGGAAGAAGAAAAGGTAATTATATGCTTGTATGACATGAATCCAAATCAATGACGGTGAGATTTTTGTATTTAAGTATTTTGATTCTTCTGGCTTGTGAAACCTTTAAAACTTATATTGCTGTAAATTAAAGGATTCATATATTCATGGTACAACCATGCAGGAACCTTTTCTTTCTAGCTTTAGAGCTCTGGAGCCTGAACTTTGCATCACTGCTGCATATGGGAATATTTTACCAACTAAATTCCTTGAGATACCATCTATGGGTTAGTGACAAAATTCAATCCAATTGTTTTAAGTGTTTCAACAGGAAAGTTGGAAAGTGCTCTATTTACGATATTGTTTGGAATTGATTGAATGTATTTAATTCAGTAATGCAATTAAATTTGTCGCTGCCTAATTTTTCTTTCGTTTGGTATATTGTTATGCTAAAGTTCATGTCCTAATGAAGACATATCAGCAAACTTTAGATGTTAGAGGTAGACTAATATGATGGAAGTGTGAAGCTAATCTACTTTTTAAAAATGTTTTCATATAGCATAATCTCATTGTTCAGTTCTATACCAATCATGCTATGGAAATATTACAGATTTGGTATGATGATTTCTAGCTCAGAAGCTCACATCCCGCTGCCTCTGAGTTGAATGAAAATTTTCAGGAACAGTTAACATACACCCAAGCTTGCTTCCTCTCTATCGTGGGGCAGCACCTGTTCAGAGAGCTCTGCAAGTTGATACTCCCTTTAGCTTTATAATAATATTTTTCAAGTTATTTATTATCGTTATGCAATCATCCACTTCTTCAACAGGATGGTATCAGAGAAACAGGGGTGTCATTAGCATATACCGTGCGTCAACTGGATGCTGGACCTGTTATTTCCTGTGAAAAAGTGGTGGTTAATGATCAAATAAAGGTAATTACAAGTTTACCTAAGGTTGTGGAAAAGATAGCCACTTGTGCATTTTACAGCATTCAGATGACACTTAATTACCGTTTCATCTATTAACCTAAATTCCAGAGTAATTTATTAACTCAAATTCCTACTAATACAAAATATCTAACAGTGAAGCAAAAGCAGTCCTCAATTTCTTTATCATCTCCCATAATTGACGTGCATTCTTTGTGCTGCACTATGTTTATGACTAAGCTCTGGTGATCTTTGGGCAGGCACCAGAATTACTTGACTTGCTGTTTGCTCAAGGTCTTTATCCTCTTTCCTCTATCTTTTACTACTTAAGCACTGATTCCTTAAGATCTATTATTTCAAACACAAGCTTTACTCAACTCAATTTATAAACAAATTACCTGCTTTGTGGTTATTCGCAAATGTTTTAATAAGAAAACCTTATAGGACCCCGGATGTATATCAGATAGTTTTTTAATGCAAAGTTATTTATTCATGGTGTGCCCAATGGAGATTGGAGACATGAACATCAATAGCGCAAATAAAATACAATTTGACGAAGCTTAATTATCCCTGGTGCGCTAAAGAAAATTTCATGATAATTTTGAAGTATGCGAGGTGATGGGAATAGCATATAGATGGCATTTTCAGATAGTCTTAAGGTTGACTCGTTCAAAATTTGAGCATTCTATACTTAATGGGCATACATTGTTGCTGTTTTCAGATTTTAGATTTCACAGTTTTCTTAGTGTTATTGTGTTTCTATGATTATACTTAGTAAAGGTTAGATTTTCTTCAGAAACTTATCGTCTGTTTTTTGTTTTTTCGATGCTAATCATCAAAACGTGTAATTGTTAATGATTATACTTAATAAAGGTAAATTTTGCATGAATGGTTAGCTTATGCTTTTAAAATTTTTGATGTTAACTAAGGTAGGATCCAAACTTCTGATCCGTGAGCTTCCCTCAATATTCGATGGTTCAGCTAAAGCTAAAGCGCTTGCCCAGGACGAGTCCAAAGCTACATTTGCTCCAAAAGTAAGCAGACATTTTTTGTCCAGGAAAAAAATGATTTTTTTTTTTTTCAAATATCGCATATCTCTTATTGTTATTGTATCTGATCATTATATTAATTGATCACTCATCACTCTACATTTAGGCATTACGGCTTGTTTGAATTAAACAACTTGTTCCGGAATAGATAATATCTGAAACTGCCTGGAAGAGTTGTGTTAAGTGTCTAAGTTGTGATTCTGGTTAGGTGTTACATTCAAAGAGTAGCTTCATCACCAATGTGAACGAAATTTATGCAAGCTTCTTCAACGAACTATGTGCTCTCGGCTCTGCTAATTTGCCTCGAATAATCCTATTATATTTTTCGAACTAATTGATGGAAAAATGCAACTAGTTTTGGTAAAAGCTGCTGAATTAGTGCATGAAGTATATCTTAACATTTATATTTTAGTTCTGATAAACAGTGAGGTTTCCTTTAAAAATGAGGAGTTCAAATTCTACATTGGGTTGTGGCTCATTTTCATTCATCAATCCAAGGAGGTTTGAATCGTCTATTGCCTTGTTTTTTGCAATTTCCAAACATAGTAGATGGTTTTAATAATGACAAAGCAGACCTCGCCAATTGCTAAACTCCTGATATAGTGTGCCCAACATATATCTGTTATAGCCCTCCTTGAAGCAATTTTCTAGTTTTACGTGGTTTTATTGTTATTTCCTGCAGATAACCCCAGAAGAATCGTTGCTGTCATTTGATCAAAACGCTGTAATCCTTCACAACAAAGTATGACTTCAATTTGATCAGAGATATGGATGTGTTACTTGCGACTTTTCAGGTTCGTGCATTTGCAGGTTGGCCAGGAACTCGAGCTAAAGTTTTGGTGATCGATGAGAAAAGTGGTCAGAACAATATCACAGAGCTTAAAATAATCACTACGAGAGTTTATGCCAGTGATGACATTATGATAAGCAATACGGATGAGGTGTTCTTTGCCAAAGGCTCATTGATATTTTCTTGTGGAGAGGGTACAGCACTGGAGGTGAGCGTTTGATTTTGTTGAAAGTTTTGAATACAACAAGTGTCTGTGTTAGAGAAATTCACATTTGGTACCTTCTATCTCTTTAGTCATCTATGTTCTTGTGCTCTGTCATCTCTTAAATGTGTCTCTATCTCTATTGAGTGGCATGGAAACAAATCCTTTCTGGTTTTGAATTTTATCATTACCTGAAGTGAATTGGATTTTAATGGTCATGCTTTGTCATCTCCTACAGGTACTGGAAGTACAGCTTCCAGGTAAAAAAGTTGTGAATGCTGCAGCATTTTGGAATGGTTTGAGAGGCCAAAGGTTAAAGAGGTTGTGACCACTTTCATACAGACCGTGCAAAACTAGGTAGAAAGAGTAACCTTGCTCCTTTCATGCCCCAGGTTCTCGATTATCTCTGTTATGCCTCCTCATCTGTATTTGAAATGCTTCTATTTTGTTTTACGCCTGTATCTGTCAAAAAAATTTGAAATCTGAAACATATCTAAAAGTTCTTGTCTTGTTATCTGTTTGGATATGTCCTTTAATGCGCAGCATGTAAACATATTCAAACCTTTCAATGTTAGTTTCTACTGGCTTTTGAAAACTCGACTATACTGTAGTTGTATCCCGATTTGGACTTGTACCTTTCACAAATCTTCCCCCAGTCTTACAACTTTCACGTCTTTCTCTACCCCTTCATTGTAATACCAATCTGGCTGCTCAACTTTAAATGTTTCATCAACTTTCATCATTCCTCGTTCTATGTTTCTTTTGTTTCCATATAAGTCATGTAAGTTTACGAAGACCAGTAATGTGCTGTTCTTGATTTATTACGATAAACATCTGATATCCTCTGAAGGGTTCTGTATTCTAACTGATATGCATCAACCATTGGTTCACCCACACGAGTTTAGCTGAGCATGGTCTAGCCTCTTCTCCAAATCGAAGGGACTGAAACATGGATGCTTATATTTTCTTGTAATTTTACAGCAGATAAAGGTATCTTTATTTGGGCCAAATGTTTCATGGAATTCTTCCCAGAGTTTTATTGCTTAGTGAAGTATTAAGATATTGCCAATTTGCAGTTGATATTAAGGTTTATGCCCCAACTTCAGGAAAATGGTATTTATTTCCTTATTCCCTTAAGTTTTGGATATTTGATGCGTGACACATCTGTGCTCTAGTTGTCTCTGTTTGCTCTACTCTGGCTTTTTTTATATACCTTTGAATTTATCTTATTGATACTAAGTTCTGTCAATGAAGAAAACCGACTTTTTAACTTATGACGATGATCTTCTAGTCCACATCAACATTTTTGTGTTGTATAGTTTACATGTATTACTCTTTATTAGAACAAATTTAAGAGTGATTAAAGGGCAAGTGTAGTTTTTAATAGATGAAGTGACCAAATATAGAAAAGGTAAGTTTGCAAAGTATGTTAATCAGACTTAAGAATTTGTGGACACGTTCCTTGTCTATTAGGCTATGTTGAAATCATAAAAGATTCAATGTAGGTAGAATATCCACTTGCCAAAGGCGAAAAAAGAAATTCTTTTGATTATAAACCGTTGAACGTGAGATTTGATCAAATCTTTTAGTGGGTATTTAACTCTATGTTCTAGCTTAATGTGTTTGGCATATACTGCATTTCGATATATAAAATCACATGATAAATATTGTACGACACTTCTGGGTTGAAGATCTGACGAGACAAAAACAAAAAAAATGTGGGGTAAATTGCATGTAACTTTGTGGATTGACATAAGGACAGTCTCTTGCAAAAAAAAAAAAGTACTAAATTTTGAATAAGAAGATTTTGATTTTAGGATTATGTTTTTGATTTGGGGGAGGGGAGGGGAGTTGGGATCTCGAGTTTGAGACCCATGCTCACTTTGGAGCACTTGATGCCACTTGAATCAAAGGACTAGCAACGATCCCACTTGTTATTTATACTTTATATATGTCGTTATTTTATGAAAAAGTAATGAATCGAATATGGTTAAGATGAATCTATTTTATGGTTCTATTTCTCCTCCCCCAAATTAATTTGAGGGTGGATTATTACAATACTATTATGTAAGGACCTATGTGAGAAATATTTGTGCTAAAAACCGAGTAGTAGCTTACAAAATTGAACTAACGTGTCAGCTCTAATGTATATATTGCTACTTTATTTTTCTTGATAAAATAATTTAATTATTATTTCATAAATGCTCTTTAACTAATATTCCTTAGTTTTGACGGAAAATGACAAATGAAAGGCCATGATTTAATGCATGTTTTAGCTGAAAGAAGTTGAAAACAACACCGGAAGTGTAGCAATTTATACCGGTAGAATCAAGAAACATAGGCAATAATTGTGGTATTATTAATTAATAGAAAAGGCAACCCATCGAACGAAAATTAAAGCAAACGCTGAAGCACTTTCAATACGTTTCTTGATTCACCGTAAAATATTTAAATATCTTCAACTCCAAACAATTGTGACCCATTCATCATGATTTCAAGGAGCATTGGGCAATAATTTCCTTCTTTATATTAAATTAAATAACTAGGGTTGTTCCAATAAAATATGGCTCCATGACAAGTCACTATACCTTGGAATGCAAAAAATGATTTTGATATATATACATATATATACTAGTTTTTTTTTGGCACCGTGCAGTGCCAGGTACCAGCATGTTGGTCAATTTTTTCCTGATTTGGTCGAAAAATATAACGATTCAAATGATCGATTTTAACAATTTTTTTTTAAAAACGGCTATGCAATGGTAATTGAATGGGAAAAAAATAACCAAATGACTACTCTATCTTTTTAAAAAAAATGATGTTGATCTTACTATATAAACTGAAAAAATAACATTTGAAGTTGCGTATATAAATCGATTAAGATATATTTTTCCTAATCGGTTCAGGCCAAACACAAGCATCAACAATATTTAAAAACAAAAAGAATTTTATTGAAAAAAAAATTTGGAAAGAAAAAATCAAAAAAAAAAATTGAATAGTACATTACTATTCATTATAATAGTAATGAATAGTAAAGCTTAGCCACTTATAGTAATATAATAATATATACAATTCTTTCATATTTTTTGTTCGAATCATACAAATTACTTTAAAATTAGTTTGTGAACATCTTTTTTTTTGAATGGGTGAAGGGCTAAATCAATTTTTTACGTAAAGCACGACTTGAACTCGAGTCAGTCCAAAGTGAGTATTTCAACAAATAATAAGCAAAAATAGTTCAAAAACAAAAGCCAGTCTCTTTTTTCTTTTTTTGGATTGTTTCTAAAAAAATATATAATTTTTTTTTTCATTTACAATTTACCAAAATTTTGTCCTTTTTTCACCTATTTTTATTTATTTTACATCAGTTTTTTTAATTATTTTTATTAAACATTTTTTAAACAACTTAACATCAAAATTATTATTTTTCTATGCTTATATTATTTACAAATTGTAGTCTCTTGCACACATTTTATCAACGCTTTGGATATTAAACTTATTATTACTTTTAATGATATCTCATATGTTTCTAATCAAATATTTATTAATTTACCACTTTAATGATTAAATGCTTTATTAGTTATTTTTATTTGACTCAATAAATAACATAAATAAACGTACAATGTACTTCTTAATCATATTACGTTTTCGGTCATTTTGACGATAAAATTATTGCCCCCAAAACACATAACTATTTTTTGTTTTAATCAAAAGTAATTTTGACTCTCTGTTTATTTGTTTCTCAAATAACAAATACCAAAAAAGGAAAAGGAAAAAAAAACTATTTCTCATATTGTTTATCTTCTGGACAGGTTGTTGCACACTGACAGAACTAGCTACATAGGCTTTTGTTGCCCCCTTGAAGTCTCTTAAGCCACGTTTAGTGTATAAATTTGAAGTACCCTTCATTTCTTTCTGCGTGAAACAAGCAAAAAAGAAAAGAAATGGGTGCTCTAGACTATCTTTCTAACTTTTGCACTGTCAACAGCACCAGACGCAAAAGGAAACCAATGCAGGTAAAACACTCATGCTTTGTAGAACGTACTATTGAATCTTACTCAGAGATACATGCGTGTGAAATGTTAAATTATAGATGGATATGTTTCATTTCATGAAATGAAATCTTTTTCTTTTTTCCATTTTATATTTCTTTTTTTTTTCTTTTCTCTCAGACAGTTGAGATTAAAGTTAAAATGGACTGTGATGGATGTGAAAGAAGAGTCAAGAACGCTGTTAAAGACATGAGAGGTCATTCTTATGCTATTATTCCATCTATATTATATCTTTTTTTTAGTACAATTTTGAAGTAAACATGTTGATTCTTACTTTTAACTCTAAATCCTTTTTGTTTCTCAAGTTAATTGGAAAATCCAAAATTTACACTTTAAAATAAGTTTTGGTTAGATTTGTCTGACCCTTTGAATATGACGGTGCATGTATATTTTTCAGGAGTGAAAACTGTGGAAGTTAACAGAAAACAGAACCGAGTAACAGTTAGTGGCTTCATCGACCCAAATAAAGTGTTGAAAAGAGTAAAAAGCACGGGAAAAGTGGCAGAATTCTGGCCTTATATTCCATACAATCTTGTTCAATATCCTTACATATCTCAAGCATATGACAAAAGGGCTCCCGCTGGTTTCGTAAGAAACATTACACAGGCAACGGTACCGGTCCCAAATACAACTCATGAGGAAGAAAGAATCACGTATCTGTTCAGTGATGATAACCCTAATGCTTGCTCTATTATGTGAAAATTTCAGAGGACTGAGTTTTTCTTCTTTCAAGAGCAAAGGACCACTTTTGAGGGTCTCTAATGAGGATATGAGACATGAACAAGTGCATGTACTTGAGATGTACTTTTCATATTCATCAATAATCTTGTTACTCCAACTGTTTGATGAATACCGAGCATATTGAGAGAAGTGATGCATGAATCATGGTGAAACTACGTAAAATCATCCGAAAAACTCACGCTTCCCTTGAATTGTTCAATGTAAATTCTATAATGTACGATATATAAGACTATTATTACTCTCAACTAATTCTCAATACAAGTGGGACTCAGCTAGTTCTTATGTGGGAATCTTCATTCTTCCCCTAAAAATCAACCACACAATCCAATATTTAATTTAATATACTATATACCTTTTGAAATAGAAATATAATTTTATTATACTAAGGCATGGGATAAAAAACTTATAAAACTTAATGGGTATTTTCATCAATATGTATCAAAACTCAAAACTTAACTGCTGAGCTCTAATCCGAGCTAGCTCAAAGTTATTCGAAAAATACAGAAGTCGAGCTTGAATTTGAAAAAGCACAACTTGGTTGAACTCGATTGAGTACGTAATTTTTGTCTAGTGGTGAAACTCTAATATGGTTTAGCTACAACTTGATAATTCATGAAATCTCCTAATAGCGATCTTTAAAAGTTTAAAGTCATTAATTCTTTCTTGAAAATTAAAAGCATAGGTGAAGAGATGGTATTGGTCAAATCAGCAAAGAAATGTGGGAAATGGGATTCAAAATGAAGTTTTAAGTTTGTGGAAATAGAATAAGATTCTTGTGCTTACCCCCATTTGGATGGGATTAAAGTGGATTTATATTAGATTTACCCGAATAATGATCTTTCCAATTTTTTTGTTAATTCAAGCTGTTAATTTACTAGCATATTACTATTTAATTTTATTTTAAGTTAGAATAATAATTTGGATGATATAAACACAAAATTGTTTTATTGGTCAAAACAACATTTTAGAAATGACAGATCGTTAATGAGATGGTAAGAAAATAAAGTTTGATATCACACAAATCCTCGTACGATTGTTGTATTAGAGTTATTGATAATTACCCCATGTGTTATCGATAATATGCACTTTACCCTCATTTGATTTGTAAATATGCATTTTACCATGTGGTATCTCTAATAGACATTTTACTACATGTGATTTGTAAATTGATAATTCGCTTCCAGTGGTTTTCAAAATAGACATTTTACCCCTCCGTGATTTGCAGAACATAGCATACACGAATGTGTGTTCTGCACCCATTCACAAACTACAGGTGGTAAACTGCATATTTTTATAAACCACATGGGGTAAACTCCCTATTTTGAAAACTACAGGGGGGTAAACTGCATATTTTCAAATCACGTGGGTGTAATCTGTCTGTTTACACATAGAGGTCCGTTGCCAATAATCCACTGTATCAGTATGAACTCAAATCTACTATAAATTAATTTATAAGTCCCAGTTTTCAGATCTCAACCTTTAACAATCATGTTGAAGTATATGTTTGATTGAAGATTCAAGTTACTAGTGATTAAAACATGTAAAATATAAAATAAAAATTATCAATAACGCATTTCAACCAACATCCCCTCGTATACTGTACCAAAATATTTCACATTTTTAAAAATAAAATTTGGACATTAGTCAATATATATATATATATTAACAAATATTTAATGTTCCAAATAGTTGTTTACTTTAGTTACTGGGACCAATTCAGTTTATTTATTGCTAACCATTGCTATTATGGGGTAATAACGTTTGGATGAAATTATTATTATCTATGTTGGATGTGAATATTCTCATTCATTATTTTGATGTATCTTATTGACATGTATATCTGTCAATATGGTATACATGTGCTAATTAGGAATCTCGATCTGTTCATATGGTAAATTGTAATTTTGGTTCATTCCTTTTTTTAGATGGCAGAATAATAGGTAATTCCTTGAGTTTAGGAAGGTAGAAGATTTCTTAGTGAATAAAGGCTTGTGATAGCCATTTATTGATACATATATATATTGACCCCATTGGGGATGAGAAAAGCAAGATGATTCTCTTCACAAACTCTATTATTCTTTCATGGTATCAGAGCTCTCGATCCTATTGACTCTAAAAAGCCAGACAATATGACAGAGAATAACAGAGGGACTGACGACAAGAAAACCATCTCTCCTTTTGCCTTAACATCGAATGACAACCCTGGGAATGTGATTACTCAAACCCAGTTGAAGGGTACAAATTATGAAGAATGGGCGAAAGCCGTGAGAACATCTCTGAGGGCAAAGAAGAAGATGGGCTTTCTTGTTGGAAGCATCAAACAACCTGATGACAGCTCCGAAGAGATCGAGGATTGGTGGACCGTTAATTCAATGGTGATTTCATGGATATTCAACACCATTGAACCAAGCTTGAGATCGACAATTTCCTATAAAGAAACAGCCAAATTGTGGGATGACATACAACAACGATTCTCGGTCGGGAATGGTGCGCGTGTGCATCAGTTGAAAACTGAAGTATCGCACTGCAAGCAGAATGGAGACACTGTGATAGGGCTATTATGGGCGAATTAAAAAAATTTGGGATGAGTTGAATGACTATGAGCAGTTAGCTATGTGTACCTGTAATGGGTGCAAATGCAATTTGAATGCACAGCTTGAGAAACGAAGGGAAGAGGAACAAGTTCATCAATTCTTGATGGGGCTTGATGAAACACCATATAGTAACGTGCGCTCGAATATCATCGCCACTGAGCCACTCCCAAATCTGAATCGTGTTTACTCGCAAGTAACACAACAGGAACAGGTCAAAAATATGACCCAAAGCAGGATGGAGCGTCCCGATCCGGTCAGTTTTGCTGTCAAAACAGTGGGCTCGGGTGTGCGAACTTAAGGAGGAAATCGAAGAGATGATGAGGTTATTTGTTCTCATTGCAAGCGGCCCGGACACGAGATTGATACATGTTATCGTGTTCATGGTTTCCCCGAGTGGTGGGGAGATAAATCTCGTAATGATGGTCGTGGTAAAGGACGTGGAGGACATCAAGGTCGTGCCAAAGGAGGGACGGCCAGAGTGAATGTCACACAAGCATCAGGGAACTCCTCAACTTTGACCTCACTTAATGATGCTTATAAAGCAGGCCTGGATGATCTTAGCAACGAGGACTGGGCGACTTTAAAGTCGCTTTGGAATGTTCATAAAACTACTTCAACTTCTAGATTATCGGGTAAGGCAAATATGGAATGGATTATTGACAGCGGTGCTACGCATCATATGACCGGTGTGGCCGAGTTTCACTGAATTGAGGGATATTAGTCCATATCCAGTGTGGATGCCAAATAATGAACAGGATGTTGCAACCAAAGAGGGAACAATAAATTTGGGAGGTTTACGTTTAACTGATGTCTTATTTGTGTCGCAACTCAATTGCAACTTAATATATGTTTCACATTTGTCTCTTGAAAAGAAATATTCTTTACAATTCACTGATTATCTTTGTATTATTCAGGGCCGCACATCGAGGATGCTGATTGGTGCGGGTGAGCAACGCGAGGGACTGTATTTTCTGAAGGCGACGCTTCCAGCTCGTGCGTATAAGGCGAATATGGTTGGGAATGCCGAGTTGTGGCATAGAAGGTTAGGACATCCGTCTATGCAGACAATAGAGATGCTCTCGCAGGCTAGTAATGATATCAAGATTCGAAATATAGATAATAAACATTGTGATATTTGTTTCCGTGCAAAACAAACTAGGGAATCGTTTGTCCTTAGTGAGAATAAAGTCAACGATATTTGTGAAATGATTCATTGTGATTTATGGGGCGCTTATCGAAAAGTCTCTTTTTGTGGTGCGACTTATTTTTTAACTATTGTGGATGATTATTCTCGTGCTGTTTGGGTCTATTTGTTGAGAGAGGTACCGCAGATTCTCAAGAATTTTTTTGCTTTAATAGCACGTCAATTTAATAAACATGTGAAAATTGTTCGTAGTGACAATGGTACAGAGTTTACCTGTTTAACCGAGTATTTTAAAACACATGGTATATTGCATCAAACTTCTATGGTAGGTACACCTCAGCAAAATGGGTTTGTTGAACGCAAACACCGACATATTTTAAATGTAGGGCGAGCTCTTCTCTTTCAAGCTAACCTACCCATTGATTTTTGGGGTGAATGTATTCTTACGGCTGGATATTTAATCAATAGAACTCCCACAAAAGTTCTAGGGGGGAAGACACCGTTTGAAATGCTTTTTGGCCGTCCCCCCACTCTTAATCTTCTTCGAATTTTTGGATGTCTTTGTTATGCCAAAAGTTTGAATCGTGATAGGGACAAATTTGCTAGCCGCAGTCGGAGGTGTGTTTTTGTGGGTTATCCATACGGTAAGAAAGGGTGGCGTTTGTATGATCTGGAGATGGGTGAATTTTTTGAGTCTCGTGATGTATTTGTAGAAACTGAGTTTCCTTTTGTTACTACGGAGGGTACTCAGACTGTTGCTGATGGTTCCTTGCCCAGTGTGGCGTCCGACACTAGCGTCGTTGCCCACTGGATTTTGCCTCAGCAACCGGAGGAGGCTGTGTCTTCACCCCATTTGTCGCCGGCAATATCCGACTCTGTCAGGAATGCATTTCTAGTGATGGGCTTGCGGCACCTCTTAATGGATTGGAACATGGTGCATCCGGTAGCGATAATGGGACGGCGGAGGAGGTGCTCGGTAGAGGGAAGCGTGATAAATTTGTGTCCGTGCGCTTGAAGGATCATGTCACTCATACAGCGCGTGTCAGTCCCTCGCAAAGCCACTCCTCTCCTTCAGTATCCTCAGGTACGCCCTATCCGATAGCACATTATGTGACTTGTGATAATTTTTCTTTGCCGCATCGTCATTTTTTGGCTGCTGCCACTACAGGTACTGAGCCATCTAGCTTTGCTGAAGCTATGAAATCTTCTTGTTGGCGCGATGCAATGAAAAAGGAGGTGCATGCCTTAGAGGAGAATGGCACCTGGACCGTTGCCACTTTGCCGCCTGGAAAGAAAGCCATTGGGAGTGATGCGTGTGAAACGTACCGCAAGTGTACGGTGTCAAGTTTTAGTATAAGAATTTGAAAGTACGGATGTCGAACCCACAGAGATTGAAAATTAAGTTACACCAAGTACTGTAATTAGAATAGTCTCGACTTTATTTAGATAATCGAGAGCAATATTTATTAAACTAATCTACGAAAATAGAATAAAAGATTAACAAGATGGTAATTTAAGTGGAGAAAATCAATGAGAACGGATTCTAGAGGTTCGACTTCACTCAACTATCCACTATGTCGTGTTTTCCTAGTTTACTAGCCGGGAATTCTTATTTGTTTCTACTCCCCCTCCCGGGTGTTAAGCAGAAGTAATTATCTAACATTAATCTTGATATCCCTATCTAAGATTAATTATCAAACAATTGTAAAAGCGCAGTAATTCCTATGACGACTTCTATGGAGTTATAGGCCTTCCGAACAATATAACTACCACGATACGAATTCCTTCTTTCCTATTCACAACCCCCTCTCCCGAGTGATAGGTCACGAATATGGAATCATTCAATCCATGGCCAGTAGAATAAAAGCATTAAGAACAGGAAAACATAAATAAACCATATGAAAAACCAATAACATAGTTTCAAGTCAAGATCCGTCTAACCCTAGAATAATAAATTAGTTCATGAATACATTAAATAAACACATAGACATGTTCTTAATCATCATAAACATAAGGGAATAGATAATCAAACGAATTGGATGATGGCCCTCCGTCCCCGGTAGTCGCCGTCTTATTCTCCGTCGTCAAAATCTATATCCTTCGGTGTAAGCGCACCGCCTCGATCGATCTCCTCCTCTTTTCTGAATTTCTCTCGGTTGTTTACTCGGCTGCTGCTCTCACTCTTGTTCTTTTAACCCTAGCCTCCTTCTCTCTATGAACGTGTCTAAGTCTGAATCCTTCGAAAATCCTCCTCTAAAACCTTTTAAAAGTCCCGTGCAAACAAATAAGGAAAGTCTCCAAAATTACCAAAATTCCATTGGCGTAATTACGCCTCCGAAGTGGCGTAGTTACGCTTGTCGACGTGTCACAAAATCTGGCTTCCCGCGTGATAGGCGTAGTTACGCCTCCGAAGTGGCGTAATTACGCCACTCAAATTTTCAAAAGCCGTGGGCTAGGCGTAGTTACGCCTCAAAGTAGGCGTAATTACGCCTGTATAAAATTCTTTAAAAACTCAAATGCCGTGAGTTAGGCGTAGTTACGCCTCAAAGTAGGCGTCTTTACGCCTGTTGCCATGATTGATAGTGTAGATTTTTGGCTTCGATTCATCCATTCCTTCCGTCATTTGCGCCCTTTTAGTCCACAAAACATGTAATTACCTGGATTCCTGCAAAACAACCAAAACAACAACAAAAGACATAATTATGCTCGAATACCAACACTAAATCATGCAAAATAAGAAGAAATATAAGTGTATAAAATACACTTATCAAACCCCCTAAACTTAAACTTTTGCTAGTCCCGAGCAAAATAGAAATGGAAAAAGACTAAGAAATAAAAGAGAAAAAGAAAACACACTACTAACGCAAGTAATGAAATGTTATAATTGCAAATTGGCCTCGAAGATCAATTGTCTAAAAATTTTAAGTCAAGTATGCATATCAGTCTATTCAAGAGTTCTCAAGTGTGTGTGTCACCACTTCCATTTAACCATTAAAGCAATCTTTACTCACACAAATCAATAGGACTTTGCAAGGTGTATTGGTTCATTTGCATTGTTCATAAAAAGGAGTATAACCTTGACAAACAGTGAACAATACATCAAATCAAAGTAATGAGATGTGCGTGTGTGAATGTCAAAACCATATGCATTACAAGTGTTTCTCGAGTGTCCATAAGCTTACTATTCGTAACCTTCTCTACTAGTATATTAGACGAATGTGGCTCGGTCAATAGGTCTTAATAGGCTTGTAACGTTAGGCTTTGGCTCATGGCTTCAATAAAAAGATCGGAATTTCAAAACAAGAGAGTAAGTTAAATATGACATTGTTGTGCACTCTCATCTCAATTTCGATTCCTTCTATTGATGATTCATCATTTTTTTTTCTTTTCAATTCACCCTCTTTTCTCATCCGCCTCATCATTCACCTCATTATTTTCTCATTCTTTCCATCACTATTTTCTTCACCTCTTCAACAAATTTTTTTTTTCTATGCATCCACGCCCTTTTTTTCATTATTATCCCCCTTCTATTTTTTCAATTAGGAACATGGGGGGGATATTTGAAATTTTAAAGTGCAATATGAGTCTTACTCACTTGAGGGTAGGAAATAGTGTATAAGCTTTCAACAAGGTGGTCGATGTGGGATTTTGAAATGATGCCGAATGGGGGTTATTATGTGCCTAAGCACATGCCATTCGATTTTCAATAAGCTCAAAAGGGCAACTATGGATAAAAAGTGATGTCATTTGGTGGCTTCAAAGGCTCAAACGATAAAAATTGCCTAAATCATTCCTAAGCCACATATGTCTGTATTTCGCCTCAAAGGGTACTAAAGCAAGTTCTAGACTACTCTCAATTCACAAATAACTTATATGGTATGACCAATGTGCTCAAATAGTATCTCAAAACCAAGGTGATATAAGAAACAAATTTGAATGAGATTATAAAATATATTGCAACAATTCAATCCTCATTCTTTTACGTTTAAGCTCAAAGGGGCTACTATGACAAATTTATATCAATGAATAAAGGCCCAAAATATTATCAAGAATTGCCTATATCATATTTGTGTTCATTCAAATCAACTTTAATTGGTCAAATGGTCATGGTCTCTAGTGCATGAATATGTAAGAAACTCAAGAGCAAAGCGAACAAAATTTTTAAAATTTTCACAAAAAAGCTCAATTCTTCATCATCGGCCTTCACAATTACTTCAAATCACGACTTATGACACAAAAAAAAAACGACTAAAAAAAAAAACAAAACACAACACACATAGGAATCCAGGAAACAAAACATCTCAGTGTTTAAACACCCCCTTAAACTTAAAATCGTGCATTGTCCTCAATGTACCATACAACGTATAAAATAAGGGACAACACACCAACCTGCGACGACGATCGTCAGTAATCGTCGTCCATCTCATGCTCATGGGTATGGTGAGAAGATGATGATAGGGACCTCCGCATCAGTATAGACCCTGCAATGGGAAAAATAATGATCAATCGGCTATGAATAAGACATGCTACTAAAATGCAATACTAAAATTAAAAACTGAAATAAAATAAAAAGGATACAAGGCTTGGGTTGCCTCCCAAGAAGCGCTTTGTTTAAAGTCGTCAGCCAGACTATGCGAAGCGACCATCAAATAGCGGCTTCCGCCCATAGTAAGTATCATATGACACTACATGTGGGTCTTGGTTGTGTATGCCCTCAAGCTTGGCAAGATAGTGGCAGTTAACGCTCGTCGCTCCAACAACGTCCTTCGAAAATTGATAAGCATGGGAGAAAGATTCTAGACTTGGCTTCATCTCGTGGAGATCATAATATGGTGAAGTTGGCATCGATGGGAAGAACGGATCCACATATGGCATATAGGACATCACCATCGATGAGTGCTCCTCACTATTTTCAAAAATATGCTCATCTTCCAACGTCACGCTAGGCTCATCTTGACACGGGAATTCATCAGATAACTCTTCCACAGTAGGCTCAACCACTTGAAAATGCTCATATTCCCTTGAATCTTCCGCATGAGTAGGATCACTCTCCCAAACTTGGTTGGTTGAATGATCATCATCATGTGACCACACCTGGTTTGTCACCCCTTGATTATATCTCATCTCAACCTCTTTGCATCTCGCTACAAATGTCTCTATCAGCTGCTCAAGGCTACTTCTGGTGTGATTTTCGATCTTTGGTTCAAATGATGGCCAGAATTTGCGCAAAATATCCTCCAACCGAGAGACTTTATCAGAACTATACTCATCCTCTGTTTGATGATCGAATGGTTGGTGTGTAAAATGAGGGTAATGATGCCTTGGTGGATATTGGTGACTCCAACCCAGCATTGAAGGATCATATTGCCACTGATAGTCGAAATTCGCCATATGGTTATACATGTGCACCCTGTCATCATCTATACCATATATGGGACGACCAACTGCCAAAGCTCCATTAAATACCCATTCTCGTGTGTCTGCATCCAATCCAATATAGAAAGATTGAAGAGGAGCGTAGTTTGAAAAGTCGTGGTTGAATCTGTCCCAAGCTGCATAGAATGGCTCATACAGTTGTTGGGCAAAGCTTGTGGAAACTTGCTGATGAAACATCTCCAAGTACCTCACAAGAAAAACATCAAAAAAGAATAAAATTAAAACAAAAAATAAAATTCTAAATTAAAATCAAGACTACTTGGTAACAGTATCAGTAAACAAAATTATATCAATCCCCGGCAACGGCGCCAAAAACTTGATGCGTGTGAAACGTACCGCAAGTGTACGGTGTCAAGTTTTAGTATAGGAATTTGAAAGTACGGATGTCGAACCCACAGAGATTGAAAATTAAGTTACACCAAGTACTGTAATTAGAATAGTCTCGACTTTATTTAGATAACCGAGAGCAATATTTATTAAACTAATCTACGAAAATAGAATAAAAGATTAACAAGATGGTAATTTAAGTGGAGAAAATCAATGAGAACGGATTCTAGAGGTTCGACTTCACTCAACTATCCACTATGTCGTGTTTTCCTAGTTTACTAGCCGAGAATTCTTATTTGTTTCTACTCCCCCTCCCGGGTGTTAAGCAGAAGTAATTATCTAACATTAATCTTGATATCCCTATCTAAGATTAATTATCAAACAATTGTAAAAGCGCAGTAATTCCTATGACGACTTCTATGGAGTTATAGGCCTTCCGAACAATATAACTACCACGATACGAATTCCTTCTTTCCTATTCACAACCCCCTCTCCCGAGTGATAGGTCACGAATATGGAATCATTCAATCCATGGCCAGTAGATTAAAAGCATTAAGAACAGGAAAACATAAATAAACCATATGAAAAACCAATGACATAGTTTCAAGTCAAGATCCGTCTAACCCTAGAATAATAAATTAGTTCATGAATACATTAAATAAACACATAGACATGTTCTTAATCATCATAAACATAAGGGAATAGATAATCAAACGAATTGGATGATGGCCCTCCGTCCCCGGTAGTCGTCGTCTTATTCTCCGTCGTCAAAATCTATATCCTTCGGTGTAAGCGCACCGCCTCGATCGATCTCCTCCTCTTTTCTGAATTTCTCTCGGTTGTTTACTCGGTTGCTGCTCTCACTCTTATTCTTTTAACCCTAGCCTCCTTCTCTCTATGAACGTGTCTAAGTCTGAATCCTTCGAAAATCCTCCTCTAAAACCTTTTAAAAGTCCCGTGCAAACAAATAAGGAAAGTCTCCAAAATTACCAAAATTCCATTGGCGTAATTACGCCTCCGAAGTGGCGTAGTTACGCCTGTCGACGTGTCACAAAATCTGGCTTCCCGCGTGATAGGCGTAATTACGCCTCCGAAGTGGCGTAATTACGCCACTCAAATTTTCAAAAGCCGTGGGCTAGGCGTAGTTACGCCTCAAAGTAGGCGTAATTACGCCTGTATGAAATTCTTTAAAAACTCAAATGCCGTGAGTTAGGCGTAGTTACGCCTCAAAGTAGGCGTCTTTACGCCTGTTGCCATGATTGATAGTGTAGATTTTTGGCTTCGATTCATCCGTTCCTTCCGTCATTTGCACCCTTTTAGTCCACAAAACATGTAATTACCTGGATTCCTGCAAAACAACCAAAACAACAACAAAAGACGTAATTCTGCTCGAATACCAACACTAAATCATGCAAAATAAGAAGAAATATAAGTGTATAAAATACACTTATCAGGGAGCAAATGGGTATACAAGATTAAGTATCATGCTGATGGCACGATTGAACGCTACAAGGCGCGTCTGGTTATTCTTGGCAATCATCAGATCGAAGGACTTGACTATAATGAGACCTTTGCTCCCACTACGAAGATGGTTACCGTTCGCATTTTTCTCGCTGTTGCTGCCGCCGAAAATTGGGAATTACATCTGATGGATGTTCATAATGCTTTCCTACATGGCGATCTTGCTGAGGACGTCTAGATGAAGCTTCCTCCTGGCTTTGCTACGCCTGCTCCGGGCAAAGTTTGTCGGTTGCGCAAATCTCTTTATGGTTTGCGTCAAGCCCCGCGGTGCTGGTTCACCAAACTTGCTTCCGCCATGCGGGCCTATGGATTTTGGCAATCTGCCTCCGATTACTCTTTGTTCACTTTAACACAGGCAGGTGTCCGAATGCATGTTTTGGTTTATGTCGATGATTTGGTGATTGGAGGCACTGATCGTTTGGCTATCCAGCGTTTCAAGGCCTACTTAAGTGCATGCTTTCATATGAAGGATCTTGGTAAGCTGAAATATTTCTTGGGCATTGAAGTCGCTCGGAACTCGACTGGTCTTTTCTTATGCCAACGCAAATACGCATTGGATATTATTTCTGAGACAGGATTGCTCGGTACCAAGCCTGTTGGCACCCCTATTGAGCCAAATCATCATTTGGCTCTCACTGATAGCGCTGAATTGGCTCATCCAGCTAGCTATCGACGGCTTGTCGGACGACTTATCTATTTGACAATCACGTGTCCTGAACTCTCCTATTGTGTTCATATTCTTGCACAATTTATGCCACAACCAAAAGCAGCACATTGGGACGCTGCCTTGCGGGTTGTGCGTTACTTAAAGTCTAATCCCGGCCAAGGCATTTTATTGCACGCTTCTTCAGATTTGCAGTTGCTTGCTTACTGTGATGCCGACTGGGCTAGTTGCCCTTTGACTCGACGATCTCTCACTGCTTACTTTATTTTTCTTGGTGGCTCTCCAGTCTCGTGGAAAACCAAGAAACAGTCCACTGTGTCTCGTTCCTCGGCTGAAGCTGAATATCGTTCCATGGCCGCCACCACTTGTGAATTAAAATGGCTTAAAGGTCTTCTATTGGATCTTGGTGTGTCTCATTGTACTCCAATACGTCTTTTTTGTGATAGTCAATCTGCTCTACATATCGCTCATAATCCGGTGTTCCATGAACGCACCAAACATATTGAACTAGATTGTCATTTCATTCGCGATGAGATTCTTTGGGGTGTTATTAAACCCAGTTATGTTCATACGTCCCAACAATTGGCTGATATTCTAACCAAAGCACTTGGCCAGCAGCCGTTTGTCGACATTCTTCGCAAGTTGGGCATTTCAAATCTTCATGCTCCATCTTAAGGGGGGTATTGACATGTATATCTGTCAATATGGTATACATGTGCTAATTAGGAATCTCGATCTGTTCATATGGTAAATTGTAATTTTGGTTCATTCCTTTTTTTAGATGGCAGAATAATAGGTAATTCCTTGAGTTTAGGAAGGTAGAAGATTTCTTAGTGAATAAAGGCTTGTGATAGCCATGTATTGATACAGATATATATT
The DNA here is from genome assembly GCA_907163345.1 of Haberlea rhodopensis. Taxonomy (NCBI): domain Eukaryota; kingdom Viridiplantae; phylum Streptophyta; class Magnoliopsida; order Lamiales; family Gesneriaceae; genus Haberlea; species Haberlea rhodopensis. Next base: position 22,085,631 of record CAJQUN010000002.1, read on the forward strand.
GACCCCATTGGGGATGAGAAAAGCAAGATGATTCTCTTCACAAACTCTATTATTCTTTCATATCTTTAAGAGCAATGCTCTCAAGAGTAGCGTCGAACCAACAACCGATTCATGGCGAGATGGCTTATATTAGGACATAATAATTAAAGCCAAAATTTTGGGAAATGGAAGCTTTACCTTGGAAAAAGTACTGTTTGGTACAAAGCACATTTTGGGTTATCTTATGGCTTATGCCAAAACAAAGTTCGAACTTGTTGCATCTCCATTATTCTTGTGCAATTTATATATTTGTTATTTTTCAAATATAAAATTTTAAGTCTCAGAACTCAACAAAAGTCTCGTATTTTTTTAGTAAAAGCCGCCTACCCATTTCAAGTTTTCAACCAACCGGTTAAACTATGAATTTAAATCGGCGTAGATGGAGACAGATTAGTAAATCTTTAAAGAAAAAGTTAAAGTTTCTTTGTCACTTGAATTTTTTATTTTTTTTCCCAAAAGGATAAGAAAGTGTAGCTTGAGTTGTTGCTACTCTTGAGAGTTATGCTCTCAGGGTATGCAACACCCTTGGACGAGAATATTCTCATCAAATATGGGTGTAAATATTCTCATCAAATGATTAATGTACCCTTAAGGGCATAACCACATGTCCTTAAGGGTAATATCAAACTAACCGAAAATATAGTTGGTAACAAACACTGTATCCATAAGCATATAAAAAAGTGTCATGATTAGTCGGATTCTTGGGGATTTCTACTCCTGCTAATAGTTTAGCGCATTATTTATTGTTATTATAGGGTCCTAAATCACAGTGAGATTTTACTCGTTGGTGCTAATTAGTTGGTATATGGACTTTTGTTGCTCTTAAGTAGTCTAATTTTTTAATAAAAAAATTCTCTGAAGATGAACTTGAAATATTTGTAGAGAAAATGAAAGCTTAAATTTTTTATTTTTTTTTCATTTCAGTCAAACAACAATTGCACAAATATTGTCCTCAGACAATGAGTGGAAAAAGAATAATCTTTTTTACGTGCAGAGTCCTATTCATTGAGCTCAAATAAAAGAGTTTTTTATATTTTATTGTTTTAAACATTTTTTGTGAATATAAATTAAAATTATTTTAAACATATCAAAGGTCTATTTGCAAAGGTTCCCCATCTCATCAAGTTTCTAGAAAAATTCTAATCCATATAGACATATGATATGATGTATTCGTAAATTAAAGAACCAAATGGGACGCCATAGTTCGATGTTGTCACATGAAAAATGACAGGAATCCTCACTGCTGACCATCGTCAAACCATTCAATTACAGAAAACCTTTCTCGTTTGACAACCGATACTCAGTAATTTTTTTATTTTTTTCAGAAAGATAATTTTTTTACTTTATTTTTATATCATATAATTATGGGAAAATTGCATATTAGTGCTGTTTCCAGAAGTTAATTTAAATAAGTCTGATAAAAAATAATGTTTACAAAAAATACGCTTAGGAGACACATAAGTCCACTTTTTAAAGAGTTGGTTCGCAAAGGTATTTTTTAGTTCCCAAAATACCCTTAAGTTATAAAAAAAACTATAAACCTTCAGACTAACTCTTTACGTCATCTCTTTTTCCCCTCTGCACGTAAAATCTCCAATTTTCGGCGAATCTCAGATAATTATTTTCTTCATCATCTTGTCGCCTCATCTCGTCGCTCCGACCTAAAAATTATTTGCTAAAATGTTATGCACATGAAATATATTTGAATCGAAGCATCTAAATTGTTAGTAGTATTTGGAATCTTTTTTAATCGAAGAAGATCTCGGACTACTCTGCATATATAATTTCCGAATCTACTATGCACATTCCATCGTGTGTGTGTATAATGTGTGTGTATGATAATTATAAATTTGAATACCAATGCTAATTTATAGACAGCGAAAGTCTATTCGTATGTTTTTTTTTTAAAAAAAATCTCACATGACTGTGACTGATGCATATGGATGAAGAAGTAAGGTATGCGTTGGTGTCCGTGCTTGTTTGCTCATTTCTAAAATTTACAGTCTGACAGCAAGATATTGCAACGAAGAAGATGACCCAGAGAAAAAATAATTGGTGCACGAAAATTATAAAAAGTAACTGATGCACGAAAACTATAAAAACTAACTAGTGCACGAAAATATAACATTAGCGTACGAAAATCATAAAAAGTAACTGGTGCACGAAAACGATAAAAAAGTAATTGGTGCATGAAAATTATAAAAAAAAGTAATTGGTGCACGAAAATATAACCTTGGTGCACGAAAATGATAAAAAGTTACTGGTGGACGAAAATTATAAAAAGTAACTGGTGCACGAAAATATAACATTGGTGCACGAAAATATAACACTATGCACAGACTTTATGTTAATTAACTGATGCACAAAATTTACAAAAAACAAACTGGTGCACGAAATATAATAACTGGTGCACAGAATTAAATGGTTCTTGCATCATTTACTTAATTGTATGGTTCGTGCATCACCCACTTGCGATTATGATTCGTGCATCACATATTTTTTCTATGTTTCGTGCATCAGTGACTAATTTTAATTTTCGTACATCAATTACTGATTTTCAATTTTCGTGCATCAGTTACTGATTTTAATTTTCGTGCACCAGTTACTGATTTTCAATATTTCGTGCACCAGTTACAGTTAATAATTTTCGTGCACCAGTTATTTTTTATAATTTTCATGCACCAATTAATTTTCTCTGGGTCATCTTCTTCGTTGCAAGTTTCAGGCTGTAAATTCTAAAAATGAGCAAAGAAGCACGGACACCAATGAATCATAACTAAAAAACCTCAAAAGGCAACAGACAGTTTATATATATATATATATATATATATATATATATATATAGACACACACACACACACAAACATACATACACACATACCAGAATTGAAAAAAAATCTGGAACGAAGTGATGGAACGAAAAATCGAAGAGATTGAGAGAAAAACCAACTGTAAGAAACCGTAACTAGCGAGAGAGATTTACGAGGAGATTTGAATCGCAGTGGTGAAAGGAAGAGCTCGAATAAAGTGCTGAAAGGAAAAGACTGAAAATTTATGAGATTTCCGCATTTTTGTTATTAAGGGTATTTTTGTCATTTTAACCTAAAGTAAACATAAATGATTGTAAGTTTTTTTCCTGGACTATGATGATTAAAGTTTTACCTTTTGGCACCGGTCTGAACTTTCCCCTATAATTAATGACTTCTGAAAGTTTATTATTACTGTGTTAGCCATAAAAATAATAAATAGAGTTAAAGGAAATCATCGAAAATGTTGGCTACGGTGAAAAGAGCTGGGTTTGACCAAATCATGGTCCGCAACAAATTGAGATATGGTCTGGGTTCGTGAGGAAGACTTGGACATGAATAAATTTGAGTGAATCATCATAGCATATACGAGATCATGCCAAATGAATTAAAAGGAAGTTAGGACGGTTAGAAATTACAATGAATATGATTGAATGAGTCAAAGACAACACCTCCTCTCACTAACCCACTACCTGAATTGGCAGCAAGGTGGAGTGGATGAAACCGTCGGGAAGGAGGAACAAAATGGAATTTTGAAGCAGCAGGAAGCTCTATCTCAAAAACATCCAACATAAATCTAAATCAAAATCAAATTGCTCTCTACAATATCCTAGCAAATCTTTAAAATTTTTAATATTACGTTCATTCAATTCGTAGCTTGTAAATAATAGAGCATTGTAGTTTATATTCTAGATCCTTCAGCTTTATTTGTTTATTGTGATTCTCAAAAGCATCAACATATGTTCATGTTCATTGATGAGTTTTCTTTTTCGTATATATCCTTTAATTCATTTCCTTCGATTTTCGAGCGTTATCGAGGAGATTATAACCAAAAATCAAATCGAGGCTCACATTGTCTAGTTAGAAGTTAGATTACTATTTGGTACGTGCAAGTGCCTGACACGTCCGCAAATATTTTTATTCCAAACACTATGTTATATTCTAACCTACAAATTACATACAGATTACATCATTCTAACTATTCGCTTTTGTTTCAAAAACTACAGAGAAAAGTGAGACGAACCTCAGGAGGGTTATTTTTTCCCATAAATAGGACAACGTTTGGCCATATTTTAAAACTTTTGGAGAAATTGAAACTGAAATAGGACGATGTGTGGGGATTAATTACTTTCTCCGAGGAGAAACTGAAACTGAAATGGAAATGTATAGCTTAATTACAGTGGAAATTTGGAGAAATAAAACCAGCCATAGGGTTTGATTGTTCGAGTATATTGGAGGGCAAATCTAGGAATATTGTTGCTCGCACTTTCAAGTATGCGAAAATGAAACCACCATAAAAATTAAGATAGGAATTATTTTTCCTCTCTGGATTAAAAAAAATTGGAATTCTAGGTCAGAATCAATAACGAGCACAGAACAGTGCAATAATAATCTCAGTTATATATCTCAGCTGTGTAATTGATTTCTGGGTTGCGAATATCATCTTGACACTGAATCAGACGAATCTCCAAACTACTTGACTCGCAATCATGTCCAGCCCTTTTATAGTCATTTAGTGTCCTAGCCAGAAGCGCCTGCGCCACAAGCAAAGATCTTTAGATACTTTCTGTTGAAGATACTAGCTACTGAAAAAGGATCCCTGTTAAATTTCTTGGTGGTTCCTTGTGGATGTTGAGCTTTTCAACACGATATATCTTAGACTTTCCAACCCGAATATATCCTACATGATGAATTATAAAAGTCCTAGTTGCACAACAATAGCGTGATGTCAAGACAATGAACATACCTGCAAGCTTGATACAGAAAGTTCTGCTGCTTTGTCAAGATTGTCAGGATATTTCTGCATGTCAAGGAGAAACATGAATAACAAATCCTGCCGATGAAAATGAGTCAAAGACCAAAGTTAATTGTTGTCTAGCATTACATTGCTCCATCCAAGTAATAGGGCAGTCAGTAGATCTCCAGTTCCCTGCCAGTAATATATGTCGTCAAAAAAAGTTAGGAAGAGAATACTCACTAAGAGCCCTAAAATGAAATCAATATTTTTTTTCAAAAAATTATCTAATCCTAGTACTTCACACAAACTAACGAGTTCCACTGCTCGAGGAAAAGAAAAGAACTGGATCCCAGATACTTTGTAAACAAAATTCATATATCACTTCCATAGACCAGCATTGGGATTCCTCACGGGTTTAAAGCACACATGGTGTGCACAGGTGGATAGAGGAAGAGAGAACTAAATCATAAACCCCATACAGCTAACAATAAGATATCAAGAAAAATCAACCATGACAAAACAGGATCACAAAAATTTGAAATCTTAGAAGAAAAAGAAGGTTCATTGAGTAAAAGTTGAAACAATTGCATACCGTGAAATATACAGGAATCTTGGGAATCAAAATCCTGAACTGTGCAGGAGGTTGACCCTGTTACCATCAAAGTTTAAATGAATAAAACAGATTTGCACACATAAAATCAAACTATGAATTACCATATGAAGTTGCAAGATATAGAGTAATAATGATAAAATAAACATTCAGTGAAGTCCAAAGGACACACGACAGAGGGTTGGGTAATGAGTGAGGTACTTAAGTAATTCCATCCGTCGGGTCTTGCATGCAGAAGAGAAAAGAACGTTAGCAAAAGTTGTACATTTCCTCACCTTTTCTTTCTGATGACTGCCAATCAGAAGAAGATTCCCATCTATATTTATGCTTGTTATCACAACCTAAAATGCAACATTGAGTTTAGAATTGGTATTACCAAATCAAGCCACACGGATTTCCACTTGGCTGATAAATGTTGTCATTAACCAAGACGGCTTGGTGCTCTGTTTTAATACTAATGCTGCCATTAAGTTCGATTTGTTGCAGTCTGAAGTTCTCATGGATAGAAAGGAAACGAATATCAAGAGAGGAGCAGATCAATTAATCTGGAAATGATGGATCAAACCCAATAAACAAGCACATGAAACCTTTAATGGTCCAGTAGTATGAAGGATGTTGCAAGCTTCTCTGCCATCTTGTTCAGATACAATCCTGACAAGTAAAATAAATGAAGAGGCAAAACAGAGAATAAGTCGGTGAACAGATAGACGGACGAAAAACCCACATAGATCACCAATCCTGTCCTGATATTCAGATATTTACATACATACATATGGCATTGGAATAAGTAGGAGTTCTATCACAAATGAGCGTGCTGTTGAGAAACTCCGTTTCACAAATTTTTTAGTTACAAATTTCACCTCATTAAATCAAACTTCATTATGTGGCAAGTCGGATGAAATCCGCAGATTAGATGACACTCTGATTAGCTGCGTAAATTGTTACTTGTTAGATACCAGTTAGATGTAATTAGTACCTGAAACCTGTCAACAGTTCAGCCTCAAATTGATTAGGAGTCAACATTGAAGCAACAGGGACAACCTAATCAGAAAGAGAACTTAAAAAGTTAACATTACTATGTTCTATCACTGATAAAAGATAAGCAATTTAAGTCAAATATACTTGTTTGACAGGAACTTGAATCTTCTTTCTCCTTTTAATTTTCTCGCATATTCACAGATACGACTATACGAGCATCACCCATTTCATATCTAAGGAACAATATGCATAATCGCTAAGGCAAAGTTCTTTTTACAAAAAAAATTATCAAATTCACATGATAACAGGCACTTTGTAATGATAAAATTAAGTTTAGAAAAAGCTCTCTGGACATGAAAAGGAAGTTGAAAAAATGAGAGCAATACGAAGAAAATGGTTTACAATATAAATGCTAAGAACTTGAAGTCATTGAGACTTTTCATGGCACCCACTCAGATCAGTAGTATCGGAGCTTGGCCTGTCCGATTCCCTAATTGGATTGATATTAATATCGGCCAAAACTGACGACTCTTTTTAAAGTTGAAATGTGAAAGCACAAAAACTGAAGACTCTTTTTAAAGTTGAAATGTGAAAGCACAAAAACTGAAGACTCTTTTTAAAGTTGAAATGTGAAAGCACGAGTATCATTCTTCTTCTGCACTCAGAAAAAAACGAGAGAGAATACAGTTGTACCTCAAATGTTCCATTTGAAATACTTCAATAATTTCTCAAACAAAACAAAGGTTATTTATTTCAAAAAGTTACTGGATAGTCATTTACCTCATAAATTAATCTTTTTAATATATTAAGTTATGATCAATCCAAACTATATTACAGATGTGCAATTCTGGTATCCAACAAATTGACCTGAAAGACGAACTGAGATATTTCTATAATGGTCACATGGCCAGGTTGATAACTGGATGGAATTCATAACTATGGTGAGAAGAAAAAACTTCCAAATGAGACCAGAATAATACCTTCTCCCGATACACGGATACCAATTCTTGAGGGACATAAAGCTTTCCTTCATCACCCAACACTGGATCACAAACTGACAACAAAGGTCTGTTCATTAAAATATATCAGATTTTATTTCTAAACCTAATTCACATCTATAGCTGAAACTAATGTGTCATGATCATGGCCAATGTATAAAGTTCCTACAGACCCTAAATTGATGGTAAAAATTATAAATAAAAGCACATAGACTCATCCGTGATTCTACAGAAAGTAGTAGCTTCCATAGTTATTTAAAGCACAATGTGCATTGGAGCCTGCTCAAAGCAAGCCAAGGAATGCGCCTCATCGAAGTGGGGCCTGCCTGTTAAGTAACAAGGTCCTGAGTTCGAGTCATCCTGGGGTAGGAGTGAAACCCTTTGATCCCCCTTTTTTTAGAAGGAAAAAAAAACAATATTTGAAAATCTAGATGTAGGAAGAAAATTGTGCCATATAGCATCTAATATATAATTTACAAGCCACTAAACAATAATAAAAAGAAATAATTCTTTTGAGTACATGAAATGAATTACAATGGATCTGATTTAAAATATACAATCATCTCATATGAGGCACATTTGAAAAACGCCTTGAGCCTAGGTGTGCCAAGTTGTGTGATGCAAGCCCAAGGTGGTGCCACATTGCAGGTTTGTGCGTTGGCATAACTCGGGAGAGCTTCGCTGCCCCTTGAGCTTGGACGCACGCCTTGTGGACTTTTAATAATTATGGCAGAACCCAATTGCAGCAGAATAAGGATAGGGATGTAAACGAATCAAACAAGTTCACGAACTTTTCGAGCCGGCTCAAAAATATTTGACTCATATTTGAAATTGATTGAATTCGAGCCGAATTCAAGCATTCGAACTTTTTTTCGAGCCGAACTCGAGCCCAAATTACTTTGTTCGACAGTTCGCGAACCGCGCATGAACTTAATATTTTATTAACATAATTAATTATATATTAAATAAATATATTTAGAACTTTTCGAGTATTTATTTTTGAGCAATAGTTCGAATAACTCGCGAACATGTTTGAATTTTTTCGAGCCGAACTCGTGCCAAATTTTTTAAATTATTCGAACATAATCGAACTCGAGCTCGAATATATCTATTCGAGCCGAATTCGAGCCTTAAAATTAGAATCATTTTCGGTTCGAGTCGGTTCGTTTACACACCTAAATAATGACCCAATAAATTCTGGTTGTATTTAGTATAAAAGACAAAAGTTAACAGCTTGTACCTTACACTTACCAAACACAAGTCCAGGATTGACAGACCTAAGCTTATCGACAACTTTTAGTACTGTGTTTAAGAAGGAGACCGAACCTATGTAACCTACAATATGCAATTAATTGTGGACGTGAACATTATTGCAGAGTAGAACATATAATGAAATTTTAAAACAAGATAAGTTAAATACATAAAGAACTGAAAATTTATCTGAAACAAATTAAAGCTTCATACAGAATGGAAACAAGCATCCGTGATTTATACGGACATGATAAAATGAAAAAAGTTAAACTATTATAATATCAAGATTCCATTCCTGTCAATTATAAATTGTGTTAACTTAAATAATGAACCTCCACAGTTAAAAGCCAAAGTTACACAAGAATCAAGCTAGTTCTCCATGGACAAAAAAAACAGTTGTTTATAGAATACTGATACGCATAAAGAAACCTGTCAGTAGATGTGTATAATACAATAATTTATTAGCCTCCAGGCCCTCTATTAAATCCCAGAGTTGATCTCCATTCAAAACCTGACCCTTGAAAGTAGGATAACCTGCAAAAAAATTAGGTGTACTTAAGCAATAACATGAATGAATTTGTCTGAGTGACACCCACAAACATGCACATCTTCACATATATTCTTTCACTGCGATTCAGGTCTCAGACTATTTGATGAGGTGATATAAGCAGCATGCCTGTATGATTTGAGAACTGTACAGAATTGATTGGGTCAACATCATAGCCGAGTAATTGTAGAGGAAAGACAGCTGATTTGTTCCCCACATATCCCTACGATGGAGAATAATACTATAAGCACTAGAGTATGGGAGCTCAGTATCTTCAAATATCATTTCTGAAATCACACGAATAAAAGCGATAGCAAATCATTGCCAAAAAAATATGACTATTTCCAGCGAAGCAACAATTTAGATAAACAAAAGTATTGATATGGAATTATGCTCTGTTCACCTTTGTAAAAATTGAAATGCTCACATAACACAATGTCCAAATAAAAAGACAAATGTAGAACCGATTCAACAATTCCTTCAGTTCATAATGTAACACAACAGTACGAAAAGGAAACAAGCCTTGCAAGTAGAGAAATCATGGATCAAGGAAGACTTGAATTCATGCAAAAAGTCAACAATTTATTCCTCAAAGAAGCCTAGATCTAGAGCTTGTAAAATAGTGGAACAAAAACAGTTAATATGAAACAACAGGACAAAATGCAGATTAAAGCTATCAAGATAACACCAATATATATTTCTCCTTGAACATATACTTAAAGCACACCCTTCTTTTATAGTAGCCAAAATCAATTCTTACTCAATTGCAAAACCATAGCCCCCAGAAATGCGGTAAAACATAAAAAAGTTGAGGGACGAAAACAGATGGAAAATTAGAGAATAAGAAAAATAAAAACCTGAACAGTGTGAGACTGGATAGAGAGAACCCGACCCGTGTCAGATGGCAAGACTAAAGCTAGAACGGGTGGAGGTGCCATCCCGCACTTCTTTATGCTTCTCCCCGACCTAATCTCATCATTAAAAAAACCTCAAAAATAAAACCTTAATCGCCATAACCTAAATATACGTGACAGTTAGATTTTCAGGACTACTGGGTGTTTTTTATTTAAACTAGGCCTCCCCCATGTATCATGTTTCACAGTAGTTGCTTTGTTTTCAAAAAAAAAAAAAAAAAACCCCAAATATACGAGTTTTGATGAACATGCATGAGCAAATACACTACCACCGTGTGATAAACAGAAAGATTCACCTGGAATGAAAAATATACCGGATTGGTCTGGGTCGAAATGTAGCAAAGAGTGGAGACTTTAGCATAAAGCAATTAACTGCGGAATAATAACAATAATTAGATACGGATAACTACTAGTCCGCGAGCATATCTCTAGGTCGAACAATTACTATTTACAGCAAAAAAATACCGAGTATTACCCAAAAAATGTAAGAAATTGCTTTGACCCTCGAATTGCCGGCTGATTCCTGACTCTGAAATGCAGGAATGGTGATGTCAATCCCGGAATTTAACGCCACAGTCAAAGGAAAGATTTGAAGTTTAGGTTATTGCATCACTGCTTACGAAAATTGGAGGAGAAATTATTTTATACATTACCTTTTTTTTTTTTTCAAATAAACTATTATTTATATCATCATCATTGAATATTCAGCATTATTTTATTTTATTATCATTGTAATTAAGAACATAATATCTACAACAGTAATACTAAGTAATAGCTTTATACTTAAATTAAGTGGTTAAAATTTAATTTTTTAAGCAACTCTAAGATAAATTTAATTAACCAACACAAGCATCAGAATAAGCTCAACAACCACTGTAAAAAAAATTAAGTTGAGACATGGTTCATGTACTAATATACATAAATTTTTGTCAACTATGATTTAATAGATCATTATTGAATATTTTTGTATGTGTTGGTTCATGAAACGTGACATATACCTCTCTATGTTCAAATTACACAAAAAAAAATGCAGAAATGTGTCGACTAATGCATACGTGTTAACTGATTTTATAAAAAAATATTGTGTATGTAATAATAAATTAAAAATCCAATATTTTTTAAAGACCAAATTTTACTCGTTCAATTATCCGGTCGTCATCAAAAACCAACGAAAGTCACTCACACCTGCCATCTAGTTTCAGTTTTCACGGCAAGCAAAGAAGAAACTAAAGTGTAAATTTCAATTTAATTGAAATACATAATGAAATCGAAATTGTTTCCATTGGATGTTTTGGTGTATTAAATATGTAAAGACCCGGATTTTTTAGTCATTCAACGATTGAGATGTTGTTGCACCTTTCAAAACTCTAATCCAAATCAATCCTAGATTTCTTCGAAGATTACCAAAGAGCCAAATCGTGACAAAGTCTTCCGATAACTCACTCGATTTGTAACAAAATAAACCGAATCAAGTCAACACTTGTAGCAAGAGATTGAAGGACTTTAAACTTCAAGCAACTCAAAGGAATTGTGGAGAGATTTTCGATAAACTCAAACTCTCCTCCAGCCTATATTATCGATCAAATCTACTCTATATCATCATCATTCTGCACAATTTTTGGACCGATAAACTCGAAGGATTTCACCTCGATAAATCTCTTGATAAACTTGCACAAGAACTTCATCATTAAGCCTAGTATTTAGCCTTCTTCCACCTCTCTAGCATCACTCCAAAATCGTTCCAGAATCATTCAGCAAATCTGTACAGATTTGCTTCCAAAGTTTCGAAAATCCTCACCTTATTGTTCCAGATTTGTTCCAACCAACCTGTATAAATATAGGTGACAACCTTGGTGTATTTACATCACAAATTCTCTCCTTCATAGCCTATAAAGTCACGAAGAAATCCCTCCTCTAAGCCAAAGTTCTGCCTTGTTTCCAGAACCTTTTCCACAGAACTTGTTCATCGATTTATTCCAGCAACCATCACCAAGATCAAGCCGTAGCTTCTGCTTTTGTTTTCGTAAATCCTTCCAGCAGCCCATTTTCGAAAGTGTGAGCAATCTGTTCCAAAACCTTTAAGCAATCCATTCGAAACTCTTCCACAGAAACAGACCGAGTTCTGCATCTTCTGTCAAAACTTCGAAGGTGCAGATTCACAACTAAACCACCATAGTTCAGATAAATCCTGTCGAAAATCACTTCCTTTTTCCAGCAAGTTTCGAGAACTGAAATCGAGTGATTCTTGATCAATCTTCAGCAACCTGTTCCATCGGATAAGCCATCAACTTGAATTGAAAGATTTAAATCAGTAATCTGTTTCGAAGTCTCCTAGAATCTGGTTCGAAAGGGTTAAGCAATTCTGCTCGTTTTGTTCAAATAAGTAGCGAGCCAAGGGTAGGAAAGAATTCCGTTATTCCGCATCCTCGATCGTTCAAACACGTATACAATCGCTGTAAGTGGGCTTTTGCTATATATTGTTTTCATTTTGAAAACAATATGTATGTTTTTAAGTTCTCAATCGATATGAACTATGTTGAAACTAAGAAAAGTATTAATTTGTAAGCACTTTAAACTTTGAAATCTGATTGGAAATGGATTCCTTTATGACCCTGATGCGGTGGGAAATAACCGTTTACATGACCTTATACGGTGGTTAACCGTTGTTTCTGGAGTTCCAGACCCTTTATTCGTGGGTAAGCCGATGCATGACCTCATCTCTAGGAGGGATAAGTCTAGAGACTGATATCAGTACCAAGAGAAAACTAGATGATTTATTGTGCTTAAGTATAAGAAAAATTATGAATGATATGAGATGTTATGTTATGGCTCGACGGAACAATTATGTCAAGAGGCATTCATATCAAGATTATGTTTGATTACGAATTACGTTTTGGAAAAAAATTATGAATATTTATGTTATCATATCGATTGTCCCCCACTTGCTGAGTGTTTTCCAAAGCACTCAACCCCTTACTCTACATCCCCAGATAAAGCTGAGGAAGAAGTTGAAGCCGAAGAAGAACACCAATTTTGGGGTTGGTGATCCGCTGCGTATTTTCTAAGATTTAAGTTCCCAAGACTTTGTTTAAGTACGATTTTATTATTTAAGATGTTTAAGTTTTTAAATTTCGCGTTTTTAAATTCGTTTGTAAAGACAATGATTCTTTATTTATGGAATATAGACTGGTTTTGTTTATTACGATATTACGAGGCTTATTGATTTCAAGTTGTAATTGGAAATCAATGCCGGTGTTATTGACCCCGGTCTCAGGGCGTGACAAAATATTACTATTAATTTGAGTTTATTTCAGTTATATTAGTAAAATTGAATTAAATCCAACAAATAAATAAGTCGAGCTTAGTGGAGAAACCTTTTTTTACATATTTAAGTTTGATTATTTTGTATTTTCGATTTGATTAGCTAATTCGTCTCTAAATTTGGTTGATTAGTTTAATGTTTTAAACTTTAGTTATACTAATTCTTTTTTTTTTCCACTCTAATTTGTTGACGATAGCCACACCACACGCAAACACTATCCAGTATCCACTCCTTTCTTCAAAAGGAATTTTTTCCAAACACTCGTCCTCACTGGCATTAATATTCCCACTTTATTATCAATAATTATAATAATATCATTTAATCTTATTAATACCGCTTGTTCTTAAATCATCTCCCTCAAGAAAATTTCAACTTTATCACAAAATATATAGTATGTACTCGATGCTATGAAACAGTATCCGCACTCTGTTTCTTGGAAGTAGTCCAGACATGGGGAACAACATAGGAGGAAGGAAAAAGGCAAAGATAATGAAAATTGACGGAGAGATTTCCAAATAAAGGTGCCTGCAACCGCCATGGATGTGCTTAAAGATTATTCTTCGAGTTACGTATTGCTTGAATCAGTCTGTAAAAAGGTATGGAATTCGGGCTCCTAGGTTACAGCCCGAAGAGGATCTTGAGCCCAAAAGGATTTATTTTCTTGTGGAAATGCCCAAGTTTCCTTTTGAAACGATGGGCATAGCTAGAAGGTCAGGATCTGTAGCGCATGTAGGTGGGGCAGAAGAACGGCTGAAATGGATGATGTTGAGAGAAAGATCCAATTCCGATATATCGGGTTCGGGTTCTGGACCAGTTCGGGTTAAGATGAGGTTACCACAGGCCAAGATTCAGAAGTCGATGGAAGAGAGTAGGAATGAAGAGGAGGTGGCTGAAAGAATTCTTGAACTTTTGTCTGAAAAAATGCAGTGAAGAGCAGGCCCCTTGGATTGAGCTGGTTCGGGTTTGGATAGAATATTCGAATTCGAAATCGGGTTCACAGGCAGTGAATGGTTGAATTTGTGCAGCGCAGGGAGAAAAATGGAGTGCAAAATTCAGTACCATTTTGTAGAAAGAATCTGTAATGCTCTACATGTATGCATGTTTAGTTTTTGTTGGTTTAGTTTTTCATATATTTTTCTTTTTGGCATATACTAAGGTGCACAGAATGACAAGAATATTAAGCCAAGAAATTAGGTATTGTAAACAATTAACTGTTTTAGTTAAGACTTAGTTGACATTTTACGCTGATGAGGTCGGCACTAGATTGGACTTTCCAACGGTCATTCTCATTCCTGTAAAAGCATAAAACACAAAGCATGTTACATTTCAAGAATTGATCGCTACGGATGCAACGATGGTAGAAGTCCTGCTAGCCGATTAGCAGCAGCAATAACCTATTTAAATCTAAAAAGATATTAATCATATATACTTTTTGGAAATTCAAATTTTGTTCTAGTAAAAAATATTAGGTCTTTTTCATTAATTAAACTCAGGCTGTGGATAAAGAATTATTGAACTAGCAACTTGAGGAACACTTTGTGATAACTCATATCTTTAAGAGACAAATTCCTGTCAGAAGTCTTTCAAATAATGCTCAATACTGATAAGATTCCTGAAACAATGTAGTACATTACAGTGAAACGGTTGGTTTCCTATGTATGATGAAGTATATTTTAATAAGAAATTGGTACAAGGTCAAAGCTACAGTTTGTGATAATACCTCAAAATTCTTCTCCCCGGGCCTCAAAATCCCATATCTCTACGCCTTCTGCTTTCTTTCCCCCTTTTATCCCAAAAGATCAAGAATGTATCCTTGAAGAAACTGAGGTCTCCCAGTCTGAGTGATGGGAGTTGTTTTTTTGCACCATGCTTCTATGCGTCTTCAACTGGGGAAATTCTCTTGTGGCCCACTCTACATTTTATTATGAGTAGAACTTATGTTACATACTAATTTGTTATTGTATTTGTCTGAACAAATATTATGCTTACCAACAAGAGGACCGGACTAAAAAATATCAAGTTAGGGTTCAGCCTAATAAATGAGAAATTTTACACAATATGGCCATGAACGTCAATTCATATGTGGATTGATTATCTTCTTCTACCACATCGATTGGATAATCAATGTTTAATATCCAACCGTACAAATAGTTGGTAGAAGAATTCAGCCAGGTCTCAATTCATATGCGTTGGGAAGTGATGAATCGCCTCAAGATTCGACAGGACATGATTAATAGAGTGCTATGAATTTCTTCACATCTGATTCTTATAATTTAGGAAGCCTTGTTTGACACTGTGCCAGGATTAAATTAAACAGAAAATACATGTTTGTCACTACCCTCCTGAATCCTGCCTCCAAACTCTCAGCTTCCCATTTGGCTGGTTTCGCCTCAATATAGAAAGCTGAAAAAACAAAGAGAGAAACAAGAATCTCTTTGCCAAATTTCAAACGTTTTTTACTCATCTCATGCAGATCCTGCTTCAAGCCTCATCTACATATATATACCTTTCTCCTCCAAATTTCTTCAATATCAATATGTAGCACATAGACCAAATTTATCTCACAGTAACAATGGCAAGATAATTAATATACTTAAAGAGATCAGAGCACAAACTATATGAAAACTTTATTTACAAAAGAAATTTAAAGTTACCTCAAAAATTGTGAGGTTGAGCTCAACGTTACACTCGGCCACTGATGCATCACTCACTGCACCTTGACACTGGTGTCACATTCTCTACCTCTGGCAGCCAGGTCTGCTGCCACGTACATTAACAGATATGCATTGAAACCATATATATTGTTATGCTACACCTTTCTATACAAAGCCAAGAAACCAAACTTGTCCTTCGCATTTAAGATCAACTGGTTATTGCTAAAGAAAGGGGATAACAGAGGTATGACAATCAGACGCACCATCAGTTGCTTCATGATTCGAAGTTCCAGCTGCTTTACACAATGATTTATAAGACTGAATAAACTATATGATTACATCCTTGTTCCATTTATAGTTCGCTTTCCAGCACACACTAACCATCACACAGCAGAAACAAAGACAGATGGGGCACACTTTTATTATTTCAAAAATGCAAGTACATCCACATACATGAGTTTAACCAAAGAATTTTCATTTACTAAAGCAAGCACCAAGATTTACAACAGTATCAATACAATAGCAATATAGCATTTAAACTGCGGTATATCATAATCTAATCATATGCCTCATCTACAAGTAACATGTGTGTAAAAAGGTTTCATGTTAAGAGTTTACAAAAACTCGGAAGGCGAGGTTGAATCCGGCTTCCCACCATCACCCAACCCACCAGGATGCTGCATATTCTGCAAAACCTGTGGAGGTATAGGTATGCTCCCCAATCCACCTCCCAAACCATCACTCGCCGACCCAAAGAACTGACATACAAGCCTAGCCATTACACCAAGAATCTGCATTTGATTCTGGCAAAAATCAGCATGTATTTGCAAAATATGTTTCTCATGTTCCATTTGCATTTCAATCATTCTTTCCCTCCATTTCATCTCTTCTTCTTCCCACTTTTCCTCCCATTTCATCCTCCGCCTCTTCTCCTCATCAAATTCCCTCTCCAAAAATCTCCTGTTTTCAAAATCCCTTTTCGCCAACGATATGGTAATTTCTTCAATCTCCATATCCTTTATGTAGATTTGCTCCTCCCTCTCCTTAAACCTCTTCTCCCTCTTCATATCCCTCTCATTCATTGAAGCTTCCTTCTCCATGACCATTTCCTCCCTACTCCAATCTCTATCCCTTCTCTTCTCTTCCCTCCTGCAAATCATATTCCTTAACTCCAAAACTTTAGCACTCACAATCTTTAAATTTTGCCCTTTAGAACCTTCAACCAAATCTTGATTCCCTAATCCTTTCCCCATTTCCTCACCCTCATCACTAATCCCTAAATCAACCCTTTCTTCTTCCTCTTCCTCATCCAGTTCATCTTCATCCTCAATCTCCTCACTCTCAATCCCATATCCCAGAATATCAGAAACACCCTCTTCACCAAATTTCTTCACCTGGCCCCCATTAACAACATATTTCACACCAATATCAGGTGATAATTCAATGTCCCCAAACACTTCCTTGTACTTCAAGAAGTTTTCCCAATGAATTTCTCCATCGCCCCAATTGAACTCGTTGCTGGAATTGATTCTGATCTTCTGCTTCACTCCCAGATACTGGTGCCGCATGTTTTGCACCTTGATTGATACATCACGCCAAGACCACTTGAAGGGGAAGGTGATTGGATCCTGAAAATGGTGGAGGGAGTTAACGTGGTCGGAAATTGGCTTGAATTTTTTCTCCCGGGTCTTGAGCTTCGATAGCATGCCGGAGTTGAGGAGATCGGAATATTTTGACAGTAGCGTTTGTTCTTCCGGCTCGGACCACTTCTTGCGCTTCATATTACGTTGTTTGAGAAAGATTTTGTCGGAGAAGAATTGGTGAGGCTGTGGTCGGAGAAATGAAATATCTGTAGGGCGATAGAGGACGGTGTGTGTTCGGACAAGTACCCTAAATCTGCGTCGTATCGGACTTCACTTCTGTCTCCACTTGGGATACAGTAACTCTAACTACTCACCAAGAGGTGCATTGGCGTGCGTATGTATTTGGTATGTCAATATTTTCTCCAAAGAAAAATGTTTGTAGTAACAAGATATATACTTTATTTATGAATTAATTTAATATAACTAATTTAAAATAATTAATATTTTTTTATTTAAAATGTGTTGTGACTCAAATCGGGTGTATACAACTATTTCTCTAACCAAACACAAAGTGTGTGCCAATCCGTATATAATTTTAAGAGTTTTACTAATAAACTATATATATATATTCTATCAAATTAAGAATAAAAGTGGATATATAATTAAAGTATAAAATAATCGAAAATAGATTTTTTTTATGCTAAATCATTTTCAGGTTTCAGGATATTTTAGAAGAAATAGTTAAAAATATCAAATAGACCAAACAATTTCTCACATCACTTCATTCTTAACGAACAGGTTTTGTTCACAATTCTTAGACTGGTTTCTTTCTATCAAAATTAAGTTTAATTTGGATTTGGGCCAGAGTTTAGTGAAGTTAAACTTTGGATTGGATTTATTCTTAAAAACAGAAGCTGCCCGGTTAATAATCAAATTAACATAGAATAATTTTTGTGATTTCGGAAAAAACATATAATGTCTCAAAACATAACAAAGCCAAAACTTTTTTGATAAATTTGGTAAAACATAATCAAATAATATTGCTGCAAGTGTCACTCTGTTGAAAATGAATCAACCATACTTGAGGAATATGTTCGATCACCACTAGTTAAAAGCGGAACCTATTCTTCTCTTTTATTGTGCCCTCTTTAATTTCTTGTCTATTATTTATTTTTGATGTTACAAGATATTTCGATATTTCATTTCACATGTCTAAATTATATATATACATATATAGATCCGAGCTACAATTAGCGTATCTCCGATTTATTTGATGTTACTCCTAATATTCCAAGTGTAATATTCTCAACATATGGTGTATAGACCCCGCGACATTGTCCTGAGATAACATCAAAAAGTCATGTATCTCCAAACACCCACAAACACCAATAGCGAAAACACTTCATTAATTTGCATTCGCTCACCTCTTCTTGAATACCTATCACCATTCCTTCCCTCTTTCAATTTCCTTTACACAATTTTTTTGTTCAAAATATCAAATGCAATCCTATAAATGGACTCAAACATTACTGATCATTGTTATCCTTTCCCAATTACTTATCGTGATCGGAAAAGGTGACAAATTTTCTGCCAAGGGGGATGAAATTCTTGATCCAAGCATAAAGTGTGGAGAGTGCCCTTGTGTGAATCCATGCAGCCAGCAACCGCCTCCACCGCCAGTGCCAGCTTCTCCCCCTCCACCGCCACAGTGTGTGAGCCCACCACCGCCAAGGTTCGTATACACGACGGTTATAACCCCACCGCCTCCGCCGAGGTTTAGTTATGTGACAGGCCCTCCTGGAAGTTTGTATCCGCTGGATCCATTCAATAAGATATATTCTATTAATACTGCACAAAAATGTTCGCTTAAAATAAGGGTGTTTCTTGTGTTAGTATGTGCAGCCCTTCAACTTATAATGTAGAAAATTACTTATAATATTTCAATTATGTAATCTGGTGTATTAGTTATTATATGATCCATTGAATTATGTTTCCACTTTCTTCGATGAATCACCTCAGCTATGGACTTTTGATATTTGATATTTGAGCAATAATCACGTATTTTATTCTCAAGGGAATGGGGAGAATGTAGGAAAAGTGTATTCGGTACTCTATCTAATCTATGCGTGGTGATTAGAGTTTTATGTTTTTCCTTAAATTTTTTTTAATTATTTCTTTACACAAAATCCTTCAATAATAAACTGCAGATTATCGCATACTTATCACTGTCATTATCCTCTTTAATTTACTTTTTGAAGAAACTCGATAATTTAATACTCTATTAATTAATAACCTCGCTTAAATAATTTTTTTGATTGATCCCGACTTGAGATTATATGCTTACTTGATAGTTCAATAAATTTTATAAGATAATATATATAAACCCATATAATATATAAACTAATAGTTCTTCTTTGGATGGAAAACCAATAGTTCTTTAATACATAGTAAATTTATGATTAATATATTAATACTTCAGAAAAATGACTCAATTGTCTTATTTAAACTAATGTACATTGAATCTCATCTCTGACTTTTGTTAACCAAATTTCTGTATGGTTTTATCATAACTCAAAAAAAATTATTCAATAACATTAATGTTTTAAGGGCTTTCTTTTGAGGAATGGTCCCTATAGTATAACTATCATCTTCAATTTAATCATTTTTATCAGTTTCCATGACACTTACAATTATCTGCTCCTTAGTCAACATTTCTGCAACCGTATTATTTTTTTAAGGGTAGTTCAAGAGATATTCAACGTCCATTCTATTACGATTATTCAACATGTGATTAGATTTTGCAGTTCTTTAGTACCTTCGTCATATGATGATTCATCAAATCTATAAAAAAATTGTTAAATCTATAAATAAATAATTTTAATTTATCGATTATTTACTATTTGCTAAATTAATAGGATTATGACAATCTCAAGTTTATTAATTTATAGAGGTTTAAGTGTATGTTTTATATTCAATACATAACCAAGTCCAAAAAAAAGTATTGTCAACTCATACATGAGGATAAATATAGCAACAATTCAAGAAATAAAAATACGGTATATTATTCTGCCAAAATGGTACTTTGCTATTTGTATTGTGTCTCTGACAGATTAAGATTCAGATACTGAAATACCTGCAATACATGTCTTTCGACATTTTTTTTAACAAGAAGATATTATATTAACCAGAATAAGCCCAAACAACAGTTATATCAATAAACAAATATAAAAGCCATATTCCAACCAAGCGGGAATAAGTTTGAAAGACACTGTTCATCAACATTTGAAAACATCATCAACAACATTTCCCTATAAACTATGAAACATAGTAGAATTGCAAGAAGTTGGCACGGTGAGTGCACAGATTGCTCGATCCATAGTAGACTTCATCATACCATACATCTCAGGATGTGGTCGAATCGTGAAACTGCCTTCAATTATATGGGAAGGTACTAACAAGGATAGAAGAGAGGTGTAAACTGATAAATGACAAACAAAAGCATAAGCTCTCTTAACAATATCCATCACCGAAACATAAAGACCTGGTAACACCACAGGGTGGTGGTGGCGATCGAAATCGAAACACCACAACATCAGAGACAATTTTCGCCAAACTAACTGTGAAACATAACAAGAGAACCAAAATCATAAAGCCAAAATGGGGTCACACAAAAGAAGACAATAAAGACCTACTAGCACTAGAAAGCCAAACATGGCAAGCTCTTGGACCAGATCATGAATGAAAACTCACAGCTAGATAGAGGCAACCGCACAGACAAGCAAGACGGCAAGGACAAAATGAAGCACAAAAAACTAAAGGATAGCGAGTATGCAGAGAATCGAGTATGAACCGCCACCCAAAGACAAAAACAAGCAGACAAAACAACAAGGAATGCATATGTTTATATATTGGAGTTGTAGACGTAATTACCAAAATGGGAGAAAAACAAAACCTTCCGGGAGCTAAAGAACGCTCGGTATTCTCCCAATTCCCGAGCGCTCCAGCGGAAGAGAATCAAGGTGGTCGGCGGTGTTGCAGAACAACCATCACCGCTGAAGATAGAGGCTCCGATTTATGGTATGGAGCCGCCTGCGATGAGAGAGAATAGTTAGCATTCATTTTCTAGTTCAAGTCCCACTGAGTATGATGGTATCCTACAATTCGACAATCTTGAGAATTACATCATGTATAGCTTCATAGTCGCAAAATTCTTTACAAACTTACCAATCACCTGATAACCCATGTATATACTACAGGCATGGACTAACACTTGTAGACTCACCATTTTACTTCAACAATTTATGTGTAGTGTATATCTTTTCTATAATTTTCTCCATTTTATTTTACTCCTAAATTTACCTCAGCAGTTCAGTAAATGTGTAATGCAGATTGTTACAAATCAAGATGCAAGTTAAATGGATGGTTAATCTGAAGGGTTTAACTGAGAGTTAGTTAAACAAGTTGGTTTTCCACATCACTGGAAGTTCGGGACTGGCTTGGTAGGTTGCAGGTGATAACCTTATAAGGAATATCAAACCAGTATAAAAGGCAACAAACAAGTGAAGGAAAGAAAAGGGAAATAATAAGATTGTTGAAAAAATCGAGAGGAGCAAAGGGCATTGGAGAAGGAATTTCTTCTGAAGAATTCAAGAGTGTTCTTGCTTGTATGCAACAAAGAAGAAGAGTGAATTCATGTAAATGCTATTGCATCTCCGTAAAGTTTTCGAAGTGTGTTCATTGAACAAGAGTAATAGTGCCTCGATGGATGTAGTCAATTTGACTGAACCACCTAAAAAATTATGTATCATTTTACTGCTTTCATTCTATTACTCTGTGCTTGATCAAGATTTAATTCTGATTTCATCGAGAGATCAAGAAGTTATACAAATTCTTTAACAGCTGGAAATCCAAGAAACCGGAATGAAGTAAAGGAGATTTTGGTCGAGTGTGTATCTCCAAGAAAATACTTATACTTCATTTCTTGGTTCACAGAACTTACGGGTTGTTAGTTCTTGAAAGAAAACACTTTCACGTTTTAGATTTTCACTACAAAATGGACCATCAGCAACACATTAATCGGCAGACCTCTGCTGCAGTGTAGTGAACTCTGCTCCATACTAACTTGCACCATTCAGCAAGTATTTGCTTTGCTTTTCCCAAATGATTGTCACCTTCGATCTTCTATATAATGCTACAAACAATGTTTTCAAACAAATCCGATTTCAGCTCAGATCTTGCGTAAGTGTATGATCCCTCAGAAGCTGGAACAAAATTCGAGCGTTTGAGTAAGAATAAGCCTTTCCTTGAATGGTGAGTTCAAGAAGTCCAGGGATCAGACGCGCCTTCTCTAAGAATTGGTTCCCTATACTTAGATAGATCACTCTCACCGTAGTCAAAAGGGATCCAACTGCATGTTTCAAAAGCTTTGAAACGCCCTCGCATCAATAGCAGAGTCAAAAAGGAGGTTGCTGAGGCTATCAACCCCGTTCCGCCTAAAAAGCTTTTGTGAACAATAAGATCATGTTAAAAAATAATAATAATAAGATCAAGAATTTAAAAAAAATTGACTATTATCAAATATTTAACTAACCCAGCTAGAAATTGTAGGCTCAACTGAATTTTGTGGGACATGTCGGCCTAATAATGCTATAAAAAAACATGGATAACAATGATAATTTAAATTATACAAACATCACTATATTTTAATAGTATGTATTTATTGGTTGATACTACTTGAGAAATAGTATAGCACGGACAATCAAGGTCTTTCGATCCTCGAGATATGTAGGGCGATCCCTACAAATCGATGAGAGATTAAAAGATATTTTATGAAAATCTTGACGCCTTATAGCATATTGTCTATCTACAAAATTGGCCGGTGTCATTGGTATCTGCCAGGGTGATACCATATATCTCAAAATTGTGAAAAATCTTGAGTTCGAGACCTTTTAACTTTCTCTTCAATTATATTTCAAAAAAAATGTTGGTATGATTGTTTAAAAGGAAACTTGTGATTATGGTGGTATGCATTAAATTTTTTTTCGAAAGCCACTCGGAGCTTCTCCGATAAAAATTAATTTTAACATTGTCCCTGAACTGAACTTGAGAAACAACTTTTCAAAAAATATTTGTATGAACTCAGTTTGAGTTTTAATTATACATCAATTCAATATCATTGGTATAAAATGATTAATATATTAGTTTATATATTTTTTTATTAGAAGATATTATATTTATTATTTTTGGAATTTGAAGATATTATATTTTAATATTAATTTAAATTAACATATAATTAAAACTTCATCGGATGTATAGAAGTATTCGCCGTCCGTGTAGAGAGTGTAGTCTCCACCCGCTATCCCCCTTTTTTCACTAACTAGGGTTTTATGATCGCTCAAATTTCTCGAAAAATTCACGATCTATCGATCAAATAATACCTTATCCTAATCCCAAATACTGGAAAAATCGATGAGGAACGCCAGGAAAAGATCCCACGATGAAGATTCCCACTCTTCTTCATCGTCAAAGATTAACCTTAACGAGAAACACCGCCACCATTCTTCCACGGCCCTAGACTACCCAGTTAACAACAATCACAATTCCCACCACTCTGTAACGGGTAAGCGCTTGGTATTCACTTCTTACTCTGAAGTTTCATCTTTGCCGCCCAAGGTGAAAATCTTGTGCGAGATTATAGCTAATACTCCTGCTGTCACCGTGGAAAGGGTTCTTGAAGATACTGGCATCCGGGTTTCTCAACAGGATGTGGAGGAGGTGCTTAAACTGTCCTATGGGTTTCCGGGACCTGCCGTGAAATTTTTCAGGTGGTCTAGTTTCCAACTGAATGATAAGCATAGTTTTTATTCTTGGAACTTGGTCGTGGATATGTTGGGAAAGAATTGTTTGTTTGATGCCATGTGGGATGCTATTAAATCAATGAGGAAAGAAATGTTGCTATCTTTGTCTACTTTCGACTCAGTTTTTAGTAGTTACGCCATTGCCCATCGAATTCGGGAGGCTATTCTGAGCTTCGAGGTTATGGATCAGTATGGCGTGCCTAGAGATGTCGCTGCTTTGAATTCCTTTCTGCGTGCAGTATCAAGGGAGGGGAAAATTATAATGGCTAAGGACTATGTGGATGTTATGAAGGACAAGATTAGGTTTGATTCGGAAACTTATGCCATTTTGTTGGAGGGTTTGGAGAATGAGGGTGATGTTAGTAGAGCTAAGAAGACTTTCTCGGACATGGTGGTTGATATTGGATGGGATCCGAGGAACGTTGCCGCATATGATTCGTTCTTGTGTACTTTGCTCAAGGGTCCTGATGGTATGCGAGAAGTATTGAAAGTTTTTGATACGATGAAGGATAGGGCTTGTTATCCAGGGATGAAGTTTCTTAAGTTCTCTATCGATGAATGTGTGCGGAAGAGTGACTCTAAAGGGGCCAAAGTGATTTGGGAGGAAATGGTTGGAAAAAACATTTGTCGACCGGATATGGGAATGTATAAATCATTAATCTTGCTGTATTGTAATGTTAAGGATTTTGATTTGGCTGAAATGTTGTTGGATGAAATGGTTTTTCACGGGGTATTTCCAGATTCGGAAACTTACAATTCAGTGTTTCACTTTTCGATCAAGCATCGGAGGCTAAGAAATGCTATCCCAATATTCAAAGAGATGGTGAAAAATGACTTTGTCCCTATGCACCAAGATTGTAGTGCAGCAGTTAAGGCCTATATTGATGGAGGGGATCCCCATATGGGGATTAAGGTGTGGAGATGTATGGCTGATACTTATAGTTCTGATTTGGATGAAACTGGTAATTTATTGGTGACAGGGCTTAGAGATTTGAATCGGGTTCCAGAGGCGGTTAAGTGTGCTGAGGACATGATTGGAAGAGGAATCAAGTTAAACTCGGCCACACTCACAAAGTTGAAACAGAGCCTATCAAAAGTAGGTAAAACTTATGTTTACGAAGAACTATTACAGAAGTGGAAGTATCATTAGTTAGGTGTGGATGTCGGTTAGATGCGCTTATTTATGTTCTCTGTTGCTTTTCTTCTCCTACTTGCGAACATTTGTCTGAATGCAAAAAATGATGGTCTTTCTTGCTTCATTCTTTTCTCCTTACACAGGCCACAACCTATTTTGTATATTTAACAAGAGGAACTTCACCTATAAGTTAGTATACTGTCTGTGTTAACTGGCATGCTAATTTTATATAAATTGCTATCTATATTTCTACTTACATATATGGTAACCCTGACCTATCACTTCAAGGTTTTGATGTGTTATTCATAGAATGGAGGCGGTGCTAATTTGTTAATCAGGAACGATTTGTAGGAAATAAGTATCTTGGTTCTGAATTTGTCCAGTCTTATCAAATCTCGGATCTTCAAAACAGATGGTTGGGTAGTTTCTACCCCCATGGACAGGGTCTTGTGGGGGAAAAGCAATCATTGGATGAGAATATTATCATCGAATGGTTGATTGGTGCTTAGATGCAACCTCAACCAAACCAAAAAAGATACGTGATCAATTATGATAATCATCACAATTGTGTAATGAAGAGCGATTCTTGATAAATTTGTAGGTCAAAATTTTGTACAACTCGGTTTTCTTGAAACATTGGATTGCTGTGAGGGTTTTACCCCCTCTTGTGGATCCAAAGGCCCAAAAAATGATTTGAGGCAGTGGTTCCCACACAAAGACCTACTGCCCCCACATGATTTTGGGCCCTTGAATATCCTAACCATAGCATTGAAATTCCGGCTGTGTTGATGGTTGGACATCAGATTTGCCGTCTTCGGAACTTTCTACCCAAAGTTTAATTTTATTAGTTCTCCCAATTATCGGGAGACTACAGTATATTGTAGATAATATGGGAAAATATCATATCTTGTGCTGTTAACCTTCAGGGAAATTGTTTCTTTTTCAATTCATACAGTTGGTAGACGAGATGAACTCTGCTCAAATGTTAATGCGAAAAACGGGAGTATCGATTTGTTTAAATTAAAATTTATGCAAAAAGCCTTTAAGGTTTTTGGATCAATTCAAATTATGATGAACAAATATTAATAGAACACAGAATGTGACATATATTTATAATAAAATATGTGAAAGAAAAAGATTGCTGGATTAATTATTTTTAATAATTATTTATATTCTTTTACCTTTAATTATGTTAAATCGCTGTTAATAAGTAGAACCCACAAGCATGGTTCAATCAGAAAAACAACAAACAAAATAATGCATGGTTCAATCATAAAAAAAAAAAAAAAAAAAAAAATCAAAGAAACAAAATCAAGTATTGTCGTTAGGTGAGGTAGAGCACCTCAACTAATCTCGGATTGACAAAACCAGGGAACATTTTGCTGTTGTCTCAATCCCTACAGATATTTTTTATCCACTGATTAATTACATTATATTCTTGCAAAAACTTTCTTATTCAATCGTCTATATTACATATAGGGATCGTTCGATCTCTAATATATAAATTTTTTGTGGAGATTTCATTTTTTAAAAAAAAAAATGAAATTTACCGTCTTTTCACCCATCTCATTTATACTACTATAACATAGTTGGTGGGCACTGCCCTCAGGGGCATCATCCACCATCCATATGGAATCTTTTTTTTCTTTTTTTTAAAAAAAATTCCAAATGAACGGTGAAGATGCCCCTAATGATACTACCCTTAAAGACATCATCAAACAAACCAACATAGTTATGATTCAAAGGGAAATGATTGGACATAAAGTTATGTTTTTGTATTAAAATTGAAGACCAAATACATCTCATTTCGTGTGTCGAGTCCGGTTGTTAGGGCTAAGAAGAGAGAATTGGATGGCCACCAAATTAAAATCATATTTTCTTGTACCGATTTTTGGTAAATTATTTTTCAATCATATACGCAAGTCCTCGTTAACTCCAAAACTCCTCTTTCCCTAAAATAATTAGAATCATGATTCAATATTCAGACTTAAATATAAAAATCTTGTCCGACTTATGTGAATTCAATTGATTGCAAGTAATCTATCAATCACGATCATCCCTCCCTTGCACCTTTTCTGATTATTTTTGGTTCATATATTGTAGTTTTTTTTAAAGAAATTATTCATAAATCCAATATATTATCAAAATTAAAATATATAATTTCGATACTTTAGTCTATACAAGCTTCAATGACCTAAACAATAATTTTTGGACATTGATTTAAGAGACGTGGATGTTCACTTTTCATGCATTAATTAAGTGGGATTTGTTTGTGTTGTTCACTGACAACACCAAGAATCCGCTCTCCTCTCTTCACGCTATTCACATTTCTCCTGTCTCTACTATATTTTATTCATCATTTATTTGAGTCGCTTGTATGTCGAACGGGCATCTCTCTCTGCTTTATTACAGGAATCCTCCATAGATATTACAGATTTCCAGTGCTCTTTTAATTTTATCAATTTTTCTTTGTTTATGCACATGCACAGCCATTATTCCAAGACTCTATCCTTTTTCACTCGAGAAGTAAATTTATAATATCCAATCCTCTTCTTTGAAGCAAAGGTCTCACCTTTTCTTTTACTCTCTTTTCAGCTTTTCTTTATTCAGTCTTGTTTTTTAGTTCCTGGATTTTCGTGCTTTTGCTTTTGGAGAGGAGTTATAATAATCTGGAATGGAATTTTCAACTAAGGGTTACACCAACTTTAAGCCCTGTTGCGGATCATAATTACTGTGAATTTGACGAGTACGAAGTGAAGTTCAGATCTTTACTGTAAGAAATTATGTGGGATTATGGTTTAGGTTGTGTCATTCCGCACCGAAAGTGGCCAAGATCCGGAAAGAATTTGAAGCACAACAAGCCTTGGTTGCTCGCTGGGCCTGATGGCTGTGGTGCAGAGGAGCCACACTCGGTTCACTCTTCTTTCAGATTCAGTTTATGCTCTCAGATTGAGCTTGAATCAATGCCTGTAAATAATAGCCGTTGTGCTACTGTTCTAATGGTGAATTTAGATAATGGGTTGATGACAGATTCTAAAACTAGAGATTTGAAATGGAGGAGAATTGAGTTATTGGAGAGAAGTATTTCTCCTGTGTCACGCTCTTTAGTTAGATTCAGTTATTCCGAAATCCTCCATGCCTCAAGAAACTTCTCCAAAGGTACTCAATTGGGCTTCTTTTTTTTTTAACCTTTTTAAATAATCGAGCGTGAAAATGATTTGTAAGTTTTAATTCTTTGTGATTTTGTCGAATGGTTAGGAAGAGTTTTAGGGAAAGGAGCATTGAGCTATGTGTTTAGAGGAAGAGTTGGATTTCTTAGAACTTCAGTGGCCATTAAGCGGTTGGATAAAGAAGATAAGGAAGCATCAAAGACATTTTGTAGGGAATTAATGATAGCTAGTTCTTTGGATAATCCTCACATTGTTCCCCTGTTGGGATTTTGTATTGATGCTGAGGAAGGCTTGTTTTTGGTCTACAAGTATGTTTCTGGTGGAAGCTTAGAGCGATTTTTGCATGGTATCATTTCATTGAATTACATTTTCCTGTTTTGAACTTGTCATATAACAATATATGTTGTGCCTTAAGAAGTTCACGTGATTCAAATTGTAACGTCATGTGCAGAAAAGAATATGGATGGGAAGGGTTGTCCTGCGGGTCAATGGTCTGTTAGGTATAAGGTTGCCATGGGAGTTGCGGAGGCGATTGAGTATTTACATAATGGAACAGAGAGATGTGTTGTTCACAGAGACATCAAACCCTCTAACATCCTTCTATCCTCAAAAATGAAGCCAAAGGTGAGGGAAAACTCCATTTCTTGAGCCTACTTTCCTACATTAGTAGTACCTTTTAGTCCATGGGAACTTTTATGTTCGTTTCTTGTTAGTTTACAATTTTTTTTATTGTTTCTGCAGTTGTGTGACTTTGGATTGGCAACATGGACTCCTGCTCGTTCAATACCACTCCTCTGTAAAACTGTTAAAGGCACTTTTGGGTACGACATCTAGAACTTTAAGTATATCAAGTATGCATTATGTTTCTTTGTTCCATTCTAAACAAGGACTGGTGTTTATCAAATTGTATAGGTACTTGGCTCCTGAATATTTCCAGCACGGCAAAGTGTCTGATAAAACCGATGTTTATGCCTTTGGAGTCGTTCTATTGGAGCTACGGGGAGAAGAAAATTTGGTTTCTTGGGTACGTCACTGCTCTAATCTGCTCCTGGTTTTCACATAGTATGTGTAGTGAGATACAATCATATGAATGAAAACTTCGGTCCCTTTACCCGTATAGGCGAAGCCGCTATTGCATCTAGGAAGGGTAGAAAAATTGCTCGATCCACGGTTAAACTTTACACGAGAGCAATCGAATCAGATAGCACGGATGATTGAAGCTGCGAGTGCTTGCATCAACTGTGAGGAGTGGCTTAGGCCAGATATGGGTGCGATTATCGAGTTATTGAGAGGGAAAGAATCCATTGGCTTGTGCAGAAAGAAGGCTGTTTTGACATGTAACAGCCTTGCAACTGATGTTAACCGTCAAATGCAGTGGATGAAGAATGAAATGAACAGTCATTTTTCATTAGCCATGCTAGGAGCCGAATTTGACGACGATTATCACTTTTACTGCCGGTGATATGATGAAAAATAAAGAAAGTTTATGCCAAAAATTGGTCAATAAGTTTGATGTAGTGTAGACATCATGTTATTGGATAGTTCTGCATTGTTCTATCTTTGCTTTGGGAGGAAAAATGGGTCAAAGGTGACTAATAGATCGTTTCAAATGATCTATTCAAAAATCATCTTATAAATACGTGAAAATACAATTGATCATATTTTGCGCTTAAGGCGATGAATCATACAAAGCAGTCACTATCCTGTATATTTTATATCCAATATGTTGAATATTTTTCATTATAATAAGATTTATTATAGGTGGCCTGATGTTTAAATTTTTTTAATAGATTTTTTGTCACATAAAGATTTATGACTTATATTTATTATTATTTTTAATTGAAAATATTGATTATATTAATATAATAAACTAATACGATGAAAACCTAGTCAACAAACGACCAAGATATGACAATACAACTGATAAGAACAGTTAATACAAACGCCTAGCATGGACACTACTAATACACATATAGTAATTGTCGAACGAAAATGTGAGACGAGAGCAGGAACAAGTATCACCGTAGCAGTAAAAGACCTTGGCCATGCAGAGACTCCCTGAGCCAATCCAAGTCCCTTCAAACATGCAGTCCAGTGTGTGGTCGAGCAAGTGAACTGCCTACCAACAAATATGTAGGTACAAATAAAGAAGACAAGCATGAACTGATAAATGGCAAACAATCGAGCAAGCTTTCGTCTACAAATCTCACGCTGAAAACCAATAATCCAGGATAAGCATTCACGCACGAAACCAAGATGCTCAGTAGCCTAAGCTCATTGATACCACAATAATGAAACTGAACCAAATATCCACCACAAAATAACCAAGACAGATTCACAGAAATACAAAGATCACATGTTTACAATACAATATACAAACTAGATATTTAAAAAATAGATAATTATATAAAAGCATCAAAAGAGGATATCTCATACGACTAGCCCAAAATAATGCACAAAATTCTCCCAAATCTTGCACATACCTACGAAAGAGGCTCATCCCTCACGGCGGGTTTGTCGAGCAACCGCCACCGTGAAAGATAGACAGACAGATGTGGGATATAAATATTATATCACATAAATATTTATAATTTTATTAACAACTAAATGCATATTATATACTAGTACAAAATTAATAGAATTTTACATAATGTTTAAAATTTAAAAAAATTGAAGATATAATAAATGAACAAAAGTCTTGATAA
Source organism: Haberlea rhodopensis (assembly GCA_907163345.1). Classification (NCBI taxonomy): domain Eukaryota; kingdom Viridiplantae; phylum Streptophyta; class Magnoliopsida; order Lamiales; family Gesneriaceae; genus Haberlea; species Haberlea rhodopensis. The sequence continues at coordinate 22,117,158 of CAJQUN010000002.1, forward strand.
ATGTTCTTTATTGATTTTTTCGTTTTAAGCGTGCTTGTTGATTGAATTTTGAATTCTTATCTACGTTTATTAATACAATATTTTCAACAACTATTTATATGCTAAATATAATAAAACTGAGTAAGTTTTGTACTTACTACTAATTCTTATACCTCATATATCTCTGCTAGAACATAATCAAATATAAATTATTTAAATTGACAAAAATATTATCCATAATTGGGATTTTTTTGAAAGAATCCTAGAATTAAGATTTTATTTACTGAGGCAGATCGTTTTGATGTGCCCCACCTTTCACACGTGGCAATTTATTCACCGCAAACGTCTCCTCCGCCCTACGAACTCTCTTCAATTCGATGATCAATACACAAGCGAAAAGTTCACTGGCGGCTTTGAGAATACACATTACTTACTGTAAGTTAGCTAATCCAATATTGTCTAATCTTTGCTTCGATAAATCATTTTTTTTTTCGTTTATATTCAGATTTGAAATACATTTTAATAGAGTTTTTGTTGTTTTCCTCCTATTGTTTAGTGATTTGATTCTTTGTTTGCAGGAAAATTTCAAATATGGGTTGTAGCGTAATCGGCAGTGCCGTGCAACAGTGTTTAACCGGGTGATTCTTTAATTAATGCATATGTTTTTTGTCTTTCGTTTTGTTGTTGCTCTTATTAGATGGGGTTGAATACGTGTTCATGGCTTTCTTTGCTCTATATTCAGCTAACACCTGGAGTCCGATGTTTTTTTAAGGGTCAAATTAACACTAGAATTTTTTAAATTTAGCGGTGAAATCATATTTTTATTTTATATTTTACATATGAAAGTATACATCTGCAATTGAATTTTATCAAAGATGGGGTGACCGTCACCGGTTGATTATTGGTTAATGACTGTATGTCTGTGTTGGCGGGGTTTTCAACTTATTAGGATAAATATGGAAAGAATTGGTAAATTTGAAGGCCGTGCAGTTGGCTGGAACGGAAAAAGGTTGAAAAAATTGCACTGTCTTTCTATTGGTAAAAATTCCGTTCGCCATGGCCATTGGAGAGTGTTTTGTACCCCTGTTAGCCTGGAGGAAGAATTCTCCTCACTACAGTCAAAGAAATTCTCTACGGAGTCTGAATCTGAGGATTTACTTGAGGAAGACCTTTTAGAACCACCAACTAGCGAAGAGGTGAGATTATTTTGTTTCGCTGCATACATCCTTCATGTTTGTTTTTATCAGTATGTTTTATTTGTGGGTGACATTTTCACATTATTGCTAATGCTTTTGTTCCTTAACAGTTAAAGGCGGTACTTCTTGATTCCGAAAGATCAAAGCTTGTGAAGAAGCTGAGTGAAGCAAATCAACACAATCGTTTTCTGAAGCGCCAGGTCTGTGTTGCAAATATTATTCTTTCATGTATGTCAATGAACCTATGGAAAGGACTGTATGAACTGCGTGCATAGTTTATATCAAGTTCTCATGGATATCTGGTCATGACTTGAATAGCAGTAATTGTTGGAATGGTTTTTATGTTGAAAGGATTCTGTGAGAACGAATAAGTAATTGCTTTTTACTTGTGCAATTTTGCTTGCCATCTCTTCCTGCTATCTGTTCATATCAAGTCCACTGGCTTACTGATATCTTATTTGGGTGACACAAAACAAGATTGTGCTATCAAGATATCTATAACTGTGTAAGCTAATTGGTGTGTAAAATCAAATATGATCTGAGATTGTGCATGTGATGTATTCTGAAATTTCCATGCTTCTTGTGCTATAACATAGAGATGAGGTATGTGCACCAGGGATGATAAATCTCTAAGCTGGTTCGAGAAAATGTATTATTATATTCCTTTGATTGTAAACAGCTCAAATTTAATTTACTCTTGGCAAGGCAGGTTTTATTGCTGGAAATTCTGTGATTTATTTTCCACTTGCATTTAGGGGGAAAGAAATTACAATTATAGGATTATAACTACAGGAATAGTTTTCCAGTTAATCATTGTTTAGCTTAATCTTGATGTCCCTCGGCATATTTAAACCTGAAATTTCATATCAGAAATATATGTGCATAAGACAGGCATGCTCTGCTGCTTGTGGTTTAATCTTGTTGTGTGATATAAATTAAGACGTTATTTGACCTTTGTTAATGCAGGTACAAGTCAGTGAAGATGCCCTGGTTAATTTCAGGAGTGAACTTGGCGTCATGGAACTTGAGATTCAGGTACATAATCAATAATTGCTTCAATGTTCTAACATAATCTCCAGAGACATTATCTTGTCCATGTTTGGAATCAATCACTTTTTACCTGCAGGCATTGGTTAGTTTAGCACAAGAAATTGCTAACTACACTATTCCAGATGGTTCAAGAAAGATTAATGGAAAATACATTCAGTCTCACCTTCTTTCTCGGCTAGAAGGTATAAGCAATATATGGTAGTTTTTAAGTTGATGTTCTTTAAGAGTGTTTAGATTGACAAGTTTTTTATTAAAAAAAACCCTTAAATTTAAAAAAAATAATTGCAATGGGCTTTTGCAAACTTTAAGCATTTCAAAAACTTAAATTATAGATTTTGTAGAAGCAATAATTAGATCTTTGGGTTCTTTTACTTCAATTTTTTTTCAATAAATTTTTCAAAAAATATTTTTAGTTATTGTGGCCTAGCATTATACTTCAACTTTTTTTTAAAAATAAAAGTAATTTAGAAAGTTATACTATATAGGCAATTTTTAAAGTTAAGTGCTTTTGTATATATAATTCACTATAAGTTGGACTGATTTCAAGCACACTCTTCTTTTCCCATGTGACAGATCTGAGTTGAACATTCTGGCTTAAAAGCACTAGGATATTTTAGGATGTCTCAACTTGATAATATCTTTCTGCTAAAATAATAATGTTCGTCATGTTAGTTAATTCTATCTTATCGCGCATAAAGAAGTGCTAAAAACCAAAGGAAATAAAAATGAGCAACTAGATAAAAATATATGAAAAGCACATGAAACACAATGGTGCCTTGAGCTTCTAAGATTGAATTACTGTGGTCATTTTCGTGCCTTTTTACATCACATTGACTATTGTGAGGCATGTTTCGATGACTGTGTGCTTCCCTCCGTTTCCTTTAAATGTGATGTATGAAAAAAGCTGTCCAAGAAAAAATGGAGGAACAGATTAAGGATGTGGACGCTGCACAATTGCAAGAGGTTCCTTTATTCTGGTCTGGAATGGCTGAGGTAAGTTAATGAAGATTGAATCTACCTTGAAACTTAATGTGCTTGTCTAGAGGTGTTCGTTTTATATTTGTATGCAAAAGCCAGCAAGATTATAGGGGCGGAACCATGAATTTTTGTTAGGGTGGGTTAAATTAAATATAAATTATAAATTATACGGAAAAAATCATCAATAAAAAATTAGTTCGTCATTATATATAAATATAATATATTATAGCTGAGAAAATTTGAACCGGATATACAGACGAACAAGTCAAAACGAAAAAAATAATAAACAAAATGTGTGAGTAATGAAATAATTTGAGTGATAATATTTTTACTCGTATTTTCAGCACACTTGTTTATAAAATGGTAGAAATATAAATAAAATTGAGATGAAAGTATTTATTTAGTTCAAAACCTTTATAAAAAGGTCATTTTCGTAAAAATCCATCTAATATGTTTACTGATATAACCAGGTTAGAAATAATTAGAAAAATTGGTCATTAAGCAAAAGCCCCTATTAACAAAACTATAATAGACACAGATCTTAAAGATGATCGAAAATGGGCAATTGGATGGAAGCCCACAGTTAATAGGGCTAAAACTAAAGGCCCAGCCCAGGACAAGAAAATATCATCATCATCTCTAAATTATTAAAGGCTGCTAAAAGTGGTATCGGAAAATTTAAGGTTGATTTTGTTTATAAATTGTACACGCAAGTAAAAGAGATCATATATTTATTATTAGCTGCCTTTTTTTCGTTACGTGTATACTAATTTATGAAGAAAACAGAGAACTTTCGATTTTAATAGGATGAATAGATGTGTTGAATGGCCTTTTTGGGTTTTTAACAAACGAACCCATAATCCAACGATAAGTCTATTTGAACCACACGTTGTGTATGGCTACAGTTGCATCATAGGAATCATTCAGATCATCCAATCCAACAAACGGAAGTTTTGCAAACTCTAATTTCATACTGGCATAGGAGCAGTGTCTTTAGTACAAGATATACAAACTAACGCAGAAATTATTAATGTTGGATAGCAGAAATTGGCCCCCACTGCCTTATGTGGCTGCCAACGCAACACAGCGTTTGAAATTGGCATACAGTTCAAAATGTTTGAGTTGCATTATTACCCTGAGCTATAACTTTTAGTACAAGCTTTTGATCCTATTGTTTGTATAAACAATGGATTATAAATTCAGTCCTGGAAATATGATTTTTGTTCCATGATTGGTTTTTAGAGTGTGCAAGTAATGGGTTCCTTCGATGGATGGAGTCAAGGGGAGCATCTATCACCAGATTACACTGATTCGTATACAGCATTCTCAACAACTTTGATGCTTAGACGTGGAAGGTACCATTTGGACGACACTAATCTTTAGTTGCATTATTCATTTTATGCCTTGTTAATTTATTTTTACCTATGTTATGAAGGTATGAAATCAAGTTTTTGATAGATGGGGAGTGGCAACTATCACCTGAATTTCCCACTATCGGTGAGGGGTATATGCAGAACAATTTATTGACAGTAGAATAGCTTCAATTTTCTGGTTTCCTATCTCAGGATTTTCTGAAGTTGTGTTACCGCACTTTTTTTCGTTAGTCTTGAAATCAAATAATGGCCAGATAAAACATGGTCCTTGTGTGGAAGTAAATTTGTAATTATATGTGAATAAAATTTTATGCAGCTTCGTGGAATGCGTGTGCATATATGTTGGTGTTTCTTGCATTGGGATTATGGGATATATTCTTGTAAACAGTTCGTTTTCAGGTGGTACGGTTTTTATGGTATGAATATCAAGAAAACTTGGTTGCATGGTGAGACCAGAATTTTGAGAAAATGAGTGGCGTACAATTTTTTTTCCTAATGCATTACATTTTTAAAGATTATTCTGGTAAAACTTAAAATTTCAAAAAAAAAAAAATGCATAAAAGTTCTCTTATTAATTTTTTTTTTAATCTGAAAGACTGAATCCGTTCAATCCTCACTTTATACTACATTGATTGCGATTACAAAAAAGTGGATAATTAAGTTAAAACAATTGGGTTAACAGGTATTTTGAGAAGTTGCGTGGAAATTTCTCATAAACCTGATTAGGTCATGCTTAGATTCTATTAGGGGTGTAAACGAACCGAATCGAGCCGAATATACTGAAAATTTAATGTTTGAATTCGGCTCGAAATAGTTATATTCGAGCTCGAGTTCGATTCGAAATTCGAATAGTTGCAAAAATTTGGCTCGAGTTCGGCTCGAATCAGAGTTCGAGTTCGGCTCGAAAAGGCTCGAACATGTTCGTGAACTATCCGAATTATTGCTCTAAAATAAATATCCTAAAGGTTCGAAATATATTTATTTAATATATAATTATATTATATTAATAAAATATTAAAGTTTGTGAGCGGCTCGCGAACTATCGAACAAAGTAATTTGGGCTCGAGTTCGGCTCGAAAAAAAGTTCGAACATATTCGAGTTCGGCTCGAATTCGAGAATTTCGAATTCGAATCAAATATTTATCGAGTCGGTTCGAAAAGTTCGTGAACATGTTCGATTCGTTTACACCCCTAGATTCTATTGCCTTTTTTTTTTTATCCCAAGTGATGAAATTTATTTTATTGATCAACTATTTTTTTAATTTATTGAAAATATCGGTAAAGATCAACTAAAGACCATACTACGAGATTGACGGGGAATTCATATGATTTACATTCATGTAAAATATAAAGAGTGAAATAGATTTCATCTAGTATATAATAAACTTGATAGTCCTGTTATTAAAGAATTCTTATTTTGTAATTATCGTCGACTTCGCAACCTTTACTGCTGAAAATAGTTAAGATGCTTGTTCAGGCAAAATAAAAAATAAAAAAAATAGGTAAGATGCAAACGTCACATATCATTCTTTTGGGAAAATACGAGTATGCACCTTTGAGTCTATTTATATACTAATTCAGTATGAAATAAATAATATATAAATTAATATAACAATCATTTTAGATCAATCATATTTATTTGATCATAAATAACTCTTAAATCATGTTCATATAAGTATTTTCCGTTATTCAGTTAGTGTAAACAATAATGGTACAATTATTTGGATATTCTTTATATATTTTTATTTATTATTTTAGAGCAGCAAACTTTTTATAAAAATATAAGGGGAGATATTTTACATATAAAAAAAAAAAAAATTCAACATCATAAATTTTTTGATGAAATAAATTTACATAAATCTGAAGTAATTAAATATGGTCATATTTATGACATATGATGTACGGATACTCCTAAAAATTTTACGGTCACGTATCCGATACTTTTCGGATATCGATACTCACGGATACTTGTCTGATACGTATCTGATACGCCACGTGCCTTATCTGAATTAAATTTTTTTATTTATTTTGGATACTTGTCTAGATACTTCAAAATACTAATGCTTCTGACGTATCGGATACGCCATGTGGTGTATCCGAATTTAAAAATTATTTTTTTAAATTCAAATAGTTATATGAATACGACCAAGATACGTATTGGATACGGCATGAGGATTTTGCCAACGAAGATTCTATAATGGATAGATGTGTGATAAATCCACTACAATTGTGGATAATTCATGGCTCGGGAGCTCCTAATCTTCAATCAGTTTGTATGAAGGTACTTGACCAAGTTTCTTCTTCTTGTTGTGAGGAAAATTGGAGTACCTATGCATTTATTAATTCAACAAAGAGGAACCAAATAATACCACAACATGCGGAAGATTTGATTTTCATTCATAGTTATGTCTTCTTTCAATGAACTCTCCACAATATATGAAAGGCGACTCCAAGATGTGGGATGCAGTTGGAGATGCTTTTGAGTCGTTAGTTGATGTTAGCATTCTTGGTAGTACGAATCTCTCACTTGATGAACCCGAGTTTGAGAAGAATCAATATATCGAGCATGTTTCAACATTATTTGATATCAAAAATCAAATACAGTTGCAGACTTGAAGCAAGCTTCTTCATTGATTTTACGATGGCTTGATTTAATTGAATAGATACCAACCCTGGTTACGCTTTGGCCAATAATCCGTCGATGTAAATGAAGCCATCTTCTGTATTTTAAGATAATGAAACTGCATTAATAAAAAATACATTAATTTAAAGAGTCCTGCTGAACAATACCATATTTTCAGCACACATATATTTGAACTCTTGGTATGTGGCTATTCAAGTCTCCCAGGAGTGGTCAAATTTAATAGGAACTCAACTCCCTCCACATGCAGACAACAACCCAAGCTTTGAGCTTGCCTCAGACTCTTATGGAACATATTATGTTAGCTATATTCATATGTATAATAGTTTCAATAACTTCCTCGAACACACCCAAGGCCATCGTTAATCATATAATATCCAAGCATTCATCTCTTTTATTCGTCCCCTTTCCATTCAAATTTCGGTTTCCTTCAACAAATCTTGGAATCATCGTTACCTCTTCTTGATCCTTGAACATCGTTGAATTTTCTCTTTATCTCAATTACTCGCCTCTAAAAACACCACCACGATGAAGAAGAGTTCTTCAGATAAGATATCACCCCAGAAACAGATCAATGCAACGACGAATTTAAGAGCAAAATGGATGGCCACGTGAAAATAAGTATTTCCGACAAAATATTATCATTGTCCCTCAATCCGAAGAACAAGCACGATGGTAATAAGAATGTCAGAGGCAACCGGTTCTTGATTTCTATCAATGTTTTCGGCAGCGCGGGACCGTTAAGATTCGTTGTGAGTGAAGATGACATTGCTGCAACCGTTATTGAAACAGCCCTCAAACAGTATGCACGCGAGGGGCGACTAGATTGATAACGTGGGTGCCGGTGAGCATCACATACATGTCAAGAATACATGAGCTTCAACTCAACTCTTAACAATTTTAGAAAATATAATAAATCGTTCCAATATTGATCGGAATTATATTATATACAATCCCATCTGCTCTACAATCAATACAAGATTGAAGATTCGATGACTGCCTAAACATAAGGAAACACTGTGTTCTAACTTTATAAAGTAAATATATTCCACTCTATTCTAACTCTTTTACAAACAAACTGAGTTCAAGATTTGGTCGCAGCCCTCAAATCATTGGAGGCTATAGGATCCTTTGGATTGAGGAACTTTGTACTGTGCAAGCAGATGACAGAGTCAAGACTACATGCGATTGATCGAAAGGGGAGTGGTTGGCGGGTTTGGTTCCAAAGTCTTAATTTCAGTTTCAAGATTCCATCTCATTAAATAATATTTGAAATAGAGACTTTGAATTCATCAAAATATATTTCGCTAGATGGGAAGTTGTCCTGAAGTTCAAGTATCGTGTAAAAAAATAAAAAATAAGGTGGTTACACAAACATTTTTAATGTTTCAATAGGGTCACTTGTGTTTCTTTTGTCTTGAAAATATATGGATTTGTAATTTTATTTTATTTTAATGTATGATAGTTTATCTTACGAAAATCTTATATTTAGGTATTTTTCGATCATTAGACATGATTGTTTAGAATCTTTAGATTAATTACTTGACATGATTGAATACTCTCAACTTATATTGAACGGATATATCTAGATTAAAATCATCAATCTTTCTCTAAACTTTGAGTGAGATTTCACATTAAAATCTTCTCAAATTCTTTCAAGTTTCACTACCAATTTTCATTTCTTCATTTCTAAATTTAGAACTCTGTGGTTACCGTTTAACCAATGGTGAGTAAATGAGCAGCTTTGGAAAATTAACTTTCGAATTAAAGCTGAATAGTGATTCAAAAACATATATCTTAATTAATGTTTAACTAAATAAAGTATTTTATAATACAACTTTTAAGAGCAATGGGATTGTTTTTGTTGAGATATGTATCAACTTAATCTATCAAAGTCACATGCTTGGAGAAGTTAATCACGGTAGTTAAAAAATGAGTACATGGTTCAATGCATCAGCATCTCAAGAAGATTCAATGGCAGTTGGAGGAGATAATTTGGTGACCTGATGACTGGTTTGTATGAGAGTTGTTAACCTGTTGTGTAGATGACAAGATAAACCTTTATATAAAAGGGTAAATAGAGGATACCCTCCCAACGTTCACCCACTTTAGCACTTCACCCCCTAACCTTTCAAAACGTATACTTAACCCTCTGAACAATTTTAAGTAGTGCACATTAACCATCTAAACAATATTTGGGGAGAATTTTCACGAATATTCTGGCTGCAAATTCCCTCACACGTGTCTCACATACCACGGTCGAGAGTATATATATATTTTTATGTATAGTATACTCGTAAAACTCAATTTCATGTATTTTCTGATGGGTATACTGGTAAAATTTCTGTAGAAAATACATGAAAATGCATACTTACCCTCGACCGTGGCATGTGTGACGCACGTGAGAGATTTTGCGGCCAAAATATTCAGGAGAATTATTCCCGAACATTGTTGTGGGTGTTAAGTGCACCACTTTAAATTATTCAGGGGTTTAAGTGCACGTTTTAAAAGGTTAGGGAGTGAAGTGCTAAAGTGAGTGAACGTTAGGAGTGTCCGATTTGTACTCATAAGAAGACTTGGTAGAAGTAGAAGAGAGGCAACATAAGAGAAAAAAAGTGAGGAGATACACAAGAGAGTTAGCGGCGAGAGGCAGTGTCTATTGGTGGACATAGAGTTTTTGTGTGAGGAAAAAAAGTGAATTCACCATGATAATTCATTGTAATACATAGAAGTGGATTAGGGGTGTGAATTCATGTATTTGTAAGTCTTGTACACTTAAAGAAAATCAATAGAAACTTCTCCTGTGGAAGTAGGCGTTCTTGGCCAAACCACTTAAATTCGATGTCGTTTTTCTTTGTGTTCTCTTTTCTGATTTCATGTATTTGCCATATGTATAATCTTGTGTGTTCCTTCATATTGTCCCTAAAATCTGCATGTGCAATGTTTGTGTTCATGCCAAAGTTCATCGGTTCATACCATCATTTGATCGAAGTTCAAATTTCCTTTGATGTTGTTGTGAGTTCAAGTGTATTCTGTGATCGCAGTGTTCAAATGGCAGTATTATAATTTATTGATCGGGAATTACATGGGTAATTTCATAACAAGTGGCGTCGTAGGTGTGAACGACCAGACAAAGGAAAAGTGATCAAGAACATCAAGAATGGGACAAAAAGATTGAGAAGGATCGATTTGACGGCAAGTTTGATTCGCCTATAAAACTTTGATTCCAGATTTGTATCGGGTGATCTCAGTACAAGACTGGCGTGCATCTTCAATTCTTGAACAACGAATTGATAACTGGACTAATTAGGAACTGAATGAGATTGAGATGGGCATGCATTTTTTCTTAAAGAAAAGGAAGAGCAAGTTGTTTCTTGGAATCAAGAACCGACAAAAACCTTTATTGGAGTTCTTGAAGGGGCATGCAACTTTCTTGAAGGAATGGGAAATTGAGGGACTGGAGGTTTCTAAAATTCAAGAATGAAGAATGCACAGATAGAGCAGAACCGCATTAACAATGCATGAAAGGCAGAACCACAACTAGTGAACATGGTGGAATGAAGTAGATATTCTGAAATTCGATCAAGTTGATGGCCCAAATCATTTCAACTGGAAATAAATGATGATTAGATGAACAATGAGATCAATATCTTTTCTTGGAAGGACTCAGGAAATAACTGAGTATTTCTTGGGGAAAATTCTTCGATATCATTGGATGATAAAGAATATTAGGAAGAAATGCTGCTCTAAATATGTTGGAGTGGAAAAGATGATACTTGGATCGATATGGGGTTTCGAGGATGAGATTAAAGCCAGGTGGAGCTGCGGATTCAAGAAATAATGAGCATTGGCTTCACTCTCGGATACGTCTCGTGCCATCGGCTGTTCCGAAAGTAGTCGGTTGAATGAATATTGAGCAAAGCCAATATATGAGGAGATATGGTGTGAATTGTTGATTAAGTTGATAAGGTGAAGATTTGGTAAGATATGTATCAACTTATTCTATCAAAGTCACATGCTTGGAGAAGTTAATAAATGCAGTTAAAGGATGAGTACATGGTTCAGCAACTCCATAACCTTCCATGGCAGTTGGATGAGGTTGTTTGGTGACCTGATGATTGGTTTGTATGAGAGTTGTTAACCTATTGTGTAGGTGACAAGATAAACCTTTATATAAAGCATAAGAAGGCTTGGCAGAAGGAGTAGAGGAGAGGCAACAGAAGAGAAAAAAATGTGAGGAGATGCACAATATAGTTAGCGGCGAGAGGCAGCGTCCATTGGTTGACCGGGAGTTTTTTGTGAGGCAAAATGAGTGAATTCACCCTGATAATCCATTGTAATACATAGAAGTGGATTAGGGGTGTGATTCATGTATTTGTAAGTCTTGTACACTTAAAGAAATCAATGGAAACTCCTCCTTTAGAAGTATGCATTCTTGGCCGAACCACATAAACACATACACTCGATGTCGTTTTTATTTGTGTTTTCTTTTCTGATTTCATGTATGATTACTGTCGTTTGTATGACCTTGTGTGTGCCTTCATATTGTACCTAAAATCTGTCAGTGCAATGTTTGTGTTCATGCCAAAGTTCATCGGTTCACGTAGTCATTTGTTCGAAGTTCAAATTTCATTTGATGTTGCTGTGAGATCAAGTGTATTCTGTGATCACAGTGTTCAACTGGCTGCATGCTGATTTCTTGATCGGGAATTACAGGGGTAATTTCATAACAATTTTTTATATAACAAAAGAACAAGTCTTCATCTTCATTTTTCGAGTATACAAGTTATATCCATTCAAACGCATACTAACATTCACTTAAATTAGGCAATTAGATGCTAGAAAAAAATTATAGTGTAGCGTAGTCCGTAGATAATAAAAGAAATAAAATTTAAGATGGTAAATATGCAGTGTCACCTTTGAATTGTTCATATCAAGCTTTTTGAAAATGAGAAAGAAATATTGAACTTATGTTGATTAGTTTACTATAATCTTAAGAATATATGCAGTTCTAACTCAAAGTCAACTGATGATAAATGAAGTAATTTATATATCTTATAAAAAATTAAAATAACTTGTATTTTCCAAATATAGGACAACTCTAACACGTCTCATCACGCGTCATTATATAAAGCAAACACGTTGATTTATCACAAGCCTTGTAGAACTATCTATAAGCAACCAAATCTTTATTAATTTGTTCTTATTGCCTTCAAAATTCTTTAATATCATGAGTTCTGATATAAATTAAATAATACCACGTTATTGTTAGACAAAAAAATGAAAGGTATATTCGATATGATTATTATTTTTTAAAATAATATGTATAGCGGGGCAAGTCTGCCCAAACCCGAGGACCCACCCCGCTCCGCTCTAAAAACCAGTTGAGCCGGGTTCAGACCCACCCGATGGGGTACCGGTTGGGTTTAATATAGATCCGGATCTTACCCAAACCCATTGCCAAAGTCTCCTCTATTATTTGAAATCATATGTATTCTTGTTTTTAATTATATACTTCACAAAAACAAATAGGTTGAATCACTTTTCTACCTCGATATCGTTTCATCTCCTATAGATTCCTCCTTCCATCCAAGGACGATCCAACTTTCTGCTTTAAATAAATCCGTTTCTGTAAAGTCTGTAGATCCATTCATGACCACACATCCAAAATCAGAGCCATGTAATCATGTTTTAAAGAAAAAAACACTAATTCTAAATATCCCAGTTAATAAATGAGCTTGTGTAGTAAAATCAAGTTTAACTCCACCGTGAACGTATATCGTGATGAATGATGAATAAAGTAGAAAAAACTGTTTCTGTTTTATAGCATCTAGACGCCAGAGTATTCGCAAATAAAGAAAGCATGAAAATCTGCGGTACTAAATTAAAGACGATTACTTATATAGTTATATGTGTGCAATCATGACTTGCATCTTGAATCGTTTGTACATAGTGGGAATACTCATTGTCTCCGTCGTCAAAGTTCTGAGAGTAGCTAACGGCGTCGTACTGGAACGTCGTAGGTTTCGGTGGACCGTGCATGCTGATCTTACTGTTGTTCACTATGTCACGGAGGAGTTTTCGCAATCTCCGGCTGCGGTATCCACCCTTGTCGGCGTGGCTAATGTGAATGCGAGTGTACTCTTCGTGCACCAGAATGCAAGACGGCGACATACGCCGGCGAAGTAGGATGACCGCCGGTGGCCGTCATCGCGGCCCATTTCTCGGTTTTCTTGGATGAGAGAGGGGTTCAGGAAAAACTAGTGATGGAATAATTGTGGTGGTATGGGTTACATACGAATACCAGGGTTTTTTAACTTTTTATTCGAAAAAAAAATTATTTAAAAAAATAATCGTTTTTTTTATTATGAAAGTAACCTAAGTCGTTATGTCAGATGGCGACTTCATTTGAAGTCGCCATCTGACATGGCAACTTGTACAAAAATTCTTAAAAAAATATTATTTTTTCGATGTCGCCATGTCAGATGGCGATTTTAGGTGAAGTAGCCATCTGACATGGCGACTTCCATAAAAATTCTTAAAAAAATATTATTTTCTGATGTCGCCATCTGACATGGCGACATCTTTAAAAAAATAATTTTTTTTGATGTCGCCATGTAGGATAGCGACATTATATTTTAAAAAAAAAATTTCGCCGGTGTCGGTATATAACGACACAAGTTATTTTTGTTTTTAAATGTTGTCGCCATCTGAGATGGCGACAATTAAAAAAATATATTTTTTATTTTAGTGTCGCCATTTTAGATGGCGACAATAATCAATTACTTTGTCTATAAAACTGAACAAAATGTTACTTATTTTGAAATGTAAAGCAAAATCTATTCGGCATTCGTAAACAAATTCTCTTCAGAATTCGTGAATATTCAAATTCTCTTCAGAATTTGTGAATATTTTCTCAGCAGGTACGTTGTTATACAAATAATTAAATTTAATAATATTATATATAATGTACTAATTTATAAAATTTGTGTTAATTTTTTAAGGTATGTCAATTAAAGTTTTGTTGTATTGGGGAGGCGATATATTACAAGATTCAGAATGTGTTAGATATGATCATGGTCCGTCGAAAGGCATGACAATATCTCGCACTATTAATTATTTGCAGTTAGTGAACGACGTATATGATATTACTGGCATCGACCATAACCAGTTCATTCTGAAAATATATTGTAAATATATTAGTGATTTTTCTGGGATAAAACAAACAATTTTTCCCGTTGACAGTGATTACAATTTAGCATGGGTATTGGATTCTGAACAAAATTATAGTTGTTTGGAGATGTATATACAAACAGAATGAAGAGCTTATGATTTTATTACAGAAATGCCAACAAGTGGTAGTGGTCCATTTGTAGTAGATACAGAAAGACCAACTACCTCTAGGATTCAAGATGATGCTCCTATAGTTGCTGACAATATTGTTCCCGAGCCACTAGCAGACAGTTTTGTGGATTTTGGAGATGATATTCAGATTGAACCGGAGGGAATTCCATCTGAGGATGGGTCTGATGACGATGAGGTTGATATTGAAGAAGTGCCAGATAATGCACCAGACACAACCACGACAAATACTCATATCCTTTATCCAACAATTTCATTCTTCTCAATGACACATCCCGAAGTATTTGGAGACTCATTAGACATTCCAACAGGTAGATGGGGGAGTTATTACAACTACTCCAAAGGGGATATCCATCTAGATATGGTCTTCAAAAATAAAGCTCATTTGCAGGCAGCTGTAAAGGATTACTCTGTACGTGTTGCGAAACGGGAGTACCGCGTTGTCAAGAGTACAAAAACATTGTGGAAAATGGTGTGCAAACACAGTACATGAGATATGCCTTGTAGATGGTACATGCGGGCCTCGTTGAAGAAAAAAGTTGGATTATTCAAAATAAACAAGTATGGAGGTTCTCACACTTGCCTTTTGAGTGAGCTATCGGTCGATTTTGTTTGAGACATGTTTGTTCAAACATTAATAGTCGCTTCAAATCCGTTCATTTGAAAGACTTGTGTTGGAGAGCGGGATCAGAAAATCAGGTCAGAAAATTTGATCTCACAATGGAAGAGATTAAACTTATAGAACCAAGGGATTTTGATTACTTGAGTCGTATTGATAAGTGTCAATGGTCGCTTGCTCATGACGGAGGCTGGCGTTGTGGTATCATGACCACAAATATGTCAGAATGCATAAATGGAGTTATGAAAGGTGCTCGTCGACTTCCAATCACCGCCATTGTGCAATTAACTTTTGATCGTTGTGTGCTATAAATGGACTGGCCAGAAGCCCATGCAAGACGGCAAATTACTTCAACTTCTCGAAGAACAATAAATTTTTTAACGTGTAATTGATTGTATGTTTATT
This sequence comes from Haberlea rhodopensis, assembly GCA_907163345.1. NCBI lineage: Eukaryota > Viridiplantae > Streptophyta > Magnoliopsida > Lamiales > Gesneriaceae > Haberlea > Haberlea rhodopensis. Next base: position 22,132,761 of record CAJQUN010000002.1, read on the forward strand.
GTGTAAATGATTTTAAGTTATTGTGACATTATTGTATGTTTACGTTACGTTATTGTGACATTATTGTACGTTTAATTACGAAATTATTGTATGTTGATTGTATGCTCAAAGAACAAACATTTTTTCGAATTTAATCTATAAGAATCGGTTAATATTTACAACATAAATGATTAAATGCATTAACACATAAAATCAATTATAAAACAATGCATATTCGTATTACCTTACACCATATGGAGCAGAAGGTAACACATTGTCTGGGCCGACCATTATTGGCCCAATATCAGATCTATCGCTACCCAATTGCGGAGTCAAACTTGGGATTCGTGACCATGCCCAAATCTCTTTTATTGTAGTGACATCAATAATACAAGTTAGATTGACCAGAAACATATTTTAATTATTGAAACAAACAAACATATTATTTACCTGTAAGAGTTGCAATGCACCACCTATAACTTTTTTCCCTCTCTCTGATGACGTGCACAACTCACGATATAAGTATGCCACACAACACTGCCCCAACTATATGTACTGGCAGAGTCGATATCCTCCAACTTCTGTAAATACAATAACCTAACAAAATTGCCTGAGGAATCAGGGCACATAATCCCCCCTAACATCAATAATGCACAAACCCTTGTAAACTTAGCAACATCATCTGGCGTACTATGTACCCCCAAGGGATTTTGCAGCAAATGATTTTCAAAACAACTAATCTCAACCTCGCACCTTTAAAATCTTTGATATCTGGTATGAATCCTAAATATATATGGCAATATTCTTGTCATTCCTCGCACCTTTAAAATCTTTGATATCTGGTATAAATCCTAAATATATATGGCAATATTCTTGTCATTCAGGTAGAGTCCTATCATAATCTATCCCAAACACTACGATGCCATCTACTGGCAACGCCCATATTACTGCAATGTCTTGCAGTGTGCTGGACGCTTCTCCCGATCTAAGATGAAATGTGTGTGTTTCACGGCGCCATTTCTCAACTAAAGCCGTGATCAGGTGCATGTCAAGTTCAATCTTACCACACATATATATACCATAAAATCCAATAACGTGCAACAAATTAACAACACGTATATCTAATGGACACATATCCCAAAAATAGCTATCTGGGTTTCTCACACGAAGTATACTATCCATATCACCTCCCCATACATCCTCAGATCAATGTGAAGACTGCAACGACAAAAGACGTGCGTCAACCGGGCCTGGTTGTCTCATTTGATCCATCCTGAAATATAATACAAAAATTAACAACATTAATCTCAACATTACAAAAACTACCCATCGACAGTCTACGACCGCCGCCCACCGCCGCCCACCGCCGCCAACCCACGCCGCCGCCGGCCACCCTCGGCCGCCTGCGCTACCCTCCGGAGCCAACTTGAATTTTAATCATTCATATCATCAAAATATACACCAACAAATAATATACTCCAACTAAATATATCAAAATCATAATTTATCTACAATACACAAATAACAAAATAAAAAAGCTTACCTTAAATATTTTGGAAAAAATGGCTTGATTTTTGCAGAGAGATGTTCGACGGAAGAAATTTTCGCAGCAGGTAAGAATGAAAATGAGAATGAGATGCGAGTGCGGCGGGCGTGTTTTTGGCTTTGGCTAGGGTTAAATTACACTGGTGTCGCAATCTCAGATGACGACATCAATAAATTAAATGGATGTCGCCAACTGAGATGGCGACATTAATAAATTAAATTGATGTCGCCAACTTTGATGGCAACACCAATAATTTACATTGGTGTCGCCAACTCAGATGGCGACATAAAAAAAATTAACTTTTATTAAAGTCGCAATGTCAGATGGCGACTTCAAATAAAGTCGCCATCTGACATGGCGACTTAGGTTTGTTTGATAATAAAAAAAATCGGTTAAATTGTTAAATCATTTTTAAAAATAGAATATTTGATTAAAAAACCCAAAATACCACGAGCCGATGCTGGAATTTATTATTATTTTTAGAATATATAATAATTTTATAGATTTGAATAATATGATTACTTTTAATATATATACCACTGAATAATATGAAAAAATAAAAATTGTACTAAAATAAAAATTATATATACCACTGAGACTGTTGGGTTTTTTTGGCCCATTACCTATTAAATCCATTGGGCTTTTGTTTTGCCCCTTTTCCTATCAAATAACCGAGCCCCCCTTTGTCTTCACCCATTCCCTCTCTTCACGCTTCATCTCCTCCACTCTCCAGAAGCTTCCTGGCTCATCTGCGTGCGCCTCTTCGGCTGGTTTGACCGATTCCTTGGGACTTGCTCCCCTTCTCTTCGTCCCCCTCAGTGCTATTAATCATGGATTTGTTCCATGATGAGGTAAGCCTGAAAACCGTCCAACTCTTGAGTGTTTTTCCCCTTTTTCGCGTCTCTGTTACACGGTGGTTTGGCCGTGAGCTTTCTGTGTGAGAGTGGTGGTGCTGTGTGTGCCGTGAGCTTATGGTGGTGCTCTTGTGGTTCGAGTGTGGTGCTGTGTGCACCATGGCTGGTGTGTGTACGTGCACTGTGTGTGTGGCCGTGAGTTTAGGGTGGTGCTGTGTGCGCCGTGAGCTGTGGTGCTGTGTGCACTGTGTGGCCGTGAACTGAGTGTGTGCGTCTGTGGTTCTGTTCGTCCAGTGTGTGTGTTCGGTGGAGTGAGCGGGCTGTTGCTGTGTGTCCAAGTCGACTGTGTGTGTCTTGGTGTAACCCTGTGTGTGGTTCCCCTTTCTGTGTTCGGCCGTCGCCTACTGCTTGTGTGTTCGGGCAGTGCTTAGGGCAGTGTGTGTGTCTCCATCTTTTGGCTACGATACCTTGGTTCCCCGGTGACGACGTAGAAAGGAAACCCAGCTCGACCTGAGCCAATTCCCTTACTCTTGTTCGATATTTGATTTATATAGTTCTTTGTGAATTGTATACTGTGGATTGTTTTCTTGTTGTGATTGCAGGTTAACAATCGACGATTCAAAGCGGAACGAAATCCTTACAGTGGTATCAGAGTGTTCCGTGCCTGGTGGAGTGCTCGGGCAGACCTCGGGCAGCAACAGGAGTGTTCGGGAAGCGGCGGGCAGCAACTGGTGTGTTCGGGCAGTGGCTGGAGTTCTCGGGCAGACCTCGGGCAGCGGCTGGAGTGCTTGGTGGGTCTCGGGCTATGCTCGGCAGACCTCGGGCAGCAGCTGGAGAGTTCGGGCAGCGACTGGAATCTCGGGCAGATCTCGGGCAGTGCCTTTGGTGCTTCGGGCAGTGTGGTTTTCGTCACCCCAGAGCTTTGTCTCTGGGTAGTAAGTGATTATCTTGACCCATAATCTTTTTACTACGTTGTTTCTAAGTAATTGTGTCCCTTACCCGTAGGAAAATCTCTATCTGAAGCCCCATGCTCGTACACCGTTGAGTGTATTGTGATCTTGTGGGTGATAGCATTTTTTCCTCCCCTTAGCTTAATTGATTCTTTCATATTGTGTTGTGCATTGTGGTCCTTGCTTCTGCTGATTGGTTGTTGAAATTGTGTGTGCCTCCCTGCTTATTTGTGATGGCTTCAATTTCTGGATATAACCTTGAACCTTTTAATGGAAAATCTGATTTTTCGATATGGCAACAAAAGATGAAAGGAATCTTAATACAACAAAAAGTATTTAAAGCTATTGATGGTAATTGGGCTGAGAACATTACATCTGCTAAAAAACTTGAAGATGACGAATATGCTTATTCTTCTATTATCTTGAACTTATCTGACTCTGTGCTCAGAAAATGTGGTAAACTATCATCTGCAAAAGATCTTTGGGAAAAATTGGAAGAAATGTTTACTGAAAAATCTTTGCCGAGTAAACTTTTCTTGTTAGAAATTTTTTTCAGATTCAAGCTAGACTTGAACAAAGACGTAGATGAAAATTTGGATGTGTTTACTAAGTTAATTCAAGATATTAAATTGACAGGAGATAAGAACATTGACGATTATTCACCTATTGTTCTTTTAAATGCTATTCTTGAAAATTATAGTGATGTAAAATCCGCCATTAAGTACGGTAGAGATTATATTACATTGGATACTGTAATGAACGGCCTAAAAAGCAAGGAATTAGATTTAAAAGTGAACAACGACGGTAAGCAAGATTCAGGTGAAGTTATGCATGTTAGAGGTAGATCTCAACATAGGTATAACAACAATCATAGATCTGATTATAACCAAAATCAGAATAATGATAAGAACAAGGGGAAAAGGTCTAAGTCTAGGCCTAAGAACAGAAGGTGCTTTAATTGTGATGATCCTGATCATTTTATTAAAGATTGTCCTGAAAAGAAAAACCAGAAACAAAATGATAATAACCAATCTTATGAACAAGTGAATCATGCTTCTTTATCTGGTGAAAACTCAGGTGATGTCTTTATGGTGACTGACTTATGTGATTCTGTGAATTATGTGCATTCATCTACAGTGTGTGAAAATGAATGGCTAATTGATTCTGGTTGCTCTTATCACATGTCACCTCTTAGAAATTTGTTTTCTAATTATAAAGAAGTTGAAAATGGTTCTGTTTCTATTGCTAATGAGAAACTTTGTAAAGTTGCTGGCATTGGTGATGTTTATTTGAAGTTTGATTCTGGTTATTCAATGACTCTAAAAGATGTGAGACATGTTCCTACTTTGTGCAATAATTTGATGTCTTGTGCTGGATTAGAATCATGTGGTCTTGAGGGTAGATGGGGAAATGGAGTTATGAAAATCATAAAGGGTTCTTTGGTTGTTTTCAAAGGTAAAAAGAAAAGACATCTTTATGTTTGCAAAACTGAATCTGTATATGATAATGTGAATTTTGTGACTGATGACTTGACTGATCTGTGGCATAGGAGATTAGGTCATATGAGTTCTAAAGGTCTAGAGATTTTGCATGAAAAAGGTTGCTTTGGTAAAGACGGGTTGTCTTGCATGCCTTTCTGTGATTCGTGTGTTTTTGGCAAACAACAAAGAGTGAAATTCCCGGTTTTCCCTTCCCCTAATGTGACTATGAGTTCTATGCATGTTGATGAGTCTGAGTCCAGTGCTACTCCTAGCAAGGTGGAGCATTTAACTGGTATACTTCCTGTTAATGAACCTGAAATTCATGGAATGCCTGAAAATCATGATAGTGTTGTTGAACATGAACATGTTGTGCATGATGAATTGGTTGCTAATGAACATGAAGATTTGCATGATATAGCTTATGCTATTAGTTGCTTAATGTATTTGATGGTTAGTACTTGGCATGATATAGCTTATGCTATTAGTTGCTTAAATAGGTTTATGTCTAATCCTAGCATGGTGCATTGGAATGTTGTTCAATGGTTGTTGTCTGTAGGTGATAATCTAAGTGATTATGTGTTTAATCCTGCTGATATGTGTACTAAGTGTTTGTCCCTTAGTAAATTTCAATCATGTTTAAAATTTTTAAAATTTGATACTGATGATTGATGCATGTGTAGTCCCTTGGTTAGTGTTTTATAACCTGCTGTGTGCTCGTTATAAAACTGTTACCCTGGTTACTTTCCCACTTTAACTTGCTGTGTGCTTGTTATTATTTTTCCTTTGTCTGTGCTGTGTGCTATGACAGGAATTTGGTCCACACAATGCTTTGTGTGTTGTGGGGACCCTTTGGGCGATGATGAGTCATCTATGGGTTTTCCTTACGTTGAGGTGGAGCCGGTATTGTGCCAAGGTGGAGATTTGTTGGGTTTTTTGGCCCATTACCTATTAAATCCATTGGGCTTTTGTTTGGCCCCTTTTCCTATCAAATAACCGAGCCCCCCTTTGTCTTCACCCATTCCCTCTCTTCACGCTTCATCTCCTCCACTCTCCAGAAGCTTCCTGGCTCATCTGCGTGCGCCTCTTCAGCTGGTTTGACCGATTCCTTGGGACTTGCTCCCCTTCTCTTCGTCTCCCTCAGTGCTATTAATCATGGATTTGTTCCATGATGAGGTAAGCCTGAAAACCGTCCAACTCTTGAGTGTTTTCCCCCCTTTTTCGCGTCTCTGTTACACGGTGGTTGGCCGTGAGCTTTCTGTGTGAGAGTGGTGGTGCTGTGTGCGCCGTGAGCTTAGGGTGGTGCTCTTGTGGTTCGAGTGTGGTGCTGTGTGCACCGTGGCTGGTGTGTGTGCGTGCACTGTGTGTGTGGCCGTGAGTTTAGGGTGGTGCTGTGTGCACCGTGAGCTGTGGTGCTGTGTGCACTGTGTGGCCGTGAACTGAGTGTGTGCGTCTATGGTTCTGTTCGTCCAGTGTGTGCGTTCGGTGGAGTGAGCGGGCTGTTGCTGTGTGTCCAAGTCGACTGTGTGTGTCTTGGTGTAACCCTGTGTGTGGTTCCCCTTTCTGTGTTCGGCCGTCGCCTACTGCTTGTGTGTTCGGGCAGTGCTTAGGGCAGTGTGCGTGTCTCCATCTTTTGGCTACGATACCTTGGTTCCCCGGTGACGACGTAGAAAGGAAACCCAGCTCGACCTGAGCCAATTCCCTTACTCTTGTTCGATATTTGATTTATATAGTTCTTTGTGAATTGTATACTGTGGATTGTTTTCTTGTTGTGATTGCAGGTTAACAATCGACGATTCAAACCGGAACGAAATCCTTACAGAGTCTTTGGACACAAAAGTGTGCAAAAATAATGGACAAATCCAAAGTAGTTGGAGTCGATCAGTGAGAAACCGCTCGGGAAACCAGTTCATGTGCAATCGTATTAGCCAGCCTCCCAGAGTGTTGAACCAAAAAGTCAGAATTGGTGTGTCAAAAATGGCAGATGAATGAGAAGATGGGTGCATCAGCATGCCATGGAGAAATTTCATTGATGGAGTGGACTACATTAACAGCAGTTTCTAGAATACATTGTCCCCAGCTATGCTACATTGTTATACATTTTCCAAAGGTGGCTCAGACTTTCCAGAGGCCTTAGACAAATTATAAAATGAGGCTTAACCAAACATGCATTATCTCATAATATTGATTTACTCAATAAAGACATATACAAGACCTTGAAAGACAGTATAAAATGAGAATTGTACTAACTTCACAATGTCATCTTCATTTATAGGGCTCTATTCTATGCCAAATACTTGATTTGCAGCATATAATTTTGGTCGCTACAAATTCTTCTGATCCAAATGATAAAAGAGAAAAAATTTAACTTAAAAATATCTTCACAATAGTTAAAATACACAATAAATAAATGAAACAAAGACATGTAACCAAAGCTAAAATTTTGATGAATACTAAAATTTTGATGAATATTAAATTGAAATATTAAAATTTAACTTAAAAAATATCTTAATAATAAGGATTTAAGTTTTTTATTTTTGTAACATAAATAATATATATAAAAATACTAAAATAATGGGTCTTGTTGTGAAAGGGGGCCTAAGACAAAAGCCTTAGTAACCTATATATATGAGCCGCCCCTGCGTATCCACTCGCCACAACTATTAATTCTGCAGTTTGGGGGGTTTGAGGAACAGATTATGCATGTTGGCATAGTAAAAACTGCCTCCAATAGTTATCTGCTCGTGATATGATGGCTGATGCCGTCTCCAATCTGCCATTAAACACAATTTGATTTCTAGCCATCCATGCTTTACCAAATGAAAACTATTAGGCACTACTCCATGTAAAGCCCTGCATTTGTGAATTTTATTTTTGTGGACTTTGAAGAGTCCAAAGTTTATTATATACCTTGATAATTGCATTGGAAAGGCCTTGGCGGCTTTCCACAAAACTACAATGAGCCAAATGATAACCTGAAATTAACCCTGTAGATCCATTGGAAGTATAATGACATATCAACAAATCTTAGTCATTCGGAATACATTTTAATTCTTCGTGATCAATGACCCATAAACATTGAGAAATCATATCCCAATTTCATTCTCCAGTATCATTTAACAAATTAGCCACTTTTAAATTTTCATACATGGGACTAGGAGCTGTAATTGGCGTAAAAGATAATGGCCTTAATAGCCAATGATCTTGAAATACCTTTACGCAGTGATGTCTCCAATGCACCATCTTACTCCATAACGCTAAACAATTGTATCGATCGGCTGTAGGCTCCGATATATATATCAACACATACAAATGCATATATAATGTATATATATATCTTTATATGTGTCTGTTGATACATGGATCAATGTCCACACACAATTAATATAAAGAATTTCCTATAGCAGTGCCTGAATATATTGTTGCCAGCCTATGAATTATTGCAGTAGTTCTGTCCCACCCATCCATCACTCTATCATCAATCTATCCCTTCATTTCCTTGTTTTTCCAATTCACACACTCCAACGATGATTTCCTTGGAGAAATTCATATTATTCCAAAATTTGATACTACTGATTTTAATTTTTCTCCAACTGTGAGTCAATTGCACTTCTCACAAATTGTTGAAGGCTGAACCATCAGATTTAGAAATCGGGGGAATGAATTTGAATTCTAAAATAATCAGATACTAAAAATTAAGTTTTTTTATAAAAAATATATCATAACTCCCTAGTCCCATTCCGTCAAAGCTGGGCAGTGTCTGATTCACCTTTAAACAAGTTTTAAAGAATATTATACCTAAGGTTTTGAATTATTAAAAATTATCAAACAAAATTTGGACATTTTATAATATTCATTTCACTCCCGAAACTAAACCAAATAAAATCATTCTAAAAAATTGGTTACCGAATAAATACTTTTTGCATTGAAAAAACACAAACGTAAAAAAGGTTACCGAATAAATACCTTTTGAAAACAACACAAACGTAGTTATTGGACGGCACGGCCCCGTTTAATCGTGCCGACACGGTATTATGTGTGACGTGCCGTGTCGACCTGTTTTCATAATAGGTATGGTCCGACACGGGCCATAGGTGCCGTGTCGTGCCAGCACGACCCATTTCAAGTTTTTTAATTTTTATTTTTATTTTTGGACAGTGGCGATCGATCAGTACATGACAGTCGATCGATCGCTACACTTAAAAAAAAGCTATTATTCGTGTCGTGCCGGCCCGTGGGCCGTACCCTATAGCCCGGCACGGCCCATGTTACGGGCTGCGCTTGGCACGACACGGCACGACACTGTAATAAAACGTGTCGTGCCGCTTCGTGATATATCGTGCTCATATCATGTCTTGTGTCGTCTGTTCCATTTGATATCTCTAATCTTAGTTAAAAAAACAACAACACCACAGGCAACGGAGAAAGTACAACCATCTATACTTTTGTTTTCATGTCCTTACCTATTGATTAACGTCTTTCTAGTCTTAGCTGTGGTTTGAAAATCTTTTGACCTTTCATCGATTCGATTAAACGGTCAAATCAAGTCGAAACAAAAAAATTCGATTAAAATCGAATTGAACCTAAAATTTATGTTCGTTTTTTAAAAAAAATTATTTCAGGGTTGTTTCTAAAAAAAATTTATTTTAGGTTATAGGGTCTGGTTAACCGAATCAAACCGAAAACCAAAATTTTTAAAAAAAGTAATTTTTTTTTTAAAAAATTATGGTTAAAATTTTTTAATGGTTTCACTCCTGATCGTATTAATATGAAATCGTAAATTAACTACGGATCTCAAGTATAATATAATTTATTTTGTTGTCTCTTTTAAACTCGATTTTTGTGGAATAAATAGTTTCAAAATAATATTAGAAGTTTAAAATTAAAAGGTCAAAGGCTCAAAATTCTTTTGAATTCAATATATGATGTATTAGTTTTTGTATTTACATTGAATTTTCATCAACCAATCAAAAAAATTCAAAAAATAAAAAATAAAGCGGTTCAAACCGAAATCAAACCGACCAAAAGAATTCGGTTAAAACCGAAATCGAATAATTTCGGTTCTATTTTCGGTTTTGAAATTCAAATCGAAAATTTCGATTAACCAAGATTTCATTCGGTTCGGTCACCTAATGGCCCCTACACAGTACATACCAATTCAAAATTCCTTTAATTTTAAAATATATATATATATAATAAACGTTGGCATACTAAAGCAACAAAAAAAAGGACAAATGCCATTTTTTAATCATTTATTACAAAATAATACTCATTAATCAGTTTTCTAAGCATAACTGTTAAGAATATATGAGATACGACTCAAAATCAATTGATAATGAGCAGAATAACTCATATATCTTATAAAAAAACTAGCATAGTTTGTCAACTCCCAATGTGAGACAATTGTAAACGATAATCAAATTAATGGACTCTTCAGTACATTGGCCTACTTATACGGGGCTTGGTCCGATTGTTTTGCTCATTTGAGCCAAGTGAACCTTTTGTGTTGGGTCTCTATATTTAGGTCGTGGTAGAGTAATCGATGGCTATCTACCGAATATCAGTTATCACCGTCCGATTGTAGTTCAGCCCAGCTTCGTCAACCCTGTACCGCTGCAGAAATGGCAGACACGGAAACATAAGCAGTTACAAGGTATTTGTTTATTTACACTGTTATCATATCAACTGCTGTTGCCCACTGGTGTTGCTTTTACCTACTTACACATTTTGTGGACCATGCAATGTCCTATGAACTCTAAGCTCGTATATGTAACCATAACCTTTAACGTATGTAGCTTTAGTAGGCATACCTAACTCGCACGTATGATGAGTATCATTTTTTGCCTCCACTAGTTCTCTAATAGCAGAAGTTGGCCGAGGTTATATCTGCCGATGCTTTCTAAGCATTTGAAGATGCTGGATTAAGTAATGACAAAATATCGTTTTGCAGTTAGTTTGTGAAAGTAGTTTAAAGTAGTAGTCTAGGTTTACCTAAGTTTGTCAAATATTACCATCTCCGAATCTGCATGGTTTCATTTTCAGAACTTAAAAACTATATTTATTCCTTATAAATGACTATTGACCACCTCTCTCATAACCAATTGGTTATGAGTTGGAACCACATGAATTCTTATCATCTATCGGAGTAGGTTTTTCATGAGATTAGTTATTTCGTCCACATGCTCACGTTGGAACACCACATGTGTGGCTTATATGATATCGCATGTGAGGGAGCGTGTTAAAATGTTATGATCCCACACTGGAACTTTTGTTGTAATTGTAATAAATACTAAATTAGAGTAATAGTTATTTTATACTTTTGTTGTAATGTTTTTAAAGAAGTGTATATATTTTCGTCCACGTGTTTAATAATTAAAAAGTATATATATACACATATTTAAAATGCCAAAATTAATTATTGTAATGACTTTTCGTTAACAAAACATATATTAAAAGAATGAAAATAATAACAATGTAGGGAAATATATTAAAATGTTCGCATAGTTTAGATTTATTCCTGATTCAATTCTAAAGTTTTCAGTGACCCGATTTAATCCTTAAAAATTTCAATCTTCGATGTTAATAAGCCGTCAAAAGCAAATGGATAGGTACTGAATCACGAATATTTTTAAAATTTTAGGGACTTAATTAGAATAAACTAGATTTGGTTTAGCCTTGTTTAAAAGTATTTCTGATAGTCCCTCTTCATTTGCTTATCAAGATCGACTTAACGTCGTGGATTGAACAAAATTTTTTTAAAAAAATTTTGGTGACTAAATCGGGTTATTTTTTATTAAAAATATGTTAACGTATAATCTTGACAATGTCAAAAACAAATAAAAATGACCTGGGCCCACAAATTTAACAAATAAAAATAATCTGGGGCCCACGAATTTAATTTTTTAAAAAAGAAATCAAATTTAATTTAAGAGGGTCATGGTAAAAAAAAATCACGAAATTAACTCCTTAACTAAACTACTTAAGTCACACGTTTTTAGCCTCTTTCGAGAACCCTTGCGGCATACGCCTTGCCCCTGAGCAAGATTTGGGTTGGAAAAACAAAACAGGAAACAGTACTTTGAGCTGTTAAGAGTCCGTTGGTACCGTATAGCTGGAACCGAGTCGTAGGAATTGAATTCCGGTGATATGGCTCGAGCCGGAGGTATAACGAACGCGGTGAACGTAGGAATAGCAGTGCAAGCCGATTGGGAGAACCGTGAATTCATTTCCAATATCTCTCTCAACGTCCGTCGACTTTTTGATTTCCTTGTGCAATTCGGTATGTACTTTGTTTTCCTCTTGGATCCCTTTTTTTGGTATGGCTTTTCATAGATTTTGGGTTTCTTTAGAATCTACCACAAATAATAAGTTAGCGAAATTGAACGAGAAGATGGACACATTGGAGCGGCGTCTGGAAATGCTCGAAGTACAAGTTAGCAACGCTACAGCAAATCCAGGTCTCTTCACGCCTAATTGATTCTTTCAGAATTCCTGTCCGCGTGTAAGAAAAGCCAATCGCGTGGTTAATTTTCGTGACTATAAATTTACTTCGCGGAGATGTCGTTGCTGTTGTTTTTGTATGTAGCTGGCTTCTAAATTTTCTTTTATGTATAAATCAATTATTGCTTAGTCGTGTTATGGATTTGGATCAAATGTGACTGCAGTTCACTTTTTGAAATGCCTATCTGTGCCTTTTGTCTGTACTTTGATGATGGTGGTGATGATTATTATTATTAGTGGAATTGGAACTTTTACTGCTTTGATTTTTGGTACCGGCTTTTTTTTATTCCATTAGTGCTTAACTCAATATTTTATTTATTGTATGTTCGTAACAATATTAGAAGGCAGAGACCGATAAGAACTGGTGGATTATCGTTACTTTATCTCCTATGGTTGCTTTCTATAATTTTCAACCATCAGTCTAATTCTTGAACGCGTTTAGTTAACCACAACTGAAACAAATGACTACCCAATCTAAGACAGCATCATATTGTGCACTTTCTATTAATGTTATTGCAGTTACATATTACCAAGATTCACTTTGATTTCATTACATATTGGCTGATATGTATTTGGCTCTTTTGATCTAATTACCAGTGCTTGGTATAAATTTGGGAAAAATGGCATACAGGGTCTAGGCCCTGCTTGCTTTTCTTATCACGGACCACAAATTGCAGATTTTCTTAGAAACAAAACTATCATAATGCTCCATTGAACATTCACAAGTCACCAAGTAACATTCATAATTATTTAAAACTACATGGTTGCCTGTATCTGTCAAGTAAATATTGTATGCACTTGATTCTTGCTTTTGAGTTGTGGTGCTGCCAAAGAGATGACTTCAGTTATTTCTAAACCATTTCATGGACAAACTCATGTGGTTGGTGCAAAAAATAACTACTTTCAAGGGTTATTATCATGGTACATCAGACATCTTTGGTTTGTCAGTGGTTCCAAATTACCAACAATTAGTTTGCAGAGCAACTTACTTATGTGTATCCAATCTTTCTTAGTATTTACATGAACACTGTCAAAAGTAAATCCGCACAAAAGAGTTCAAATTTATTCTGTTGTCCCTAGTATGATCAGCAAAGATCATTAAGCTTCATAATTTCACGATGTGTTTTGTCGTGAATTGATTAATGACCTCATCTGTCCCAATGACTATCTTGGCTGTGGAGGTGGTGGTTGCATGAGCATAGGGGATACTTCTGTTGTAATTATAGTGGGAGGCATAACGATAGGCCTCTCTAGAGAGTAGCGATTAGATCCCCAGCTCTCTATGGATTTCATGTATTCAGATGCATTATTTTCTATAATGAAAGCATCCTCAAGTTCACGAACAACGTCAGTCATGCATGGACGATAGGTCGAGTAAGGTTCAATACATGCCAAAGCGACCTCCACAACTCTCCACATGGCTTCGGCATGATAGCTTCCCTTTATACCAGGGTCCACAATTTCTTCGACTCTTGAGTTTCTTATATGAAGTTTTACCTGGGTGTCAAAGGTGTTCCATGAATATTAATCGAAGCAGGAACTTCAAAAACTGGAATAACTTAAAATTGCGTGGAATCTTACTAAAGAACCAAGTACATTGTAAGGTAAAATTAGAAAATCTACGACATGGTAGCGTTGGAAGAAATTAAACCTTACCCATTCAACCAGGCTCCACTCATTCTGTGGCCTGTTTATGTTGAGAGGTTCTCTACCACTTATAATTTCTAGTAAAACCACCCCAAAGCTAAAGACATCACTTTTTGCAGATAGATGCTGTGTTGAGTAATACCTGAATGGAAAATTTTGTTCAGATATTGAATTCCATAATGTTATTATATTTTTTATCCCGTTTTGGGCAAAGATGTTCATGAGACATTTTCCTGGAGTATTTATGTAAATGCTTGCAATATTCATGATGTTTATCAAAGGAGTATATTTGATTGCTAAAATACAACACCGAGGCTTTGTTTGTTGGCATGAAGCTGGATGTGTGAAACAGGAATTAATTTAGAATAAATTCATATTAGGACGAACATTATATTATTCGTGCTACCATGTCTTCTAAATTTTTTTGATTAAGGTTCTTCTTTCTTTCTCTCAAGAAATGCTACATATCTTACACTTACTCTGGATCCAAGTAGCCTGCGGTACCTCTTACTTCGAGGGAAGTGCCACTATCTCCTTCTTGTGGTGCATACTTTGAGAAACCAAAGTCTGCAACCTTGGCGCACATGCTATGATCAAGAAGTATGTTACTTGATTTCACATCTCTGTGTATGACACTTCGCTCAGAGAAAGTGTGAAGATACGTTAAACCCCTGGCAGCACCCAAAGCAATGGAAAGTCTTGTTGGCCAATCTAGAGTCTTACGTTTTGCTGCTCCTCCTGTGAAGTAGAGAATGGAAAGAAATGAATCTAATGGTTCACAGAACCTAATTTGAGAAGGTTTAATCAATTACCATAGAGGCGATCCTGTAGAGAGCCGTTAGACATGAAAGGATAGATAAGAATTTCTTGGTCATTCTCACAACAATAGCCAAGAAGTGGAACCAAGTTTTCATGCCGTATTGCTGAAAGAAAATTCATCTGTATAATTTGTTGTTTTCAGATTAGGTTTCTTTAGCTGTTTGTGTAAATAATAGCCTTGTTGGGCTAGTGGTTTGATGACAGCATAGAGACTTACCTCATTGTTAAATTCACGAGTTCCTTGAGTTGAAGTTGCTGACCGGACCTTCACAGCGACTTCTTCACCGTCGGGTAAAGTACCACGGTAAACTGATCCAAACCCACCTTCGCCTATTAAAGTTTTGTAATTTTCTGTTGCAATTTGTATGTACTCCAGTGTGAAACTTTGTATAGATATGGGCTTTGTTACAATATTTTCTGTGCTTGGTATTGAATAGACAGCATCTGCATTTTAAAATAATGATGTTGGTCATCTGAAGGTCTTGATAAACTATGCTTGCTCAGATACATATATTAATTTCGACATTTTTACGTAAATTACTTGTGTGCTTGCTTACACTTTGACATGACCTGCCCTTGAACATCGAACTTTTGCAGGCCCCTCTTCTTGATCCTATACCAACAGACCAAACACATTCCCACTGTTATGGTAAACAAAATGGATCCACCTGCAATTGTGCCTATAACAATCCCTTGAGATAGATGAGAGGAACTACCAGCATTGCTCATACCTGCGCTTAAATAAAAATATAATTAAAAACCATTAGAGATATAGTCAAAATTTATGTCTCGTGTAATTTATTGTTGTGTCAACGTAATCTGCACTTGGCAAAGTAGTTCAATTCTTTACTCTGCTCTTAGATTTGGTTTGTAAGGGTTGGAAGTCTGAATTTTACTGAGACAAGTATTGCATATGAAATATCTAGATCACGAAGAACGTAAATGATATTTGAGTAGAAAACCAAACCTAAGAATATTGAACCTACTCATTAATGTTTATCTCGATGTTTTAAAGTAGCATGCCATTAAGGTTTTTAATTGTTGTTGGGTTCACGCCTCATGAGCTTGAACATTTAGTTTCTTGTATATTTACTAGTAGATTATGTGATGCAAAGCCGTGAGTTACTCCTGTTGTAGCATTATGGGTGTAGCTTTTAAGTTCAATCCAACTGTCCATGATAAGTGTCATCCATGAGTAAATACCGTATTCTATAGATCTCTGAACTGCAGTCAAAATTGTTTCTAGGAAGTTCTAGACCATAATACTACCTACAATATGTTGTTAGTATAGATGAATTTAGCCGCTTCCATTAGCGTCTATATTGGTTAAACCCATAGAACACACCAATAACCCACAAATCACGGGCAGGTGGTGATATCGCCATTGACTTAATTCAGCTCTACTGACTAAAGGACCAACTCATTTGTCTATTCTATAACAAACACCTTGCTATCACTTCCAAAAATCTGAAAACTATCATAGCTCTTGATTTAGTAATTCTCTAAAGTTTGCTACTTCGTGCTTTTCCAAAGAAATTAATTTCATATTACTCCCAACATCAAAATTTAAAGACAAGTAACATCTAGCATAAAGAAATTGAAAATAGCATACCTTCTTGTGTAAAAGTTGAATGAATTGACAGCGGATTATTGATTAGTATTATACTTTTCCAGCAGCCTATGATCGTGACCAAAATTCAGTTCATCGGTGGCAATCTGGGACGGACTTATACAGTCATAAACAGGTTCTATTAATGGTTCTTCTTCTGTGGTTTTATCAGGAAATGTTTTGGAGACAAAAGGGAATCAAAAACACAGATGGGTTTGAAGACACTCTGATTCAACTCCAAGTTTTGACTTTAGAGGTTGGTATTACTGAAACATCGCAATGAGGTTGGATTGATATCTTAAATAAACCTGAAATTTATTTAATAACCAATAGTTTCAACTAATACTCAATGATTAATAACATATTATTTGTTTGTTGTAGTGGCGGAGTTGATATTTATTTAATGGTAAGAAAGTTTGTAGTAGTATTAAAATAATTTGGGCGGAGCTACCATTTAGAAATATTGATTTATTTTTTGTTTAATTATAAGGACCTGTTGTCCGCTAATGTGAACTCTGTATCCAGGAAGGGGGAGAAGGGCTTTTAAAAATATAGCATTGAAAGTGATTTATGATCAACCAAATTGTGACAAGTAAGGTCTCTGTATAGTTTTTCATTATATTTTTTTGAGCAAAAATAAATATAGTGGTGATGTGCGACTAAATGTTCAGAGACCGTTGTTTACAGTGGAGGACGCAATCAATCAATCTTTTTGTATTTATTGCTCCGAAACTTCTGATGAAAAGAGTGTAAATATTTATATGAAAAATAGCACCGGAAATAAATTATTACGTTAGGTTGTAAGATAACAGAGTCAATATTGAAAATAGGCCTTTTGGTATTATATTCTATAGGGAGATGTGTTTAGGTTAGCTTCTTATCGTATGTTTTGCCACTAGTATGAAAGCATAAACATCTTGCGATATCAAAGGGGGGGATATCTTGTTTTTAGTTTGCGATTATTTATTATAACATAAAACATTTCTTTATCACAAATTATCCTTTCTTTATTATCATTACCGCCTCAAAATCGTAATTATCCATCACTTTGTTGATTTATCTAAAAATTTTCTCATTATAATTTTTAGATAAACATTTAATAAGTTACATGCGGACAACACAGACTCTCCAACGCATAAATGCCGTTTGCCGCGTGGGTGTTTTTTCGTTCAGACAACTAGACAAGGATAGTTTCGTAAATCCACTTGTTTCCTATATTCGTCGAAAAATATACTGCTACAATAATCAACTCAAATTTTCCACAAAATTACGCGTCCAAATAACGTCAACGGCTATTTAAGGTCGAGCGATTACGTTGCATTTTCGGCGATCTTTCCTTGTTATTTACGATTGACTTTGGCGTTAGTTGCTCAATTTCTTGATTGTGTACTGTTTCAATTTTTATACAAGTAAAACTTATTTGTTAATTCGTGCTATGCTTTTTTTCTCGAATAGTTGCCAACATTAACCTCTTCAGACTCCGGCTACTTTTCTTCATATCTTTTCCCAATTCTAGACTGCTAATTTGTTTTAATTTTGTCAATCGATCAAATATATATCTATTTTCCGTAACCAATTGGTGATATTGGATTTGGAAATCTTGTTTTGCTGAGAGCTAACTGTATAGTAGAGTCAGTCGAGGAAACTTAAAGAATGGAGATGAATCAGGAGTTGGAGTGGAAAGCAGCGCAGAGCACTGCAATAAGTGTACAACTTGTCCCTGCGGCAAAAAGACACCTAAAGTTTCTTGCGACCGTGGATAGGAACCGTTGGCTCTATGAAAGTCCCGGACTAGACATGGCTATTTACAGGCAAGAACCTGGTTTGAAACTTGTTAACTATTGATGTGGGTCGATCACGGTGATATCTTTGATGGAGTTTGTTATTAACTATGAAACTAAGCAAGATGAAGGAAGGATGCAATATTTTGGTTCATGTGGCAAATATATGCAATTTGGAAATGGAATTTACAAATTTTGAAACACTATAAATAAAATTTGATTTTTTCGTACTTTTAGGTATGCAAATGGGTGTGAACTATGTGCTTACGTTTTAGCTTCTGGACAGTGGCATGAAATGATTGGTTCTGATTTATTATCGAATTATGCCCAACTAAACTAAATTATCATTTTAATTCCTATATTTATCTATAATTGAAGAGATGTTAATGTATCTGCAACTTTATATTTTCAAGGTCGTGATATATGATTGGCTATTTCTTTTCATAGAAGTATTGAATACAGTTCGATATCATAATTTTTTCCTTACCACGAAAGTCAATACCAATACAATGCCTTTAAGCAAGGGCTTTAGTATCACATCTTGATGCAAGATGAGTTTATTTGGACATTTACATGAACTCATTGAGGTTTAAACTCCGCTTATCAGGTACAATGCTTGTTGGCTTCCCTTACTGGCAAAACATTCTGAGTCCCCTTTATCCGAAGGTCCATTGGTGGTCCCTTTTGATTGTGAATGGATTTGGCACTGCCACAGACTCAATCCAGTATGATCCTCTCTGTGCACTTGCCATCAAGGTCATGACTATCTAATAATTCTGCTGCATTGAAATGTCATTTGCCATTTTATCTTTCCAGGTCAGGTATAAATCTGACTGTGAGGAGTTCTATGGGAGAATTCTTGACAATGACAACATTGTTTCTTCCTTAGAAGGAACATCAAGAAGTGAAACTGAGAAGGTTTGGCAAACATTGTACTCGGGTGCGCCCTATGAATTGGATTTCAACAGTTTTATTGAAGATAATGCCTATGCTAGAAAAGGAGATGAAAAATGCACCAAGTACGATCTGATCTCAGCTGTTCAGAGACAAAGTCCATTCTGTTACCAGGTAAGTACATTGATATTTATTGCTACAACTTTTTCTAATCAGATAACTTTATAGAATGCTCAAATCTTTTTTATTTTTTGTTTGAGAAGATGCAGATTCCATTTGCATTGCAGTACTAGCCCTTTTTATATTCTGACGAGGAGATCATACACGTCTCTCGTTATATGTATTGTAGGTGTCCAGGGCCCATATGAATGACGATAGATATCTTGAGGGAGCTGTGGCCAGGTACAAAGGATTTCTGCACCTAATTAAGAGAAACACGGAGAGATCTATAAAGAGCTTCTCTGTTCCAACTTATGACATTGACCTTATCTGGCACACTCACCAGCTACATCCAGCATCTTATTGCAATGATCTTTTAGAAATAATGGGTAAGGTTTTGAACCATGATGACACTGACTCAGACAGAACCGAGGGTCAGAAACTGGATGTAGGATTTTCCACGACCACCAAAACGTTTGAAGAGATGTATGGTTCTAGATATTGGAGAGCAGGAGCAATGTACCGGGGTAGCACCCCGTCACCTGTCAGAACTATGCCTTACTCCATCAGTATGACCAAGAAGGTGGCTGCTGGTGGTGAGAATCTGAAAATAAATCTTCCAAAAATCAAAGATTTGGAGGTAGTTCATATAGAGCTTTTTCCGATCTAATCTTTCTAGAAATTTGTCTGTGTGTGTGTGTGCGTGTTTGTGTTTATAAGGCGTGTCAGTTTGCATTGAAGTAAGTCGAATTCCAGTTATTGCGTGTCAGTTTGCATTGAAGTAAGTCGAATTCCAGTTATTATTGATGTGTTTGGCAGAAGGTGACAAGAAGACTCTAGAATCATGAACAATATTGTTAAAGTGATTTCCACCTTTGTATTTCAAAAGTGCTTTTTACAATTGCATCTCTATCTTGGGTCTATAAGACACTGATTCATGGTTCTGTATGTGCTATCTTCCTTTTCAGCAAGCCTCTTCTCTGTTTACCAACGGAATATGGAATTTATATAATTATTATTCCCATTCTTACGTGAAATCCCTCCTTAACTACATGCCTTGTATCTTTGAAAAGTAAAATCACTGGCAGGAGAACTTGAGCATTTCTCAAGTTACATTCTAACGTATAAATTCGGCCTAGAATCTCTTTATTTATCCAAAGTGAGTACCCTTACACTTCAGTATTTTAACCCTTGTGAAATGTAGTTCACTTCAAAGAAATGAGATTTGTTCTTATATATCATTTAGAAGCAAAACATCACAGTAATAGTTTCACAAGAATTTTTTTTATTCCCACGGTCTCCTAGTCTCAGAAATAAGAGCAGCCTTAGATCCTCTTTGATTCCTCCTCTTTCCTGCTTGGCCTCGTAGTACCAAAAGACAAAATTGATTTGTTGTCTGGAATATTTCAGGTCATGTTGGAGTTCGTGAATGTGAGAAATCTTCCAGAGGAACACAAGGGAAGTCTCTTGGCTTGCTTTAGTAAGACACAACCTGATGCAATCTTTAATGCAAAGAGGAGTCTTACAATTT
Source organism: Haberlea rhodopensis (assembly GCA_907163345.1). NCBI lineage: Eukaryota > Viridiplantae > Streptophyta > Magnoliopsida > Lamiales > Gesneriaceae > Haberlea > Haberlea rhodopensis. The sequence continues at coordinate 22,153,508 of CAJQUN010000002.1, forward strand.
TTTCTGAATCTGGGCTGAAACAGGTTGCTACCTTCCATTGCGAACCTACTGGGCACCTTGTTCTTTGAACTTATCTCCTACTTTCCTTCCAGTTTACCACTACCTAAATCATCCAAATCTCTGGGCGTTGCTTCAGTATCTCTGGAAGATTTATTGTCCCCAGATTCTAGTCTTATAGTGGAGAAATGGCTCGAGTTAGTGCCAAATCCAAACACTATGGAGTCCAAACCAATAGGATTACGAGTGGCAATCTCGGTTACAGTACCTATCCCAGTGCCATATGTACTTCATATCATTAATTCTCAGCCCTTCTCAAAAGCTCCCTGCCTGTTCCCACTACCAGTGATGGTTAAATTCGCTAAAAGTTCGACACGTGTAATTGATGATGCTGGAAATTTGGTCATGAGCCTACGGATGAGGTATTTAAGAACTATAGAAGTTACGATGTGTAATATAATTTGAACTTGTGTAGCATTTTGGATCGCAATTTTTCGAGTATAATGATATCATTATTCTATATGACCAATACTTGGTGATTTTGTGGTCAATAATCCAGGCTTTGTATTTTATGGATTCATGTATTCATGGTGATTGTCCGTGTGTAATGTTCTTCAAACTATTTAGAAACACTTCCTGCCTGGTCAAGTGACAGGTGTAAACATGCTTTTACTTCTGGGCTTCATTAAAATGCTATCTAAAATGTTATAAAAAAATGCTATCTAAAATCGGAAGATAATGTGTGTCACATCTGTTCATTTACTAAGCGTATGCAACTTTGATTGAACAAAAATGGCAGAATAATTTTCTTCAGTTCGGTGTATGTGGGATTTCCACAAGCTTATGTTATTTGATCTTAATGCAGAAGTTCGAAAAAGTCGAAGGGAAACGAAGGGTGCAAGAGAAGACAGGTTATTGGAACCACGAAGGCAAAAGAAACGCATGTGCTGGCTGAATCGGCAGATTCAGAATGGTCTATGGTGAATTCTCCATGGTTCCTTCAGCTTCCAAGTTCTAACAATGATGGTGGTCACATCTTGCAGCTGACTGGCCCTCATACTGTAAGTATTCCCCATTTACCCAAACAAAGAAAGCGGAAAGGTTTTATTTGGTTTTTGAGCATGTAACGTTTTTTCAATGAGAAAAAGAATGCAATATTCATAATTGTAGCATTTTGTTCTTATCTAGTCTTTCTTTTATTGGTAGAGTCTCTCTCTGTACAGGGTAAACCCATGCTTTTACGAATTTTGATGTATTCTAGGAGTAAAAGTTATCATGTTATAAAATTACGCATGAAAATAATTGTGGCGGGCTCATTTGACAACATAGTATGAAACATGGCAGTATGTTGTCTTTACATGGCTAAGGGTTCTGTGAGTATGGTGAATGACCATGACTTCGTTCAGGTATGGCTTTTCCCTGGCAAAAGGCTGGATTACGAATCAAAATGTTGCAAGAAACATAAATGTGAGCCTGAAATGGAACGTCACCTAGTTACGGCAGTAGAATTCTCTGCGGACAACCCCTACGGCAGGGCAGTGTCGTTACTTGACTTGAAATCTGGCACAGTCAAGGTGATATTTCTCGAAAAATTTACTAATCTCAGTCAAAGCATTTCACTCCTTATTCATATATGTGTCTTTCAGGTCAAAGAAGAATGGTTCCTTTTGCCGTGCCTTATACTCGCCTTGATACTTGTTAAGGAAGGATATCATAGTCCAATAAAGGAGAAAGGACTCCGAAACCAAGAAGTTGATAGGAAATGAGGTTCTTGCGATTCATTCACGAGTTTTCAGCATATAGGATAAATTTGGCGTTAATTGATTCTTGTAACCCCATCAACATGGATACAATCAAGGGGAATAGGGGATAATGTTTTTGTATAAAAATGAATGTGTCTGTTTTACATTGAATTTGTCCAACAATGGAACTACTTGATTGGATAATTTTAAAGGTTGATAACTTTTAAAACTTTTCAGTAATGGGGATGTATCTGTTCTATAAGTCTGTGTTCTTCTCGAACGATGGCTGAGGTTAATTAATTATCAAGTGTCATCACTAGTTCCTCTTGAGTTTTGAAAATCCCACAAAAATGGCCAGGCCCGTGATAAATTAAAAAAGCATAGGAGGAGACATCTTTAGCAGGTGGTGTGATGTCTTCTCAATATACGTATAGTGAGAAAGATAGAGAAAGTACTTTTACACATTTACCATTTTTTTCTGTGAAACCCTGCTATTTTGCATCTACAAAGTTGCTAGGTCGATCAAGGATGCACTTCGAGCCCTTTTCTGTATCGCGCTTTATCCGTTGAACCTTGGAACTGTTCAGGATTTGTTTTCACTGATAGTGCATGATGGGAAAGTGGGACTGGTTGAGGATGCCACTGTGGTGATTGTGCAAGTGGCAGGGATGTGAGGAGAGCTTGGAAGCGGTAAAGAAAGCGTCCAGCGTCGGAGATTTGTTGGATAACCCGATTGGTTTGAGTCATAGGACGAATGAGAATGCAGTTTACAAGATGTTGGATTTGGTGTAATGATTAGGGTTAGTTTATGTATTTCCTCTTATTTGTAAATGCAATCATCAACCAACCACTTACACCAAACAAAATATAAGTTATATTATAGTTTGTAATTATACAAACCGAACATTATTTATCGTTATTTATGATCTATTTATCACTCTTATTTTTCATCATTCGCTTATCATATACATGTACTAAGTCGATCCTAAAGTGACTATCGTTGGATAACATGTTGATTCCTTATGTTTAACATCAATATAAACTAAATTCAGATGAGACGAGGGTCGAAAAATATGAAATTAGATTCGTACTTTGAGAAAAAATAAAAGGAAAATCTTCAATAGGGTAGCACTTGAGAGGAGTTATTTATGGAGATTTGAAGTGCGGCAAAAAGAACTCTGAAAATTAAGTTAAAATACAATTTTTAAACAGTGAAATTAAGTCTTTGTTGTCATATTTTCACATTATATAAATTATTATAAGGTGTTGAATTCTCGAAATTGATGTTTTCAGGATGCATTATACATCCTTAATTAGTTTTTTAATTTTAGTTTCCTTTAGTAATATGAAATTATCTTCATGCAGCTCCACGTGAATACCTTTTCAATGTTTAATTTATGATTAATAATTAATTATTATTTTTAAATGTAACGAACAATAATTAACTGAAGTTATTAAATTTAATATTAGTACCGCTCAAAGCCTAAATAAATTGTCTTTTTCATTATATCAATTAATTTAAAAGATCTAAAAATTAATTAAACAAAGATACACGAACAGTTTACTCAGTGACATAGATGTTAAATTGTGTGAGGTTGCTCTCATGCACTGCGACATCTTTCAATCCCTACTTCAAAAAATATTTTATTAATTGGTAATATATAATGATATTCTGATATCACCTGGAACAAAATGGTTCGTGGTATTAATATAGCAGTTAAAAACCTGATGGGTAGGGTCAAGAGGATATGCTCCACAGATAAGCAAGCATCATGATGGAATGAAGATGTGAATAAGGCTATTTGAATCAAGAGGGGTGATTACAGAGAGTTTGAGAAGAACAACAATGGATCAACCTTCGAAAGGTATAAGCTTGACAAAAAAGAAGTGAAGATAACGGTTCAAGATGCTAGAGCTAAAGTCTACAATGAAGTGTACAATAAATTGGATACCAAGGAGGCATAACAAATTATCTACAAGATTGCTCGAGCGAGGGAGAGGAATACAATAGACTCATATACAGTGAAATACATAAAAGATGAGAACCATAAAGTTTAGTTAGAGATGAATACATCAAAACAAGATGAAAGAATTATTTTAACAGCTTGTTCAACGGTGGATTTAGCCAAGATTTAGATGTCTTAGCATCCATCAACATGATGTAAACCGTGAGTTTACTCGTAGAATCAGAGAATCTGAGGTTAAAGAAGCCTTGAACAAAATGAAAGCACGAAGAGCTAGTTGGATCATGACAGAATCCCTATTAAAGTATTGAGATGTTTATGACCGACATGGATAAAGTGGCTAACAGATCTATTTAACAAGATTTAGAAGAGTACAAAATTCCAAATGAATGGAGAAAGAGTGCCCTCATCTTTATCTATAAGAACAAATATGATATTCAGAGTTGCACCAGCTATCGTGGTATAAAACTCGTGTGTCACACAATAAAACTTTGAGATATGGTAACTGAATGTCGGTTAAGGAGGGAGATTAAGATCCCGGAAGATATTTTATGGTGGGCTTTGATGAAGAAATGGGTTCTCATCAAGTATGTCAATATAATCAAAGACATGTACGATGGAGTAGCATAAAATGTGAGAACGTGCAATGGGTGATGACAAGTGAGCTCTCGATCATTATTGTGTTACAACAGTTGTCTATGTTGAGTCCTTTCTTGTTCGCCCTAGTGGTGGATGAGATAACAAAATACATACATATTGAATTACCTTGGACCATGCTTTTAGATGACGATATTGTGTTAATCGACGAGACCAGGGCGGGGGTACATGCCAAATTGGAGTTATGGAGAGATGGAATCAAAGGTTTTTAGATTAAATAGGTCTAAAACAGAATATACGGAGTGAAACTTTACTGGTCTTACTTTTCGAGATCCCGGTATGGTAGCACTCGATGGTCAAGTGTTATCAATGAGCACAAAGTTTCGATACCTAGGTTCTGTTATACAAAAGGATGGAGAGATTGACAGTGACATTAACCACATGATATTAGGCGGGCTAGTTGAAATGGAGAGACGCCACAGGAGTTCTATGCGATTATAATATCTCGTTCAAATTGAAGAAAACGTTTCATAGAACCGTCATTAGACCTGTAATGTTGTATGTGAAGGAATGCTGGGCACTCAAAATGAATCACATCCAAAACATGAGTGTGGCAGAGATGTGTATGTTTCGTTGGATGTGCGGTAAGACCAGAAGAGATAAAATAAGGAACGAAGATATTCGAGTTGAAGTATGTGTAACTTGTATAGAAGGGAATATGCAAGAAAGTCGTTTACATTGGTATGATCACATAAGAGGTATGCCCAACAATGCGCATGTGCGTCGAGTGGTCTGATTGATAGAAGCGAGATAACCCTTGAAGCTTTGATATGGCCATTTCACGAGAGCGAGATTAACGACCGAACCGAAGGAGAAATGGTTCGAAGTTATGCGCAAAGACTTGGAGTTCAAGAGGATTGAAGAAGATGATCTGATCAATAAAAGTGTTTGGAGAAGACTGGCACACGTGTTCGACCCGACTTGATATCTCTATTGTTTATGTAGTCTACCGACAATTCATTGAGGCTAAAAGCTTAGTAGTTGTTGTTGGTAATATATAATGATGATAGATTGATTCTGCGCAAGTTACAAAATATCTATTTTTTTAAAAAAAATCAATTTTCTTCTATAATTAAATTTGAAGATTGAAAAAATTAACTTAATATCTTAATTAAAATCAAGATTATAAAATATATTTTAAAATTTTCAACATTTGGGTCAAGTCTACAGGTTACACAAGGGGGGGATAAAATTTCTAGACACCTTAAAGTGAGATGAATAATGTATTTTTATTATAAATCAATAGACACATCACACACACACGCACATAATAGTTATTAATAAAATTAAGACATAATATTGAAGATAGTTATAGGTTTAAAATCAAAACCTTATCAATATTATGATATTAAGTGGTTAATATGTCCTTTTGAGGTTAAATTACAAAATTTGAGTTGAGAACTATTAAAAAAGAGAGAATGAAGATGGAAAGTTACCAATGTTTTTGAAATATAAATATCTTTCTAGCAAAGTAATATACATAACGAACTCATCACAATTATATTTAATGTCTTATTAAGACCAACCACTAATATGGGATTTGATCAAACTTATATATAACTTTGCCTTAATTAATATAGAAATTAATTAATCAAGACAAAGGGATAGCAATCCCCGGCGGCTTAGGTGGCAGCTGCAGCTCGGCTGTGGTCTTCCTCATTGGCGGACATGGCAGTGCTATGAACTTGGGAATATTATCTCCGGCCATTATTACCGGCATGCTCTCATTCTGCCGTACAATCACATCCTATTTTTTTGAAGGAAAAAAAAAACATACTTTAAATTTACATTTGAAGCAAAAACTTAAAACACGAATTTCAAACTAGTATTTTAAAAATCTTTTAAAATTCCAGATCATGACATCCCCCAGGACTGATTTCTTCATTCTCTCCTTAATTATTTTCTTAAGTGAGTCAGTGAATAATAAATAACTCACATATAATATATTTTTTTCTCAAGAAAGTAATATTACCATGTAGGCAGCTTTAGGCTTGGAGGGGCCAAGATGAGGATCGGCCTGATCAAGATTGGAGACGTGGGATGAAAAAGAGCTTCGAAGCTTATCCCAATGGTAGCAGCACGAGAATATTCCGCTCAGGGTAAAGATCACCACCAAAACGAGGGCTGTGCCCAGTGGAAACCCTATCGAAGGCCCCGAACCCGAACCTTGATTTGGAATCGTCATTATTCAATCAGTGCAGTTTTTGTATGAATAACTCTATCACTTGATCTTCCCACTTCCCTCATTCGGGGAGTTCAAGAAAGCTCAAATTGTTGCACTCTTTATGCCTTTATTTTGCGTGTGTGCAAAATACAATGGGAATTTATGGGAAATGGAGTTTGTATCGTGGACTAGAAGACTTGGCTTACTTGGTTATGATATAATGAAATGGTGGAGGGGAATTGGGTTGGTATATATTTGTCTGGTTTCTCTTGTAGGAAAATGACTAAATTGGACCTTCACGTTGAAGTATTTTGGATTTGATCTTTCAAATAGTCATAAGTTCGATTTAGGTACAATGACTTTGTTGTTTTAGTCTTGTTTCAACAGAGTGCACATGTGCTGTGTCAACAATTTTTCGGTTCAACATCAACAATATTCAATGCCACGTACCAAACTTCGACGCCATATCATAGCTTCAGAGAAACATGACTAAAAGTCCAAATAAATCAAGTTAGTAAACCAAGATTAAACTTTGACTACTTAAGAACCAAAATAGGCCAACTTACAAAACTAATTTGGCTACGAACAATGAGTTTTTTGAAAACATATTGACAAATGAAATAAAGGCTATATTTGATTTTTTTTTAAAGTTAACATATATTTGATTTTTTAAGGGTAGCCTTGACGCAACGGTAAACTTGTCATATGACCTGGAGGTCACATTTTCGAGTAGCAGAAACAATTTATTTGCAGTGCAAAGGCAATGTTGTGTATATTAGATCCAAAGTGGCCGACACTTCTCGGACTTCGCTTATAGCAGGAGCTTTGTACACCAGATTTGTCTTTTTTATTATGTTGTTTTTCCAAATCTCATGTATCGTCGTGTTAGTCTATAATGTATGAACTACTTAAGCCAATGCCTAGTAAATAAAATTATGTACGCTATGATAATGTTATGAAATATTGGTAACCAACTTCGTATGGTTCATTGGATGCTCTTGTAAGTAGACCTGTCAATTTGGGCCAACTCAACCCAACCCGATCCAATTCGCTCAAACACGTAACCCAAACGGGCCAACTCATTTAGGCACACCTCCAAATGGGTTGGAAAAAATCTCAACCCAGCCCAACCCAATGTGGGTTGCGGGTTAGGCATGCCAACCCACCAAAAAATAAAAAAAATAAAAAGTAAAAAAACAAAAATACTTATTTATTAGGTTTTAATGAATTTAAATTATTAATAATTCATATATTATTTATAACATTTGACCAAATAGTTTAACAATCAATATCATTGATATAAATTAGGCAGACGGCTAAAGAATGAGGGAGACTTATAATTAAAGGATGATCTAAAAAACCATGTCTAACTTATAAGCTTAGCTCGAGGGCCCAACCCGACCCAACCACCATCTCAACTAGGGGTGTAAAAAATCGAATATGTTCACGAACTTTTCGAGCCGGCTCGATAAATATTTGATTCGAATTCGAAAATTCTTGAATTCGAGCCGAACTTGAACATGTTCGAACTTTTTTCGAGTCGAACTCAAGCCCAAAGTACTTTGTTCGATAGTTCGCGAGCCGCTCGTGAACTTTAATATTTTATTAATATAATATAATTATATATTAAATAAATATATTTCGAACCTTTCGGATATTTATTTTCGAGCAATAATTCGGATAGTTCGCGAACATGTACGAACCTTTTCGAGCCGAACTCGTACTCTGATTCGAGCCGAACTCGAGCCAAATTTTTGAAACTATTCGAACTTCGAATCGAACTCAAGCACGAATATAACTATTTCGAGCCGAATTCGAACCTTAAATTTTTCTGCATATTCGGCTCGATTCGATTCGTTTACACCCCTAATCTCAACACATAACCCAAATGGGTTAACCCATTTTTACCCACTTTTAAATGGATTAAGAAAATGTTAACCCAACCCACCCATTTTGCATGATGAGTTGGGCCAACTCGACGGGCCAAACCCAAATTGACAGCTATACTTGTAAGATACTTTGTTATTTTCTTGATGTCATAGTAGGTTTGCATGACAACACATTTAGGCCTCATCATTCATTCCCAAGTACCATGTGTTCTCGACATCAGGACTCTAGGACTTTCAGCCAACATCGACATCACAGGTCAGTCATCGTCCTATAGATCCCAAACTCCATCTCACTCCAAATAACATCGCATGACTTAACAAGGATCGAGGCTCAACGTGCACGACTCCACATGTACCGATGCATTGTACAAAAATTGTGTGTTGAAGACATTTATTTTATATATCAATATGTTAATTATGAATATCAACTCAAATCAAGTAAAGCACGTAGACACATAAATTTCATGTTCGGTGTGTAATAACTGGAGTGCATGCATGCATTGAAGGGGCTAATGTACATAGTCCAATGATATATTCTTAGCAGGTAATCCGATAATATTTCAGAACTATACAAGACATTGATCGACAATAACAGAATATAATTTAAATTCTACTGAATCTCAACACCAAAATCAGTATAAATCACCACTTCATGTCACTTAGTTTTAAGCTATAAAATTTGGTGATTGCAGCTCGACCCACCACGGATTATCTTCTAAAGTTGTTGGCGGGATTATGAGTTCGATTCGGCAGCTGGCTTGGAACTTTAGTTGGGGTTAGAAGCTTAGCCTCTCATGAAGGATATGGTCATCACAAGGCGGTGAAGTCACCCATCGATTTTTAATTTTATTTTAAAAATTGCAGATTTTGGGTTTTTGTTTTGTTTTTGCCCAAATGAATTCCACCTCACCACCGCCTTGTCATTTTGTCAATACTAATGAAAGACCAACTGATACGCATCCAAATCCAATTTTGCTTCTATTCAAAATTATAAGTTTGCCATTCTTTATTTATTTATTTATAGATCGAGGACAGTCTCCACCAAATCTATCAACCTTAGTTTATAGAAATAAATCATATATTTGTGTATGTGGCGTTTGATAATTTATTAAAGTTTCGAATAAAAAGACTAATAGAAAGTCATTAATGCTTTCTCTAAATCTTTCAACAATTAAATAACATATTTTGAAAGAGGTATTTTTAAAATGGTGGCACGTGAAATTTTAGCTTGTAAAGAAACTTCATGTGAAATCAATGGGGGTGACGACAATTTCCTTGTGGATATGGGACGCATTTGATGGAAAGAACAAATCCAGGTTCGATTTGTGGCCCTTATATTTTAATACTTGTAAATACATTTTTTTTCTTGAAAACTTATTACATTTATACATGGAGATAAAGATATCATTTTCATATCCTTCTATAATGTATTGCTTTTTTGCGTTGTCATTTCCAAAAAAAACTTATAATCTATACTATACCATATTATTATAAAGTATAAACCCCTTATAATAACTACTTTGGTCCGTCTCAAATAAACCATTGTCAAATTACTTATATGTCCAAACAAATTACTTGGCTTTTTATTATTATGGGGCAAAAAGGTATAACAAAAAAACATCACATCTCTCCCTCCATGTTCCAAAACTGCTTCAGTAAAAAAAAAAGGAATCTCTTCATCAGTTTTAAAAAAGTGTGATATGATGCGCAAAGTATTACACATCCAATATAAAATATTTATTTATTACGTTACACACGCAATGCGTGTGCGTCATCCGCTAGTGTTAATAATGAGCACATATTATTTCCAAAATTTGGCTTGCTGAATTGCTTTCGCCTTTACTTCACGACATTATATTTGTATGTATTTCATCTTTTTTAGTGGAGCTATTGCACTATTACATGTCTCGTCTTTTTCTTTCAAGAAAGATGGATTTACATTATTGTTACTTATATATATATAATTCATGATCCCGAACTTTTAAGCTCATGAGACCAAATTCATAGATCAAGCTTGTGAGTCTAGCTCGAATTTCTTGGTTCTTTACTCCAATTTAATTATTTTAGGTGAGTGTTTGAAATTTCGTTACATTGACTAAACTAGTTAAAAACATCAAATATGGCCCCAACTAAAAAATTTTAAAACAAAATTTCACTCATATTTTCGAATCTTTTAGCATTACAGATTTTGTATTATAGTTCACGACGCTTCACTTATTAAAGTTGCTATATATGTATTTTCTCTAAAGATTTCAAATTTTAATTATTTGAAATAAAGATAACAATTCATGAGTATAGTTTGCAATTCTTCTGTTCTAGCAAACACTGGCTGACTAAACAACACAAAAATTGGTTTTACTTACTATTATAACATTCAATAAATCTTTTGATTTTTTACTGATTTTGTTAAGATCTTCATTGTTAGCTAACAGCCTAATTTTGGATGAGACAGTTATTAAACATATAAATTGACCTAAGATACATTAATGCATTAGCACGGTCTCGAGCGGCCGAGACGTAACAGCTAAGAAACAGATAGAACGAGCTCAAATACCGACCACGAAGAAATAGCCAAATCTGCAACCATACAACTGCTCTATATGTAAAATCTCACGTTCATTTGTGAGAGAAATTTAAAGAGATTTGTTCGTCTTTTTTAACAATTTTGTTTAATTATTTTCACAAAGCATGAACCATTGCAAATTAATTACTAGATCATATTGTGAAGCTTCGTGCTTGTGGGAACCTACTCAGGGGCCCAGGGAGTGACAACACGTGTACTGCTTTTTAATTTCAATTATAATATTGGGGGAGTTTGCTTCTTCGGCCTGTGCAATACTAGAAAAGCAATAGCATTTCATATGAACATCAAGAAACCAGCCTAATTTTCTGCATTCAAGTAATAGAATAGAATAGAATAGCATAATCATAATCAATATTGTGTGGCGTCATGGGGTTACCTCTCGTTTACCCCACACGAGGATATTCAAATATTGTATTTACTTCCACCACATGACATCCGGTTCACATTGATGAGCTTGTAATAGTTATCTTCTTCATAAAGCCGCCTGAAAGATCAAAATACAGCCACTCAAATAAATACCATCCTGAATTTCCACAGAGTTGATAAGCAAGTAAACCCTACGTCTTCAAGTCAAGGATTGACTACAAAATTTGAAAGAAACACTTACGCAAGATCCTCCAAGTTCTCCGACTTATTTATGGCTGTTCCTTCAGGGAGTTCAAGACAAGAATAGTGCATTATCATTTCCTTCACCGTTTGTTTGGTGCTTTTGATATCATTATCCCATAAGATGCTCTAAGATGAAGAAGTATTACTCGATATAAGTGTACTCAAGAAAAGAAGCACTAAATAGGTCGATAAGTTTCACTAGGGTGGAAAGTAATATGATTTAGAAACGAACTAGGAAAAGTTCCATTGGTTAAGCATCGTATAGTTCCAAATACCTTCCTAACATACGCTCTTTTCACATCTTCCCAGGGTAATTCGCCTTTAGGTGAAAAAATCGAAGCATTCCAAAGTGCACCTCTGGCAACCATCACAGATGAAGCACCTGCAGCAAGGATAAATTAGACCGAAGAATTGTGTAATCAATTGATGGCAAAGTGAGAAGTGTGTGATAAGTTAAAGAAAATAAGAAACTACCCTTAAAATGTCTATCCAAGATAACAAATAATTTATAGTCAGTTGGTCTGAGATACCAAGCCAACTCCACTTAGTGGGACAAAAAGTAAGTTGATTGTTGTTTTGTCTAAGATAACACGTAACACAGTGGATGCACTACAACCAACGTAAATTCCACCGGCCGAAGAAAACAACCTACGGACATAACAACTCAAAGTTCAAATCATGTGATGAAATGTTTAGCATCTGGTTGACCTTAATACGTTTCAGAAGTATGATGAGCATTGGGTAAAAGCCTCTGAAACAAGATTCTGAGTTAATAAAATAGTTCATCTAAATGAAAAATTCTTTACCAGTATCATTGCTCCAGGAATTTCCTTGAGCTAGTTTAACTTCCTTCAGAGAAGAAGTCTGGTCAAGGAAGAAAGCAGTGAGTTGAGATGGTAGGGGCACAAATATGCTCTTCTCACTTTATAAAGGGCACATCTTCAGAAGAATTTCTCCCTCCCGAAAGCAAAGAACTCACCCAATAAGAAAGGGGCAAAAATAATTCACCCGACAAGTGTAACAGTTCAATAAAATTATTTAGAAGATAAGTTTTCTGCAAAGACATGCAAAGAGAATGTACAACTCCCAGTTTTGTACGCACCGTATCTTTGCAGAAGTAGTATGATGTCCACCAAATGCTACAAACTAAGGTAGTAATCATTCCAAAATATTCAAGAAAACGTAAAACATCTATCATATTGAGACCCTTTTTTCAAAAGTTTGACTGAGGAATATGTCAATATGCACATGCACAGCATGCACCCACCGGTCTAAAAGAACTTCAAAGGCTGAAATGAATGAGATCAGATATGTACATTGTATATTGTTATAGTGAGATCTGAAGATCTCTGTAGCCAAAAAGCACAGCAAAGTGCCCTTCAGATTGCATATAAGCATTATCTAACTAATTACAAAATTTAGAATTCACAAGCCTCAAAATCAATTATTTAATTAACAAATCGCAAACAATAAGCATTTTGCAGCTCCCAGTAGACAAGATAAGGACATAAGAATAAAGTAATTTACATAAAGTTGCAAGATTCAAACTAATAAGTTCTTGGAAGAAATAAATCTATAAAGAGTAATTTACAAAAGAAACTGGTGGTTTCACATCACTGTAAAACATTTTGTTGGAAAATAACCAATAGAAAGTTAATTTCCTTCGTCATCAAAGAACTAGATATAAAGAATCATCAAATCATAAGTTAACATTGAAAAGGTATGAACAAGAACGCCGATATCAGCCATGCGGTACAACATCTAATCCCAAAAGGTTCTTAAAGCATGGCACACAGAGAGGAAATAAATTCTTGTTTTCTTTCTAGAAACAAGAAAAGTATTAGATAATTGATTTCAATAATTTCAAAATCCACAAACAATCATATTCTTACAGAACAGATTATATCAATATATTTAGATGGACTCAAAATATATCTACCTGTTGCAATTTTGATGCGCTGGATATCTTTATACTCAAATACATCGCCATTTGCTATTACTGGTATAGAAACTGCAGCAACAACATCAGCGATCTCACTCCACTTTGCAGGATCTCTAGGCCTGTCAGCAACCTTCCTATGATACCATTCAGATATTATCATCAGCAAAAATATTTATAGCACCGATTTATAGACCGAAATTTAGCTTAAAATATGTAAGGCCTTCTTAAATTTTGGTGAAGCAGTGTAATAAATTTTCAAAATATTTTATCTTAATTTAACAATAGCACCAGCTAAAAACAATACCACAACTTCTTATGCACGAAAATAATGAGATATGATGATGGAAGATCAAATAAATAAATGTATCAAATTAGGTATATAAGGAATTCAATCTGACAAAATGGGGACCCGAGTCAGAGCTTCTTGCCATCTTTCACAAGAAAGCACTGGATAGAATACCTTCCATGGACTGCTAGTGCAGAAATGCCAGTTTTCTCAATTCTCCTTGCTAGTTCCACAGTGTCTTGGGATGATTTTAACAAACGGATCTTGCATGTTACAGGTGTATCTAGGTTTCTTTTCAATGTTGTCAAAATCTGGATTCATATATAATGAAATGCTAAGTCAACTGTGAACTGGCATTAATTTACTCAAAAAAGATGCAAGAATGTCTACTTACATCATGAATTAGCTCTGGTTTTGTCAACAATGCAGCACCCATTCCACCACTAGTAGAGAATGACTTCGGGCAACCCATGTTAACATCAATTGAAGCAACATCCATACACCTGAATGATAACAAACTAATAAAATAAATCCACCCAGACACAGAATGAAAGGTCTCCAAAACACTAGCACGGACAGATAACAGTGAATTCCAATTCAGGCCCATAAATTTATAGGATTAACCTTTTATGTTGTGGAAATGCAATAAGATTCGGAAACATGTCCATATAATTCCTCAAAACTCATAACATGAACAAACTGGGCTTCCCATCCAATGTAATTCAAAGAACCAAAAAAAATAAACTAGAATTCCAAACAGCTATCCTTCTAGTGGTAGTACATGAAATCAGGTTTGATGTTGAACCTGTTAATATTCCAAAATGAAAGTTCAACAATTGAATATTTTGGAGAAGACGTCCAAAAATTACCACCTAACAATATCGTCCAAGCAAAAAAAACCCTAACTCAGATAATAACAACCACAGAATGAAACTATGTCGACATTTTGTTGCATTGACAATTCAAGGCATGAAGGAGTTTATGAATCTTGAGATAAGAAAAGCACACGTCATATAAATATATTCATGATTTTAAAATTTGTTTAATTATTATGTTCTTGGGGTACTGCATCGTTGTGTGCATGAAAAACATAATTTATGAATTTTAATATCTCAAAAAATTGTTAATATATTTATTTCCTAATGTCTGTGCATAATGTTATCAATGGAACCATTCTCTCGTATCTCCACAAATCTCATCAGACTATCCAAACGGAGACACTAAATACAATGGAAGTACTTACACAGTTTCGGCTGCGCGAAGTGCTCTAATAGCATCTGAAGTTCCCATCTGCAGTACCACCCTACTTCTTTCCTCGGGGCATGTTCTGAAAACAATGTTGTTTGTTTTTTTCTCAACCATATCAATAGTTCCAAGTATATCTAATGAACACAACACTTGTATAAGTCCCAAAAATTACTACACATGAATTAAAAGCTTTCCTCCAACTAACCAACGCTGAGTCCATGGTCTGGAGGGGCATAACAAATGAATTGCAGGGGAGAATGAGAGGAATCAACTTAAATTTGCAAACATACCATTGAATCGGCGCTCACATTTGAGGAGCCTATGGTCAATAATCTCCTCCCCATATGTTATGTCCGCACCATATTCAGCAGCTAGCAGCCTAAAAGGCAGTGTGCCCTAGAATTCATATAACAAGGCTCAAGCATCAAACAACTAGACAAGATTCTTTCGATAAAAAATAATAATAATAACTGCAGCTTATTAAGTTGGAAACTCAAGAACAGTGTTATTATGTACAAGAAAAGTTAATGCTGCGTGCCAACATTCCAGTTATTTAACCGTGCTTGAAAGTGGAGGAGTACTTACAACTCGAACCATAGGGGCCAGGACAAGCTTGCTTCCGTAATCCATTTCTATTGAGAAATGGAAAAATGGTATAAATTAAACCCTGCAAAAGAGATAGTTAATTATGTCGTGCCGCAAGTCAGAAAACTATCCGTATGTATTTGACCTACTCGGCCTCGCTAAAGAAAAAAATTGTGCATCCTCAGATCCGTTCTCCATCATTCAATTTTTCAAAGAATTACATGACAGCATTCTTCACGTTTTTTACAAGGGCAAAACATATTCTTTATTTCTCAAGTATACTCCCATTTAAAAACATTCTCAAGTGTGCTCGATTTAAATTCCGTCATTCAGACACAGAAAGCACATCATCAAATGGCAATTCACCTTCTAACAACAATGAAGCAAAAGGCTTTCTTAATTTCCAGTGAATAATTGCTGAAATTTAAATGGTAGCTTGCTAAAAAACCGAATAAAGTCAAGTGAACCATCAACTAAGATAGAAGGAGCTAGTCAAATAACAATCACGGAAATCAAATCAATAAAACCAATCACGCATACAATAATTATTGAAATTGAAAAACAAATCCGCGAAGCGAAAATAACATACAAACTTAGTACGTAATGTCTAAATAAACACGGACGAAGGTAGAAGTTGCCACCGGAAGAGAGTGTAGAACAGAGTTGATTTCGTAGAACTGTTGGTGTGCGCTGTGCACAGATCGGCGATATTAATTTTGCTTCCGCAACTATTTATTTTATTGACAATTCTAACCTTCACAGTTAACAGGACCTTCGCTTTGAGTGAGGGACTTTCTCGAAAACAGATTATTATAGATTATTATGCAATTTATTTCCAACACATCAAAATTTAATTTTAACATGTAGAAACACATGAAAACATGTATTCGAAAAATTAAAATCATACTTGATTAAAAGAAAATTAATATCGTACGAAAATTCTTCACATGGATAATAACATGGCTCGTTTTATTAATTTTTGATTTAGAATTACACGATTGATCTTTATATTTGTGTGTATCGAGAATATTATAATGATATTCTATTTTTAAGATCTATTAGTATAAATTATAATGACTATATTTGTAAAATCATGATCTTGTACTCAAGTCTTGTGAATAAAGAAGCAGATTACGATAGAAGGTCTTTTTACCAATAAATCCATCAAATTTTTATGATTTAAAAAATACGAGTATAGAAAAATATACTACTCTATTTCTAAAAAATATACTTCTTGGATTACATATACAAAATTCCTAATTATTCTAATATTTATCGAATTTTATATGTTTTTTTTTAAAATATTAAGTTGAATTGTCGAAGTATATATTCATTTCACTAACAATATAATAATCTCTAATAACGGTGATTGTTAGGAATAGATATGTAGTCGAGGGGTAAAAAAAGAATTAACAAAGAAAATGGTATTCTTTATTAGCCTTGCACCCACAAGCGCACGATAGCAGAGCCCCCGTTGTTCTGGGTCATTCGGTACTGCCCTAAGCGCGTTATCCTTTTCATCCCCCATTCTATTTTCTATTAACCTTTTTATCAACGACAGAAGTCGCCTCTGAGATCGCTATTCGTTTTTGCCTGCTATCGATTTTGGAGATTGAATTTTGATTGTTTTCGTTCGGTGTTCGTCTATTTCAAGGTATTTGGCATAAATTCACTCAAAGATTTGGTTTTTTCTATGATTTATCGGTCAATTGCGTTTATGATGTGTATGTCATTGAATTGCTGTAGAATTTCCATCGATTTTGACGTATCACGCTTAATCTCATCGTTTTTTTGTTTAAAAAGTAATATACCCAGATTCCAATTGGGGTTTTTTTTTACGTTTTTCGAAACGGTTTTCCAATTAAAGAATGAAGAAATTGAATTTGAAATAGTTGATTCCGAATCATTCTTCATGTCCTTGGCTAATTAAACAATTTCGGATTTATTTCAGTGATTTGAAAAAATTTCGCGTCATCTGGTGACTGAAGATTTGAAGGTTCAATTGGATAAGATATTCTTTCGATCTTGTCTCTGCTCGGAAGTTGGAAGTCCAGCTTGGTAGATTTCTGTTTCAATTTTCCTAATTGATTTATGGTGTCTGGTCGTTCAGTTATGAATCTGTGTTTTCTTGTTTATGGGTTATTTAGATTTTTGGGTTGTTGATTCAAATTAATTATTTGGTTAGAATTTTTAATTCTTGAACAACTATGAGATCATGAGAAATACAAGAGAAGAGGAAGAAGAAATTGGGACTCTAGATAATTTTATGCTAGTATTTATCAATGTTTTAATTTGAAAGGTGTTCTCGAGGGGCAGTAGGCATTTCCAAAGCATTCGAGTGTGACCCTTTGGAGCAAATGTTATTGAGAAGATCAGATTTATATTCTATTTTTTTTTTTTTGTTCTACTTTCTTCTTTGTCATCAGATCTGGTTATTAAAGGCCTGAGAAAGCTAGCATCTACATATTCTACAGTTGACTTGCTATTCAACTTGCAATGCGCGGATATGAAAGAGATGTAAAGCAACTACCTGTTTCACTGTTGTTTTTTCCCGATGTAATTTTACGGAAGTGTTGATATGTGTTGATATGGTACCTTTGTTTAACTAATTTTATTAGTGCAGGAGTATGAAGACTTGGATGAGTACGAAAACGATGGCACGGAGCCGGAAGAGGAAGATGATGGTGAAGGCGGATATGAAGAGGAAGAAACTTGCCAGCCCACCCAGGATGAGTTGGAATATCTTGAACTGAGGCAACGGTTAAAAGAATCGATTAGAAAGCAGATGAAGAAGGAACTGGGGACTGCCAATACTGGTTCTCGAGACAAAGCGAATACTTATCGTAAGGACAAGTAAGTTCTTATCGTGTGTACCTTAACTCAATAGCACCTTATGCATTATATATTGTTCTGGATGCAAGTCCAGGGGTAGTGATGGTTGGAGGAGGGCAATGGTTTCCCTATTTCACCCATTTGGATTTGATTAACTGGAAAGTAGTGAATTTATTGTGTAATTGATGTTTTATTCTCTTTTTAAATCAAATACCATTTTATTTAGCACACTTAACGTTTTTTGGTCCAACTTATTATGTGGTTTAATTTGATGACAATGCTGATGAATTATGTGAATTAGTAGATTGTTTCAAAGAAATTTAGTTTGACAACAAAATGACTGGCGATTTTTGCAGCTATGGTTCCTTCTTCGGACCCTCACAGCCAGTTATTGCTCAGAGAGTGATTCAAGAGAGCAAGTCCTTATTGGAGAATCCAAATTTGGCTGCAAGGATTGCTAAACCTAAATATGATGTATGTGTATGAGACTCATTTTCTGAAGTATTAGCATTCTTCTCAATATATCCCCATTGTTTATATCGTCTTGGTGACTGGTTTATTAACTCTTTGTCATATGATTCATATAAATTATAGCGATACATTTGTAATTTGCTTCAAGATTGCTGTTTTTAGTAGTAATTGTGTGGGGGGAAGTCAAAGATAGAGAGTTCATATGTGCTAAGGCCAGCTTTTGGTAATCTTGTTTTTGGTTATCACAGTTCTCTGCGTCACGTCATTGTTCCTACGGTTGTGTCTTGAAGGTTTCCAAGAAGAGAATGTCTTAACTATGTGGTGTGACATGCTGCCTGCATATTATTGGTTCTCTTAGAATTGTGGTGATCAACCTCTCGTGTGGCAGCATGTTACGCTTGTACAATAGAATTCATTTTAGTTGCATAGTAGCATAAATGAATAATTTTTCAGTTCTATCGTTTGTTGACATTCAGAATTTGGCTGCAGAATAATAAGAGCTCTGTTTCAACCACTGTTAGATCAAAGCATCAAGCCAACCTTCAGCCAAAAGTTACTAGTGGGGTAATACTCTCTCTCTCTCTCTCTCTCTCTCTCTCTCTCTCTCTCTCTCTCTCTCTCTCTCTCTGGTCATTTTATTTTTTTATTACGGTCATTGATGCAGTTGAAAAAAAAGGTAGAAATGCTAAAGAATACAAGGGACTATTCCTTTCTATTATCTGAAGATGCTGAGGTTCCAGCCAGCACGAAAAGTCTTCCACCTAGAAATGTACCTGTCCCCAAGTCTGGTGTGTTCCTCTTCCTTGGTGCCCTTTGGTTAGTTGACACAAATACCTATTGCAAAAACATATTTTATGGTGGACTTATTCTGGTTTTCTGCTGGTCTTGAAGAGGCTCAATCTGCTCTGCTTCTGTCAAATAGTAACCGGGTGGTCAGTGATCGTGGAAGAGAAGCCTCTAATGGTCGTCAACATGGGAAGCAACTGCTTTCAGGCAGTGAAACTAAAGTAAGGCCAGAGAAGATAGATCATCCCAGCAGGTTATCAGTAGGATCTAGGAAACAACTCGGAAGCAATAATGGAAGTGGTCCTGGTCGGCCTTTGGGGCCCAAACCTCCTGCCCCTTCTAGTAGTGTTGGCCCCTCCTTGGGCACCAAGGTCACTCAATCCAATGCAAAAAGTTCCGTGGTTGGTCGGGACAAATCAAATCCTTCACCATCTGTACAATCTGTTGTGCGTAAACCAACAATGTCATACTTACAATCTGGAGTGCGGAAACCTGTTCCTTCAAGCTCACAACCTTCTCTTTCAAAAACTCAATCAGTTCAAAGAAAGGAGTATCAAGTAACCAGCAAGCCAAAAGTCATACCTAAACAGACATTGCCGTCCACTAGAGATCATGTATGAACATCTATAAGCTTTGTTGATATCAACAAATTTCTTATGAATATCTCTTCTTCCTTGGGCTATATTCAAGATGATTTTGGCAGGTAAACCAGCAGTCTACAAAAGCCTCAGCTCGCAGTATGCTGGCAGACGTTCGCCCAAAGGCAAAAACTGGGAGGCAGCTTCATGATGAAGATTCTGATGATGAAAAGGCTATAAATATGATCAGAAAAATGTTTGGGTGATTATGATTACATTTCTACTTGCACTTTCTCCATTTTGTCTCGTGACGCTGTATTTTTATGCTGCAGATTTCCAATCTCCGTAATTCTCATAATTTTGATACCTTCTGCAGGTATAATCCCAATAAGTATCAAGATGCAGATGACGATAGTGACATGGAAGCGAATTTTGATGATATTTTGAGGGAGGAGAGACACAGGTGCGTGAGATGAAGTGAACTTAATATTGTGTTTTGGTTTGTTCAACTTCTTTTTTTTTCACTTTAAGATAATAGTATTATTTCTATATCTGCTTCCGAAATCAATCCATTGTTCTATGCATTTGTGGTTGTATTGACCAATGAATGTTGTGGCCTCTCTCTTTCTTTCCTCTTTGTTCATTTTTTGAATAAACCCATGTATTCACAGTATATTACTGTACCAGTCATTTGATGATATTCTATATTTTTTTTGCGATACGATTATACTCTGTATTGACAACAAATGAGAGCATTTTTCAGAAGTATTTGAGCTACATCTTTGCATATCAATATGCATCCACTATGTTTATGGGCTAGCTGCCAATGCTCATGAATTGTACAATCAGTTATACGTTATTCGGGAAAATTGCATGTATCACTCCCTTTGTAAATTTAAAGGTTTTTAAAACCCGTATTTTTAATAATCAGGCATATTTGGCCCATTTGCGGGGATTTTATACCTGTTCTAAAAATATCATTAATTTTATATAGAGGGGTTATGTGTTTTTGGGGTTTTCAGAGGGGGCTAAATGCTATTTACCCTATGTTATACTTCTCCTCATTCATGAAACTCGGTCCATTTTCATAAATCATTATCCCGTTTTGAACTCTGTTGACATGTTTATCTTGTTATGCAGTTTAAAAATCGCTCGGAAAGAGGATGAAGAAGAGCTCCGCAAGTTAGAAGAGGAGGAAAGAAGGAAAGAGATGCGCTCGGTGAAAAAACGCAGGCTGAGTCATTAATAATTGAATATTGCATGCATGCAGAAGGCAAATGTCAAGCTTACAAAGCAAATGTGTCCCCTCGATTTATGTGATTAAGGACGATGTTTCGGCGATGCAAAACAAGGCCTCCCGATTGTGGGTTCTACAGTTTTAGGACTTCTGCCGGCTCGAGGCACAATGCAGATGGGGGTTGGTTTTTAATTTTGTTGAGGCGGAAGTGTAATTCATCAGTTGTAGTTACTAAAATTTATAGATCTCTTGTTGCTATCTATTTTTCTGCCCGACTTGTGGCCCTAGCACAATAAATTTGCTTTTTCTTGCGTTTGTAGTGGAAATGTGGGAGCAAAAACCCGAAAGTTATTGGACTTGGGAGTTAGTGGTGGGTTGGTTTGATTATGCTTTCAATTAATTCCAATTCAAATATTTTAAAATAAACTGCATGCTAAAAATTGTTTAGGAATTTGATTTGATATTTATTTGTTCGCAAGTTTGTACGGTTTAGTATTTTTATGTAGAAATTCTCATGTGTATTTATCGAGTATGATATAGGAAAAGTGTGAGAAATATATTTTGAAAATGGAGGAAATTAATGTTGAATTTGGTGTAAACAACTATACTTTTGGGTGACTAATCTTCTCTGGCCGAAATGCTGGTGGAAGACTGATTTATCATATAATTGATCAATCTTTTAATCATTCATTTTAAATATTTTACTGTAGATATCGGTATCTTTAGGCACTTGTTACAGCCATGCATGTTTGGCAACCTTTTTATCAGAGAGCACGTAAGCATTAATGCCTTTCTTGTGCTATCATAATCTACTCATTTATGACCCACCAAACCAAACAAGAATGTTGCCAATATGTCCCAACTCCTTTTAGTTTTACTAATGTCAAATTTACTATTTAATTTTTGAACTTTTGAATTGAGTAAGATTTAATTTATCTCGGTTTTTTATTTATCAAAAATAAAAAAATCTGTAAAAAGTGCACGTAAGAGATTTTGCCATTCGAAAACAGTTGTGAAACAGTGGTGTCTGGTCAATTTTACATTAACAGAGCTAGCCCGATGTAAATTTGATTAGTAAAATATTAGTGCCTATATTTAGTTGCCTTATATTTATAAAAGCTTTTAACTTTTTGCATATTCTCTCATTATTTCAGAAAAAAAAAAATTAAAGTAAAATTTGATTAGTGTTGAACTAGGCGTGAGTATGTGAGAACCGAGCTCGCTCTTTGAAATGGAAAATAGTAAGGATATTTTAGCAACTGCACATCAAATCAGGAATTTAATAAATAAAACGTATTACCTGCCAATTTAGTTATTTAATGTGTGGATCTCCATCAAATTTGGGATGTGCGGCACATCAACAAGAGCAACTGCACATCAAGTCAGGATTTTAATAATACTCTCTCTGTCTCCTGCCAAAATTATTCCTAAGTTTTGTTTATTTTTAGCAAATACACCAATTCTTGTACAACGCATATACTATTATTTTCAAGTTTTATTCAGCTTGACCATCTAATTTGAACCCATGGTGTCTCGAATTTGATTGCCCTATTAAATCGGTAACTTATTTCCCCATCCAGATTCGGGTTGAATTATACTTAAAAATTAATATGTTAAACAAGTACGTGTGGTCAGATGCAAGGAGACATTGTTTTTGCTAATTCGAATTGAACCATTTCCACCGATAACCAAATAGAGTAACTCTGCTGATTTCTGTTGGTAAGAGATCAGATGGAAAGTATCTATAAATTCAAATAAAAAATATTTTGACGATTTTAAGATAAACAAATAAATAGACGACAAGAACTACGTTTTAATTAAGATAGCTATTTCAAATTTGGCGTAATTATTAATTTTATCGATTTAATATGTATTTACAAAATTATATATTTATGTTTGAGATGTAAACTGAGGGTCAAATTTAAGGTCACTATCCGATTTCTTGTTTTTGGGGACATAACTTTCCCTTCCAATCATGCAACCGAATCTCTCCACTCTATCAAAAGCTTACGTTTTCAAATTCAACTAATCATTAATGTCTCCACCAGGATTAGAATCGACGGTCAGGATCGTCCAACTTCTCCTCCCGGATAAAAATAAAATAACCTCTGTTCTCGATTACCCGCGTATGTATATATATATATAGGCGTATGTTCTATTATATTATTATTCGTGCAATTTTAACTGCAATTTAATGCAAGGCGTTACCATTTGGTTGAAAGATTTTACAGGAGACAATTTTGTTTTCTTCAAACTCTGAATATATATATCCTGCTGTTTCAATTTCTTTTGCCTTGAGTAGTTTTTCATGTTTCCATTCCTCATTCGAGATTTTTTGGTTTTCTCCGTCTTCCGAGAATCCAGCTGTTTCAGCTGAGTTGTTCTTTTTTTTTTGGGTTCGTTTAGGCTTCGAAAACGACGTTGTGCCGATGTTATTGAGCTTGCGGGGATAAAGCGATATTGTGATTGTTTTTTGGATTTTGAGTCCAATTGTTATATCGTGAAACGTCGCAGCTTTGCTTGGAAATCTAGGGCTTATACGTTTTCAAGTTTCGGTTTCTGAGATTCAATGATATCGATTGAATTTTTCTGAGAGAAATGGTGATTAATTCAAATATATATTTTTGATGTTACGGTAACAGCACCTGTTTTGTAAGATAAAGGAATTTCCCTTATTTTGGGCACCCGATTCTTTGGAAAAAAATTTGTTACTTGATTGATGAAGCTATTTGTCGTTTAAAGGAAGCTTAAGTATTTGGGTGAAACTTTTGACGCGAATGTTGACCAAGTATGCCTAGCATTAGAGCTCCAGCTACCAAAAAAACCACCACTCTTACAGTGAGTCCAGCCTTTTCCCTCAAAATCTTGTTGAAAATTGTGTAATTTTTAATTTCTAATGTAGTCTTCTTGCTTCATTGCTTTCAAGTTTTCATACTCTAGTTTTTGGTTGAATATAGGTGGCTGTAAAATGTAGGCCATTAACTGAGAGAGAACGTGGTCGTGATATTGTTAGAGTGCACAATGATAAGGTTTGTTGATTTTCGATTGATAGTGAGGAAGGGTTTTTTTATCAAAAGACTGATGGGGTAATGAAAAATTGCAGGAGGTGATTGTTTTGGATCCAGACCTTTCAAAGGACTACCTAGATCGTATACAGAATCGAACCAAGGAACGTGGATATACTTTTGATTATGCCTTTGGACCTAACTCCACCAATTTGGTAATCATTGTTCACTTCTTTTATTGCAAAAATGTTTGAAGTTATACATGGTGTAATCCTATGCAGTAAATATGATGATTCAAATTATCTGAAGCGGTGCTTCATATCATCTGTTTAAGTGATGACTAGTGATGTATTATGAAAAGGATATACTTGAGTATTTTTCTCTTTTGTAGTTGATTTTGTAATCTCCCTCCTTTCCATTTTACCTCTTTGAGATATGCGGTCAGGAACTTCTCTAATTTGGTTGGGAACTTAGAGTTGAAGGATGAAACTTGAGGCATACAGGATTATTTATGTTTGAAACGTGAAATGAGAATTGCTGCATCATGCATGGTTTATTATGTTAAAAGTAGTTTGATAAGTAACTTGTTGATAGCGTGTAGGAGTTTATGCAGATGCTGACAGGTGATGTTTTACTGCTTTCTTCAGGATGTCTACAAGAGAAGTATACGTTCCACTATTTTTGGGGTTGTTCAAGGTCTCAATGCAACTGTATTTGCTTATGGTTCTACTGGGAGGTATATAAAAATTACTAATAACTATTCGGTTGCACATGGCCATCTAATTGTGATGCTGTTTTGTCTTTGGTTCTATGATCTAACATACAATTGTTTGATACAAATTTATTTGGCTGTATTCTGCCAATATATCTGTGCTGTAAAAGGTTTATTTGTACCTTCCAAGCTAAGTAAAAGCAAGCGATGTTTACTTTTGACACTTGCTGTCTCACTGATGGGCCTGATAGCCATGGATTGTTAGTACTGCAAAGCTGATAGTTTTTGCTTGTTAACTTATCTCTCTCTTAACGCACGTCAACCTATAGTTTTTTAAGTCACTGTGAACCATGTGTGAACCGTTATTATGCATTCAAGACAGCACACTAGACTAAATTCATGTGAAATTATAATTAGAAAAATGTTTGCTAGAATTTTGTCATACGTCAGAAAGGAATTCAAATTCCATTGCGTCCTTTAAGCTATTATTTAAAACTTATGCAGTGGCAAAACATACTCAATGGTTGGAACTCGATCTGATCCTGGACTTATGGTTCTCAGTCTCAATACCATTTTTGATCTAATTGAGAAGGACAACACCTCTGATGATTTTGAAGTTACTTGTTCATACCTGGAAGTATACAATGAGGTAGGTCCATTAGCTTGTTTACTTGGATAAAATTTTGGTTTTGATAATTGATTGGCTTCAAAATCTCTGTGTATTTGGCTTTACTTCCTGCAGGTCATCTATGACTTGCTTGAGAAATCATCAGGTCACTTGGAACTGAGGGAGGATCCAGAGCAAGGAATAATTGTTGCTGGCCTTAGAAGTATCAAGGTCATTTATCCTATTTCTGTAGAAATTACCAAGTTTTATGGTTGATTCATCGGAAACATTTTTAAAACTTCATATGCTTGAATAATGCTGATGGAAAGTTATTTGAGACATGGTTAATGTTTTATCCTTAATATGCAGCCATAAAATTTGTGGAGATAAATAAGCATTTTCAGTCCTTAATGTTGTTGCTGCATGTCACAGGTGAACTCAGCTGTTAAGATTCTTGAACTTTTGAACTTGGGGAATAGTAGACGTAAAACCGAAAGCACAGGGGTCAATGAAACTTCTTCTCGGTGCGTGATTTCAACTTTAGTTTACTAGTTCTAATACTTTTCCAACCCTGGCTACTAACTATGCTGCCTCAGATTTAAGAATGGAGACGTTCTTTAAAAGCGAATACTGTATTTTAAAATTTAGATGTCTTTTAAAAGTCATTTTATATGCTTTGTATGAAGCTATGTCTTTGTATACACTACTTTCCCTTCTAGTTCACATCCCATGGTTTGAAAATTGTATTGAATAATCTGTTGTGCAACTAATGTACTTAATCAACCCCTCGGCTTCCTTTTCGCAGCTTTTCATCTGCTCTATTATCTATTTAATGATTTATCAGTGATACTATATTAAGTATTGCTAAATTTAAAATATAAAAAGAAATATGTTGGTAGTGCTAAATGCAATGCAACATGTCTTCAGCTGCTACAAGTACATTACCACTAGCACAAATGATGTTCTTGAGATGGCCAACCTTTTAGCATGATATGATGTATTTACAATATTTTCTTGACAGTTCCCATGCAGTTTTGGAAATAAACGTGACAAGAAAACAGCAAAAGAGATATCCCACTCAGGTTATCAGAGGAAAACTTGCACTGGTGGATCTTGCTGGCAGGTTTGTGTTTCTGTTGGGTATTTCTTGCAAACAGTTTCAGTATGCTTCTCTTAAAGATATTGAGCACCAATGTGAAAATCGCAATGCAGTGAACGAGCATCTGAGACAAATAGTGGGGGCCAAAAATTGAGAGATGGTGCCAATATAAACCGATCGCTTCTTGCTTTGGCAAATTGCATTAATGCTTTGGGAAAGCAACAGAAGAAGGGCCTAGCTTATGTTCCATACCGCAATAGGTCTCTCTCTCTCTCTCTCTCTCTCTCTCTCTCTCTCTCTCTCTCTCTCTCTCTCCACCCCCTTCCATTCCTCCATTTCTATTTATTTGTTATTTGGTGCAAGTACAACATGTTTCCTATTCATGATGAATGCTCTGATTGCTGATAGCTTAGGAAATCTGATTTTTTCTTCAGTAAGTTGACACGGATTCTTAAAGATGGTCTGAGCGGTAATTCTCAAACAATAATGATTGCCACTATCTCTCCTGCTGACAACCAGTATCACCATTCTGTCAATACTTTGAAGTATGCTGATCGTGCAAAGGAAATAAAAACTCATATACAGGTGAGAATATGAAGATGAAAGAACTGGTGGTTTCCTAGTGCAGTTGTGTCAAGCGTTGTCTTCATTTAATAATGATTATTCTATACTTATCTGAAGTTGGCTACACCTACATGGAATCTCTTTCACGTTTCAATTAGTCTGGTGTCATACTCATTCTTATCAATTACCCATACTCTTAAAGGCTACGTTGATGATTTTATGACTATATTTTGTCCTTGATATGATGTCTGCTATATTTTTCATCTCCTTTCAATTTAGTTTCTTGAAGTGTGATTTGCTTGTTAACGTATTTTTGTTTGTACTCAACTCAATTTCATAAAGTTCATTTGGGTTATTGTCACTGTATCACTGATAAAGCAAATATTATATGTCAGAAAAATATAGGCACAATCAATGCTCATGTATCTGACTACCAAAAAATGATAGACAATCTTCAGGTAATTAATCTTTTCATATAATCTTCGCTTGTCGGGACTGAAGTCCTGCTATACAATGAGAAATCCATTACTTTGCAGGGGGAGATTAGCCGTTTGAGAAAGGAGTTGGCTGAAAAAGAGACTCAACTTAATGCCAAGCCTACTGAAAGAGATATGGATGATGAAATATCTTGGTTGAATACACTGAGTCAAGAAACTAGTGAAAACGTCCAGGACAGGATAAATTTGCAGAATGCTCTAATCGAACTCGACGAAACTAACCTTCGTAATCGGAAAGAACTCCAACATCTTGATGACGCTATTGCAAAGCAGCAGGTTAACTGGTGGCTTTTCCTTCCAGATTAATTGCTGACTATAAGACTGATTCGAGCACAAATGTTTCTGAAAATCTGGCTGTTTATTTGTCTCTGCTCCTTTGACGCTCCAAGAACCAGTTTTGTCCAGTTTTGTCCAGTTTATCGTTATTGAACGCAGATACTAGTTGGAGAATATTATTGGAGGACTGTGTTTTATTATTGCAGGTTATTGAAAATGAAGGGGCAGTTGTGCAGGCTTTGCAATCTAGGCGTCAGGTGATTCTTGACAATATTCGTGACAATGACGAGCTTGGTGTCAGTTATCAGAAGGTTCTACCCCTAAGTGTTCATTGTCTTCCATATTTTGTCATTTTTGCGTAAAGCTTTCAACTTATTCTGTATCATGCAGGAAGTTGAAGTAAATGAGAAACGCAGATGTCAACTACAAGATATGATAGATGACGCCATTAAAAATAATGGAAACAAAACTTATTTGGGCATTCTCAGTCAATACCGACTTCTGGTAAACAAATATTTATATATTTACTGCTGGCCAGTTGATTTTTTATGAGAGATATATGATTTAATGGAGGCCAGATTTTTGGTGTCCTCCCTTCATGCAAGTCGATTAGGGATTGACAGCCCGGCTGAGTTCCATTACTAGAGTTTGAAAACTTACTAACTATTCATTATTTTTCAGTTATCTTTTCATAAAACATTATAATGTAATTGAAATAGCAATTATTGAAAAGCTTTATATATGCGAAGTTTTTCTGAAAAAATGATATGATATGTTGTAATTTTATGGAACAATTTTTTATCGGACAATATGTAACAGTTATAATATTAAACCATAATCTTAAAAAAATGTAAAAAGATAACCATTTAGATATCAGCTATACTTGAGCTGGAGCCAGAAAAGTTTTTCAAGTTCAATCAAACTCGACTTATTTGCCCCCTGTTTCTCAAAATTTACTTGTCTATTTGAAAAAGATGGTTTCCCTCTAAACTTTATGAATTTCAATATCTGGATATTGATTTGCATTGAGTTATGCTTCTTTTTTCTTCTATGGTAATATATTTATCCGCACGTTATCGTGTAATATTGCAACTATGCAGGGAATTGCTAACACAGAACTTCAGTTTGAAATGGCAATGAGAGACCAAATTATCTCCAGCCAAAGAGAAGCGCAGACACATCTATGGAATCTGCTTATGAGCTTAGGTCTTGATGAAAAGCAAATAGTAGAGTTCGGAGCAAAACAAGGAATAGTTGTTGAAGAAGGGACAAGGATAAAACCGCTTGGGTTGTCCAACATGTCTACTCCACTAGATTTGCAACACAAAAAATACTCTCCATTACTATGTTCTCCATTCCGCGGTCAATGTGGTGCATTGACAACTTGTTTTTATCCTCAAACAAGTGAGTTCAGCTCAAGAGCACTTTCTAGAGACAATCAGAAGCTGCCTCCTGCTTTTTGCCGAGAGGAGCACCGAAGTTCGTTTTGTTACGTTTCTCACGGTTTCTCCCCATCTGCCTATCACCCATGGCACAGCAACCAGCCAAGTTTAGGTTTTGGTGCCTTTGATCAACATTCTGATGGCTTGTGCTATTCATCTCCGCACAGGAGAAGCTATGTCTCTTCATATGATGAGCATGGAGTGTCGACTTCATCTTTTGAGGTCAACTTTAGGCAGCAACAGCAACAGGTAAAACGTAAGTGCAACAAAATATTGTACAAATGTCCTCAATAGACAAAACAGATGGTGGTTATATTCTTGGACTTCACCACAGTAGCCCTCGTGACATTTATAAAATGTGTTACGGTTTACAGAATGGATGGGCGGTGGCTAGAAGGCAGGAAGTAAACATGAATCATCACGTTGAAACGAGCAGTGCATGGGATCATCGTGGAAGTGCTATCACGCATCGTCGTGGTATGATGCAAGGTATAATTGGACATCTTCCAACAAATCAGGGTGCTATCACAGTCAACCCCCTTCTGCTTTTTCCTGAACTTCCTACTCCCACTCAACAAAATGTTTCACCTATGCTTCCTCCGCATATTACTTCCAATTTTGAGGAAAAGCAGTTTTAGTGCTAGTAATCTTTTATTTTTAGATGGAAAAGATTAGTTCGCATCCATTCTTGTTCCAAATGTAAATATTCCAGATCGTATTAGTTGATGCTGAAATAGTTAAATGATAGATCGTAGGATTTGAGGATTGACTAAAGAACTGGTCGGCAAATACACGATTTTCTGTTATTAGTTTTCAGTTGCTGGTTTTTTAGTCATCAAGCTTGTGCACCAATCATGGAACGTTTTCAGCCCAGGGACATATGAATCCATTTGCCGTATTTGCTGTAAATTTTGCTATATTATGGACCACGCACTTTGTCAGCTGAAGTAGTGGTCCGCTTGTAGGCATCCATTATTTCGTTTTTTTCGTTCTCTTTTTTCCTTCAAGGGAGAGGCAAATACAACGACTACAATTATGTCTTTAATCTCAATTAATTAGAGTAGACTACATGAACAATAGAGAAAATCAAGTTGGGTCGAATGTGTGTGTCATCTTCTCCAAACACTTCTATCGGTCAGACTATACTCTTCAATCCTCTTGAACTATAAGTTTTTACATATAATTTCGAGCCATGTCTTCTTCGGTCGTCTTCTCGCTCTCGTGAAATGGCTGAAATACATGGACTTCACTCGACGCACAGAACGCATTACTGGTTTACGTCGTACGTGATCAAACCAACCTAAACGATTCTACACATACTTCAACTCGAATATCTTCGTTCCTTATTTTAATTTCATGTGTAATTTGCAAATAGGAGCGATTTAATTTCATGTGTAATTTGCAAATAGTATGAAATTTACCCACTTGAGTAATTGTATTCCATTTAAATTGTAGAGTTTGTCCGTACTTTCATCCTGTTTATATCCAGACGTTTCTCAAGATGTTTCTTGACCACCATTACTCAAAGCTTCCATTTATGTATGAATCGGAAAGAGCAATTAAGAGGGTTCTAGTGAGATTTTCATTGTAATCAATAAGGGTGAAAAGAGTGAGAATTCTGTAAATCTCAAACTTGTGATCAATAAAGTGATGTTAGATGTGGATTGATCTTGATCGAACCACATAAATTGGTGTGTTTGTGTTCTAAAGGAGGCCACAATTGTGTATAATTCCGCTGTAAAGCTCAAACTTGTGATCCATAATTGGGTTTAATCCAATTGTCATTCGATCTAAAGGAGACCACAATTGTGTATA
Organism: Haberlea rhodopensis; assembly: GCA_907163345.1. Taxonomy (NCBI): domain Eukaryota; kingdom Viridiplantae; phylum Streptophyta; class Magnoliopsida; order Lamiales; family Gesneriaceae; genus Haberlea; species Haberlea rhodopensis. Next base: position 22,185,096 of record CAJQUN010000002.1, read on the forward strand.
ATTCCGCTGCATGAAATTCTTAGTTCTTGAGATCAATCCACATTGTGTAATACAGACAATATGATGTTAGGGATAATAAATTGGAAATGTTTGCACGTACTCAATTAGAGTTTTGGGGAATATCTGATACTACGGGTACTCATCCATCATGCATTGGAAATATTTCCAGTGTATGGTAATATCTACTCCTATGGGTAATGCCTACAGGTGTAGCATCGATTGCCCTTAGGAGTAGCATCAAGGTAATCGATTTTTGGATAACAAAAAAATAAAGCTATACATTTGAACGGGATTGGTAGTCAGACATTATAATTTAATCTGCAGAATCTGTTATCCAAATTAAGATAATAAAAAAAAACAGTCTCGTTTAGCGATCTGGTATCATTCGGACATTTAACCAAGAATAAGTAAAAGAACAACAATAATGAATTGAAAAGGAAATTATATAATGTTTTTTAACCATTCAAAAAAATGTATTTCATTGCAATTCTATAGTTCTCATCAAGTGACAAGTGTGTACCCCAGAATAGAGAGACGTTGTTACTTGTTGGTGCTTATCTTGACTGCCATGGGATCTGAACAGTAAGGACAGTTCCCGAATAGAACATCGAACGACCTGCACAAGTAAACCAACGTATGGGGTATGATATTCAGACGAGCAATCGACACGCAATGAAAGTAAAATCTGCACACAGTTGTTTTCATCATTTGAACATGATTAGTACAAGCAAAAAACTCATGTCTCATAGGTGAATAAGAACCATATTTTCCATAGAATGGTTTTTAGTATGCCTCCTAAAGACCACGTTTATAATCACAGCTTTGAAATAGTGGTCGACATGTTTATCATTGTCATAAACGCAACAACTGGTTGAGTTTCGAATAAATACCGCCTTGTTGTTGTAATGGAATGGAGCCAATCCCCAAGACACACACTGTGGAAGGACCTATTACAGTTTACATTTTCACAAGTGTAATCAGTCTCTCCTCCACTCTTCGCACCAAGTTCATCATCTACAACAAAATTACAAAGCCAATTAAATTCTTTTGATTCACTTTATGGATAAAAGCAAGTCCCACAATTCTCCACCCTTTTTACCATCTTTACCGAGAGCCCAAAGAACCAGCAAATTTGTTAGCTATTTTCCAACATATGTATTAATGTTAAACAAGAAAACAGGGGTGATTGGTGCTCATAACAAAAGTTCATGCATACGTGTAGATTTTGAATCGAACATTCACATGCAGAATTACCTATAGGAAGACACTGCGCATAACAAATACCACACTCGATCTGGTTTTCGTTCTTTTGAAGATGTGGAGGTTGCGGCAACTGATTGCCTAGAACATCAGCAAGATTTTCAAGAAATGGTTTGTCTTTCATCCTACTCACCAGAAGAAGAAAAGAAGACATAAAAATAATGATAGCAACACCACCACCAGAGAGATTCAAATTTAACATTAAAAAAATAATTGTTAAGAGGATTCAGAAGGTACCATCTTTTGCAATTTCTCTTCCAAATTTCCTTCAAAGAATTGACTTTGAGATCTGGACCAAGAAAGCGGCATCTAAAGGATTAGAATCCAGTTAGAATCGAAAGTATACACTAAAAACAAGAATCAAATACTTCGTTACAAACTCTTACTCTGGCAGGCATAGTGGATCAGCCGCATTTACAGACAAAACGATATAGCAATCATGTCCTTGGAAAATAACGGAAGCATGAATATTAAAAATGGAAAAGATTGAGTGCCAAAAAGAGTAAATGATATCTGAAGAAACTCATAAAAAGAACAACCTACGTTAATTTGGCGATGTGACGCTGCCAAAGATGGCTGTTTTGGAGCAATAACCCAAAGAGACCTATCAATGTCATCCATGATCGACCAGAAATCCTGGAGATTATTCAAATGCTGGGCACAACACAGAAACATGGTCGTTAATTGTAAAATGATTTTGATAAAAGAATCATGCAGTTTGGCATTTAATAGGTGAAACAATCTCAAACCATGGATTGGCTCAATCGAAATACAAATTTATTTGAGGCACCTCTTGAAATTGCTGGACAGCATTTTCTAACTTCGATTTTGCAGACCACTGTAGATTGAAGTTATAAGGTACATCCTGAGTACATCATATAGATTTAGTTTCCTGAATTGCTGGAGAAGTTATGAATGTCAAAGAATTAGCACACAACTAACCGCTGAAACCGAAGGTGAATATCTGGGATAAGCCTTATCTAATGTTATGTCGAGAATATGAGCTCTTCCCATTTTGTCCCTTTAAGATAGAGACAAACTTTCACAATTACCATAACATTGAAATTCCAAAGATAATAGTAATAATAATAGCAGATGAACACAAAACTATAAACATTGTTCCAAAAAAATGTGAATGGATAGTTCTTATAAATGTTTTATGGCATTAAAAGTACCAGCCATATATGTTCTCATAAAGAAAAAAAGAACTCCGAGATAATCAAATTCCGTTGGTACTCAACCATTCTCTAGATCAAGGGATCATAGTATCAAAGGTTGAATTACTCATAGAATCAAGCTAGAACTGTCAAGCCAGTACACTGCATACCTTCTACATCCCACTATGATAATTGGAAGATTGTTTGTAATACAAATAAAATGTCAAAAATACATTTTACAATCAGAAATATTGGAACTGACAGGAAGAAGATGCAAAGTATTTAGACCTTATACATGACACACACAACTGCACGGCTGTTTATATTCTTCTTCCACAAGAACATGAATAAATTGAGAACCAAAAACACTTACTCTACACGAAAGCTAAGAGACATAAAATCCTCGGCCAACCTCACTAGGTGCTCCCATCCAACCTCTTCTACCTGCATACACATGCGTATTTAGTAAACACCTGCGGATTTATACAAATCTTTAATGCATTTGGTAGAGAGTAGTTATAGCCACATCTTTCTTAACACAAAGCCAAAGTATCGTGGTTTGTGTTAGCCGACAATTAACAAAAACATACAGATTACAAACAATCAACAGGAAGAATAATCATACATAAGCAGAATGCTACATTTCAAAATCAAGAATGAACCAAAATGTAACAGTGGCTCCATAAATAATAACATCGCCCCCATCAGGATATCAAAAAACTCACAGTGGACGTGCGCAAGTTAAGGGAATTTCAAGTTAGTGTGGGTAAAACATAGATTTTTTAAAAATTGCACGAAAATTTGGAGATTTTATCACTGAAAGGGTTGCTCATCTCCGCATGAGTTCTTCTCAAACAAGTGCGTCAATAAAAATCCTGAGTATCGATTATTCAGAATGAGAAAACCATTATGAAATACTACCTCTGAGTAAATCCTGCGGCAAAACGACGATGACAATTCTAGCTCTCGACTTATATTCATAAAAGGAAACAATAAATTCACGTATATATATATATATATATATATATATATATATATATATATAACCGATTCCCCCGATTTCACTATGATTTAATATAAATATATATATTATATATGAGATACTATTTATAAAATCAGTACACTAATATAGCAAGATGAGAGCTATTTTTACGAGACAACGTAATTATGTCAAAAAATCAAAATTATCTACTCTAAATCAGTACACTAATATAACATGATGAGAGCTACTTTTATGAAACAACGTAATTATGTCAAACAAATAAAAATTAATTACTCTAAATAATCCTCATTTGATTAAAGCATATAGAATTTAGAATATGTTTAATATGTCACGGAGAGAATGAAGTACGGTTCAGGTCCAACACACCTAACTAAAAATGATGATGTATAGGCGACACTTTTCTGCCCATATTGATTGCTTCGTCACGGAGGCTGTGTTGGGCTATGATTGCAAAGTCTATTGGGCGGTTCGATTTCGTGCGCCACCCGATAATTGTGTTTGGGCTTTGGAATTCTAGTTGGGATTTGGATATCGGAGATCGTGCGTTTGGTGTCATTGTATTAGTTTATGTCTTCTATTTATTCGCATGTGTACCTTCATTTCTGGAAGACAGTTCCCGTTTTCAACCTCACCTTGAGATTTGTGGTTTGAAAGGGACTTGATCTCTCTTTGATGGCATCTGCACTCAATTGGTCAAGTTATTTTGTGTCTGCTGTCAATCAATTCATCATATTACTTATATTTATGTACTTTCATCGTAATGTCTGGGTTTTGTCCATGTTAGATATTTGTCTTTGTGGCAGGTTTTCAATGGTGTTAGTCAAGATATACACATCAGTGTATTCAAGCCATTGTGCCATGCAACTCATGCAAATAAAGGTGCATGATTTTATGAACACAAAGGATAAAACTTAATCTGTTAAAATAGAATATTGCCACGGATTTTTGTTACAACAGCAATCCAGATTGTATTACACTTGCTTTCATCTTATTGGTTGTATACTTGTATATATAGAGAATGGTGTCCATTGTAAAAGCCAAAGAAGAAATATACAGAAAATGAGATATAGTTTTCATCCCACAAATCACGTGTTCTTCCTTCTTCATTTATTTTCTTAACTTGGTATCAAGAGCTTTAATGGTTCACTTAATGAATTGGTTTACATACAACAACCTCCAGGTTTTGAAGTTCAAGAAAATGGCATGCCAATGGTTTGTTAACTTCACAAAGCTATCTATGGGCTTAAACAAGCTCCACGGGTGTGGTTTGATAAACTACTTAGTTCTCTTCAGGCTATGGGTTTCCTACCATAAAAAGCCGATACATCATTATTTATTAAGTTCTCAACACGTCATGTAGTTGTTGATGTTCTGGATCCTTATTTTCCTCCCCATTCTTATTTTCCTCACCATTCTGATAATCCTGGACTGATCTTGGTGTCTCAATCCCTGACAGGTGAAAATTATCCTGCTTGGAGCCGTGCGATGATTATCGCCCTATCTGCCAACAAGAACAAATTAGATTTTTTTGATGGCTCAATTCCTACACCTACAGGTTCTTCTGCGGCATTACCTCCATAGCAGATTCGCAAGTATCATCTTCTCTTATTCTGCCTATGCTATTTGGAACGACCTACGTGATCGTTTCCAACAAAGTAATGGACCGCGTATACTCAAAATCAGGATTTTGTGGGCACATATTTCACAAAAAGACACTTTGGGAAGAGCTATCTGAATATAGACCTCAATGCACTTGCGGTGGATCCAAGGATCTTCGGGATTATTTTCAGAGAGAATGTGTTCTCTCATTTTTTATGGGGCTCAATGACTCTTACACACATATTCGAGGTCAAATCTTACTTCTCAATCCTCTGCCTACCATCAATAATGTTTTTTTCTTTGGTTTCTCAATATGAAAGACAAAGAAATATCGGTGTCTTCTCATGTGTTTCTACTAGTGTTGCCTTCGCTGCTAAAACAACTTGTTCGACTAAGCCATCAAACTCCAATCCTTCTACTATCATGGTCATATCATTGATAACTAGTACAAGCTAGCTACATGGATATCCTCATGGAACATTTTGAATTCTTAACATTGAGTCATCTGATTGACTATTCCGCTCATATGCTGAAAGTCTCCCACGTTATCAATCCACGTATTTGACTTGTATGGACGTGTTGAAAAATGGTCACACATCGAGGACAAATGTGTACTATTTGCTCCGTATAAATGATTCTGAGTTACTTCTCTCATAATCAACTGGTTATTAGTTAGAAACACATGAAATGTTAATTATATACATATATACAGACATTAATAATATTCGACTATCAAAATTTTAATTTTAATGAAAAGCATTAAAAATAAAGTCCTGTCAAACATTTAATTTTTTCCGAGGACTTGGTTGACCGTGATTCCATTGAAAAATAATACAGTTGGGACTCTGTTTAATTTAGATGTATCATGTTCTCCGAGTTACAAAAATAGTGAGGGCCAGTGGAAGGGAAATCGCAATATAATTTAAGGAAAACAAAATTTTAAAAGATACAAAATCATTTAATCTCAAAAAGGGGATATTAACGTAGTCAACATCATTAGATAAAAACCCCAATAATTTCATTCAGAGGCTGCCCCACTAGTTTTCAGCCCCGCATAAACAAACCTACACATAATTTAAGCCATTTAACTTCTAGGAACACTACAAGAAAACTAAACCAGTCTCACTTCCAATTGCTTCTTCAAATTCAAACCACATTAACTCTGTCGATATTATATTATGATGCGTCAGTCCATGCAGCAAAAAGTGGAACTTGTGGCCTCATCTGGGCAGCAGATTGGATCCAAGAATTTAAGTTAGAACTTGTTGTTGGAGCCGGAAACAGCTTAGCTTCCGGTGGAGGCACCGGAAAATGCATCGGAAGCCCGTTATTTTTATCCGGGCTACCGTCTCTAGAACTGCTCAAACTTGTGACAAGCGAAGAATTACTGGAAAAATGGTTCATTTTCCCTGGCTCATCCACGAAAGGAGCCGAGAAGTTTGAAACCTTAAAATCTTCTACAGGTTTAGGATTAGGCGTCGGATAAAGGGTCATTTTCCAATCAGACACATTGCTGCTGCTGCTCTCTTTTGACACATTTGAGACTATATTATTGTTACGATTCAAAGGATTGTTAAGCGAGACATCATTACAGGAATCAGTCAATCTGTTTCTCCTAGCCATCTCCCCGGAAAGAAGAGTGTTGCTTTCCATAATCCTTTCTACGTCGTACCTTGAAATGTCGAAGTTTGTTACAGCATTTAAGCCCCGAAATTTGATAGCTGCAACATCGTAAGCCTCAGCGGCTTCTTCTTGAGTGCCTAAATTTAATTAAAGCCAGTAAGATCGAAAATTCATGGGAGGCATTCCATTTTCCTTACAAATTTAGTACATATAATAGACACCAGAAATTTAACGATAGGAGGCTAAGGGATTAACAGAACATGAGCTTCATATATTATGCCTATTTACATGACTATTTATATATCAAATCAAACTGGAATCACGTTAGAGAGACAGACAACGAGCAGTATGAAAGAAAATGAACGTCTGAATCAAACTTCAGAATTCTGAAAACTTACTGAATGTTCCAAGATAAAGATCCTTGTTTCCTGCCACTCGGCCAATTCGAGCCTGCCACCGGCCATGTTGATGATGTCTGCTAAAGAACAATGCAAGAACATAGATTTTAGACATTAGCAACGCCATAACACAAATATAAAATATACACGGTCCGGAAAGTTTTGGATAGAACAAGGTTTTAGACCTGGTCACTCCTCTGTATATTGAAGCTCCTCTTGAGAAGCCACTGCTATTCCTGCAAAAGATTAAATAGCATAGAAACAGAGTTCAAATTATGTAGCAATAAGAAATGGGGAGAAATAACATCATCGAAACAATAAGTCTGCGATATCCCGGTTACGAGAAAAAACAACCTTCTCAAATGAGCAACATATTCTTGTCTGCTCATATTCTTCATAGCTTCAAGTTCATGTTGATAATTTTCCAACTGCGTTGAATCAAGTTCATTTTCGTGTAATTTTGATTAAAAAAACAAGAATAATTAAAATGAAATGCAAATCAAACTGGTACAGGAAAATTTATATGAGTTGAGGGTCCCCAGTATTTAAGTGCAGCCGAATCATACGCCCTTGCTGCCTTTTCTTCCATATCATAACCTCCTATATAATGGAGAAATAAATCAAATTGGTGCACATTGTAGAACTTTCGGCAGTAAAAATGAGAGATCTTTTACCTAAGTAAACTGGAAAGGTGATTACAAGTCATTCCAAATGATCCAAGATTTCCGGATTGAAATGGCACACTTAAGTTAGTAAAAACAAGTGATGTATGAACAAACAGAAAATTTTTACAGATTGAATTTTATGTCGCTAACCTTGTCTCCCTTTTCTGCTTTGGCCTTCTTTCTTGCAACTGTTGTCCCATAAATGGGCTTCATATCTACCAGTCCACCTGTGCCTGATGCCCACAATCCAACATTATAGTACAATGCCGCAGTTTTTTTATTAAAAGTTGCGTGATTTTCATCAGGGAAACAAGACATGCATTGAAAACCGTTCAATCATTTAAAAATCTAACCTTGTAACTCCTCTATACTGTGAGGTCCTCTGTCCAAATGTATCAATGGATTTCCTATGCACAATTTGCTTATGTTCATCTTTTTCAGGCCCTCGTTTCTTGTTTTCAAACCCCATGCAGTCCGCCACGGCCGGTGGAATATGGTGGGAGCCAGTAACACAGCTAGATTGTGAACCAGGGCTCATTGATAAGCTCAGAGATTGCAAATCACCATACCCCATCGTACCAATCAGCCTGGATTCTCCTCCATTTTCTTCCACACAAATACCCATTTTCTGCTCCAATGCGTCGCTGTTTGTGTAGTTTCTTGGAACCCAGTTTTTCATGCCAGATAACTCATCATCGCCCATTGTGGGAAGCTGCAAACTGCAGTCTGAAAGCTGCGTTTCTTTGGGCTCATTTTCCGATCCATGGTATATTTCTTGGCCCTCAAATGCTGAGTAATCCGCGTAACCTTGAACTTGAATCTGGCGGTGCCTGGCGTTTACTTGGTTATGGCTTAAAAAATCTTGAATATTATGAGTCTGATTTTCAGGGTTGTGATTATAGTAGATACTGTCTAAACTAAGAACCGTTCCTCCTCGGTTATAGTTATGGGTCCCCATTGTGGCACCACCAAAGAAATCCTCCAGTTTTGGAGTTGAAGTCGCTATAACTTCACGGTAAAAGTAAAAAAATTAGATAAAACTATTCCAACACACAACAAAAACCCATTAACAAGAAATTCTAATCTATGAGTAATTTTTTTTAAGCACACTAACCTTGTGGTTGTGATCTGTTGATAGCTTCCATCAAGCATAATGAGCCATCAGATTTAAGTGGCATCACAGTTAAAGGAGAGTAAAATCCAGTATTCTCACCGTCAACCCCATAGTAAAACCCTGGGTAACTAGTGTAACTAGAGGGAAAACTATTTGGAAGTGCATTAGGAACACCATTGGCGCCAGGCTGAGTATGATTGTTATTATCTGAGGAACATTCCATATTTTGAGAAGAAAGAGAGAAACCCAACCAGTTATTACTAATTTCATCGCCCATAGCCTTGATTTTTCTCCCTTTGAAAAACAAGAAAAGTGGGAGATTCTTGCAAGTTCTTCTTTTTACCTTGTTGCAAAGAAGCAAGTCAATGATTGAAACCAAGTAAACTAATCATATGGGAAGTGGGAAACTCTCCATCGTAAAAATAAATATAAAAGAAAAAAAGACCAAGAAACTGGATTGTTTTGTTTTGTAGTTGCAGACTTGAGTAGAATGAAATCTAAACCAAAATCTAGCCAAAGCGCATCCCTCTCTGAATCGCTGACTCTATGGTCTCTTTCTTTTGCTTCTCTCTCTCTCTCTCTCTCTCAAGATTTCCAAAGAGAACAAAGCAAGGCCCTTTAAACTTTAAACAAAAAGAATGAGTTCCAGCAAGCAATGCTGGGTATCCTTCCTGCATTCAATTGGGATCCGAGCCTGAGAAAGACATCTTCTTTTGCTTTTTTCTCCGCTCCACACCTGCTTCCTCTCTTTTCCTTTGTTTTATTCACGTCTCTTTAATTGCATACATATACGTGAAATATCAGTGTATTTGTGCATACCTCTGACACAGCATCGTGTGCATTCTAAGTAAGTTTTGTGTGTTCAAAAATGTCCCTCAAACGCAATAGTAAAATACAGGTTATTCAGAAAGAAAAAAAAAATTACAGGTTATCGGCCAACAACCTTGTCCAAAGTGGCACCATACTACTTTATCCGAAATATTATTGGATTGATCATTGTACTAAAAAAATGCATGTTATTCGGTTCAAATCCTGCACCATTAGTTTAACGAGTTGAGCATCTGTTTCCGCAGAAAAAACAGCTCTTTATTGCCAAGAAACTTACCATGCCTTTAAACGAGGGAGGCGGGTTCTTTAATATGTTTATTAATTACATAATTATTGTTGTGAAGTAAAATTTAAGAATGATTCGAATCGAGGTTAAAATCATGAATTTGGTTCGAATCAAGGCTTGAATTTCAGCTTTTTCGTGACATATTCAAACTATAGCTTTGAAAGGGAGATTTGAAATACTCAAAATATATATTTAATATATTAAAATATTATATTAATAAAAATATTAAAGCTGGCAAATGATTCACAAACTATCGAGCAAAATAATTTTGATTCGAGTTTGGCTCGAAAAAATTCTAACATATTCAAGTTCAGCTCGTATTCAATAATTCGAATACAAAATAAATATTTTTTGAGTAGACTTGTTTCATTTAAAAACCCTATGGTGGACTATGGAACGATAGATGCATATCACAACCCAATGTTATTGACTTAAGTATCTTCTTAATCCATGATATTATTAATGGATCACAATAATGACACTGATGCAGTGATAATTCTTTTCCAAACCTTCTTTTAAGTAAATTGCATGCATGATAACTCAACGATGACAATTTACTACCTCTACCCTTTCAGCGTCTCATGCTTAAGCATAATACTAATGGCGATGGATCTACCTAGGGACAAAGTCGGGATTTTATAGTTAGTCTAAATTAAATAAAAATCACAAGTTTTTTTATATAAGAACATATTGATTAAAAATTAGTACATTAGATTCATAATAATTCCAACATATTATAATATATAATATTTCAATTTAACTCAAGAATATTTCAAAAAATAAGAGTTTATAAAAAGGTAAAATGCAATCAAACAATTATAGTGATACTATGTTTTATTCTATACAAGTAATAGTAATTGTTTTACCATCATTGCTTTATCGTAGAAATGATGGAGAATTAACTTTGATTTTCTCTGTTTAGGGATCATTACTAATAAAATATATTAACATTCGTTAGTAAAAATAATTGAATATGAGCTTTCAATATTATCGATTTGATAAACGTTCACTTCCCTTTTGAAAAACTTAGTACTGTAAGCGAAAAAAAAAATTTAGACCTTTATTAAAAAAAAAGTTAAATATTATATATACACTGATGTGATATGATAGCACAATCAATTAATTGGCATGCTATGATGATGTGGAGTCCCACCAAATATGTATCTAATTATCTTAACTAGATTTTTTCTAATATATTATCAGTTGAGTTTCAGAACAATAGAGGATCTTGGACGAGATTTCGAAACAAACTGTGCAGCTCTTGTCACTTCAAATAGATCATACAAGTATCACCTTATTATTATTATATAATTATTATTTGTAAAAGTTTGTACAGAGACGTACAATATTCTTCTTTACAGTATCACCATATATTAACTAAATTATTATTATTATTGTCACACATTAAAACAAATTAAAATTTTGGACCCAAAGACATTTGTATACAGGAATGGGTCAAATGAAAGATTAGATTAGGAAATATAAGTGGTGGGAATAAGACAAACACTCAGTTGTCATTTCGATTCACATATTATACTATATATATATACTGCACCTATACATGCTACACCACAGGGCACAGTCCCTAAGCAAATTTGACTATTCTTTCTTCCATAAACTAGACAACCCTAAACGATGCCGTCTGGTACTGCCTTTGGCAAAAGTCTTCTTACAACTACAAAAGCGTGCGACCTACGTACGTACATGGGTCACAAGAATTCAGCAAAATAAAAGATATGTTGTAACACACAGAAAAAGAAAAGCTATATAATGCACGTATGTATATATTTTTTCCAACAACTATAACCATAAGGGGAATGGAAAAGGGGATGTGGTTTAAACCCAAGAGCTTGAGTTTCCATTAATCAAGTTGGTGTGAAGATCCAAAATCTCCATCAAAGGAAAGTGTCAAAGAAATCTTTCATCAAAAAAAGTATAATAATTGAGTTAAAATATTCTATCAAATGAATTTGCTTATTATTGATGGATAATACATTACAAACCCTCCAAATATCATCCTTCCAAGAAGTAAGAAATCTCAAAAGCTCTCCCAAAGGCACAAAAAAATTCAAGCAATTTTCTAAAAAATTGCTCTCAAATTCAAATACAAGTTTTGAAAATACTCACACATATAAAGACATCCAAATCCGATCTCCACCGTTTAGAATATACACTGTTTTAAGCATGCTCTTCAAATTTGATCTCAATCCAACGGTTATATTTCTGTCAATATGCTCCAAACAAAAACTGTGCAAATTCTATGCGGGAAAACATCAGCTTTTGTTTGTCCTCTATAAACCGATCCAAACGAACACAAAACCCGATCTTCGCCTTTCACAAGTTAGCTAACTCCCTTTTGAAAGTGCTAGCCAAATGTCGGCTTGATCCAACGGCTGTAATTGTCGCAAATGCTTTTTTCCTCAGACAAATTTGCAGCCTATGCAAATTTGAAAACTCCATCAAATGATAAAAAAGAGATTTGTGGTTAGCAACCCAAAATCCGTTCAAACGTGTCGAGAATCATCTTCAATTTGTAAGTGGGCTTTTGTTATGAATTCGTTTCGTTTTTTGAAAAATCATAAGTATGTTTTTAAAATTTAATCAATTATGTGAATTATATTGAAACTATGCATTTATGTTATATGGCTAATGGCTTCATGGGAGTGTTTATGTTATATGGCTCAATTGGAGCAATCATGGCTCAATGGGAGCAACAATGTTATACAACTAAATTGGAGCAATTATGTTAAATTATATTATGGTGTATTCATATCAGTTTTTGATATGATTATGATATATGTTCTGAAAAAATTATAAAAATATATTATATTGTCACATCGATCGGCCACACTTGCTGAGTGTTTAACAAAACACTCACCCACTTACTCTCCCTCCCCAGATAATGTCGAAGATAAAGAACAATACCAGTTTTGGGGATAGTGATTCCTATAAACGATATTATTCAAGATTCTGTTGTCTTTGATTTAATTAAGATTTTGCTGACGTATTTATAGTGGGGACAAGTTTTGTAAGTTTCATATTCCAATTTGTAAGAATATTTATTTTATGGAATAAATATACTTGTTTTAGTTGAATTATGTATTACGATGTTTATTGATTTTAAATTGTTATTTGAGATCAACGCCGATGTTATACACCATAATCTCAGGGCGTGACAGTTGATGTCAGCTGTGACACCCCTTACACATAAGACATACACATGAGATATATAACATATTATTTAATAGCAGCGGAACTTGCAATTTCATATCATGCAATCGAGACATTTATCATCATATAATTTACAAGGCATATAGATATATGTATGTCACAAAAATAATCAAAGTTGTATCCCTCACAACTCAACCAAAAACATATACAATATATGAGTTGAGAGAGAAGGACTAGAGTCAGCCATCCGACCTTGGATCCATGACTTGCAAAATACATAGAAACACCTTGTAGAGTCAACTTTTATTTACATCAACTGAAAAACAACATTTGCATTTGGTGAGTTGCATTATTAATGAGCATATTCAAATAATGTAGTATTTAACATCACATAGGCATATAATCCATATTCACATAAGCACATGAATATAATCACATGATTCATCATAATCTGTACATCAATTCACATGATTCGTATAAAATGAAATGATGCACATGTATGTCTGCATTGTTATTCTGTTATGAACCAACTAATATCAAGAACAATTCGTGGTCACGAGATGGCCATGGCACTCTGTACTGTATAATCCCCATGAGTTTAATGAACACTGGATCTATATTCTTTAATTCTGTAATTCTGACCATACTCAGAATGTAATAACACATGGTTCAAAGTCATTAGCGACCATAACATAGTTTTATAATCTCTTATGAATACACATGTCAAAATCATATGTATAACATCGTAGAATGATAACATCATATGGATCGTATAACATCACATCCCAACATATACATTTAAGAACTCTATTTAGTTCTTGTACGTCATATGACATTCATCACAATTCATTCACCATTCACCAATTCAAGGTACTCATATAATACAAACCACATACTCATATAAAGTTAAATGTCAAGTTATAAGGATATACTCACAATCGATACTCCTATCTCGTAGGAATCGCTTAATTCATCTTAATAGTGCCGGTATCGAAAGTAGAACCTATAAGTGCATTTCAAATGTACAACCAAACTCAATATCATATGTTTATTATGAATTAATTACAGTTATGCATGAAATGTTCATACCAAGTGCAATATTACTTTTTTACTATTCATTATTTCTCAAAGTTATAATTACATTTTTTCAATTCAATTTTGGCATAACCGTTATATGCACATGAGTTTTTATACCCACAAATTTGTATAAATTCGAAATTACAACATAATCTCAATTTTCTTGTTAAATATTATTTATTATTATTTTATCTATCACATATATAAATTTCATAATCTTTGGGTATTATTTCAAATTAAGTCATAACATAAACATAAGAAAAAGTTAAGAAAAACTACCTCAAAACGAAGGTAACGAGGCGATGATTCCAAATATGTACTTATTTATAGTTTTGACGACGTTTCAAAGTTTGAAAATCGACGAAACTACAAACCCCTTTTTCTATTCCCTATTACACATACTCACAGCATTTACACCTAGTATACCATATGAATGTGTGCAGATATGATAAAATTGGAGGCGTTTCCCGAGTTTAATTTTTATTTTTATTTTTCAAAAATTACCTAAATACCCTTCAACATATATTTCTTAAATTTAATCAATATTTTTACTTTTATTCAATATATTCTAATATATTCAATATATTATAATATATTTAATATATCTTAAAATCTACTCACTATATATATTATTATTATTATTTTTAATAATAATATATATATTCTTTTTAATATTTTTCAACTATATTCTATTTACAATATTTATACTTTCTAATGTATATATAAAATGTCACAATATATGCAAATCATGTTGTTAAATGATTTTTTATATGTTAAGATTCGTATGTATGATTATGTAAAGTTTTGGGTAATACCTGCATCACAAGCTCGGCTAATGTATGTATGTATATTTTTGTTTTTTGAACAGACGTATGTATGTATATTTTGATTGGCTCTGGATGCATGCTTTAATTTGTGCTGCTTTATTTAAGTTTCAGGACAAGACAGTGGGCATAGTATGTCCTTTTGTACAGAGATTGATCAAATGTTTGAATGGCACACTATCCAAATGTGGTTATTTGGCAGTTCCCAAATCTTAATAACTTCGGCACATTTCATTGCGTTATTATGATTTTATATCTATATATCTATATATATATATATATATATTACGACTCACTCATAGGCAGAATTTTTTGTGTGAGATCGTAGCCGGTACGGCCCACTTCATTGTGCCCGGTCTCTCATTTTTTTTACAAATTATACGTACTAGCGTTTTTTGGCAACCGATAAGTATAAATATAATTTTATATAAATTTATTTAAATTTTTATATGGTATAAAATTACACTATAAATATGTAATTATAAATATTATATGATATGATACTATTGTAATTGACAATATTATTAAGGGCCGCAATACAGACAATTTAAGAATATAGTATATTAGGATAAATTGAAATTATTAAAAGCCTCAGGGATATTCAGTCATTTTGCATGTTGGCATACTTTTTGTGATTAATAAAAGATTTAAGGGCATTTTGATAATTACATGGCTTTACCAAGAGGCCAAGTAGTTTCTCTAGCGTGCCACCTCTTTATAATATATACTAGCGGACGACGCACACGCGTTGCGTGTGTAACGTAATAAATAAATATTTTGTATTGGATATGTGTAATATTTTGCGCATCATATCACAATTTTTTAAAACCAATGAAGAGATTCTTTTTTTTTTAAACTGAAGCAGTTTTGGAACATGGATGGAGAGATGTGATTTTTTTTTTGTTTTACCTTTTTGCCCGTTAATAATAAAAAGCCAAGTAATTTGTTTGGACATATAAATAATTTGACATTGGTTTATTTATGACGGACCAAAGTAGTTATTATAAGGGGTTTACACTTTATAATATAGTATATATATATATATATATATGAACAATGTCATACTAGTAGAATTATCATAAATTAAATAAGAGGGGTATCATTATACTTGGGGGTCATCCCATAATTATTCTGGAATTAATCATTAAAATATAACACCGTAATAACAAATTGAGGAAAGATTCATGTGGCGTGGTTAAAAGTTTTCCGTTGGGATTTTATACTGTCGTGGTCTCCACCAACGACTAGAGGAAATGAAATAATTAAGTATTTAGATTCAATGTTAAATATTTCTAGAAGAAATTACAAATGTGCCGGTGACCTATTGTGTTGTCTATCTTACCCAACCCAGAGTCCTACAAAATCCAAAGGCTATGACATTTTAGTTAAATCCATTCTTTGCTAAATTTATAACTATAGTGTTCTACTATATTTTCCAAGGCATTCAATGATTTTTAATAATAATAAAATGATAATTTTTTGAACTTATGTGTTTAATATTTTAGTTTTTATAAATATATTATATTTATTTTTTAAACACATCGGCTAATTTTATGGCAGAAATTTGAAAAAACAGTATCAAACGCACCGTCATCACCCATGGATAATTCATAATTCTATCAACAAATTTAGATATGCTCCACCACCAGCAAATACCTCGAATAGATCCACTTCGGTCATAATACCGAAAATATGTATATTTTATGTATAACATTTTAGTTTTATAAAGTAAGAAGATTTTGAATACACAAATTATAAAGGTTAATTTTTTAAATTTTAAGTATGTTATTGTCGAGTTTAAATGCACACAATATACATGTACGTTAATGGAAACTGTGTATACCTTTCTCTTTTTGAAGCAATTATTGTCAAATATAGGTAGTCGTAATCATTTGTATTTTCCCTTTCCTGATGTGCATTGATTTGAATTTATAATACAATTTCTAGTAAAAATATAATTGTTTCCAACAATAACGGGTGACCCTAATTCCCCCTTTAAGTTTGTAATCGGTGGATGAAAACTTAAAGTTGGCTCCAGAGGATATGAAATAAAAATACCGTGAAATAATAGTTTTTAAACTAGACAAGAAAATTCGTAATTATTAATTATAAAAATTTCGTGGTACTTAGTTTTTTCTACTTGCTATCTATGAATGTCTCACTGTCATGCGATGTTAATTTGGTTGATACTTTGGTGGAAAGTGTGTTATCAAGAGTAGGAAATTCTCGAGTTTATGTTGGCCAATAAAGACATATAATTACAAAGGCAAGAAGTATTTTGTCCACCTGCAATAGGTAGCGAAGGGGCTACACAAACTGCAGTACGTAATTAGGTTTAATTGATGTTGTCCTTAAGAAAACCGTCATTAAAGATCAACTATTTGGATAGAACTCATCCAAAAATAGCTACTTTTACTGTTAAGATATGTATTTCTCGATTATGATTTCAATGATGCAATTGATAGCAAGTTTATAAGTGCTTGTTACAACTCAAAGAAACGCTAGTTAGTTACAAGTAAAACGTATTTTGTCATCCTCTACCTTATCCTCGGAGCCCCCCTTTGATACGTTGAGATGGTCGTTGTATTGCTAAATCACTAACCTATGTAATTTAATGAAACAAAAGAAATGATGCAACAAAGTATGCCAAAAAAGGGAAGTGTGCGTCTGAGGTTGGACCAGAAAATCCAAACAAAGATCTAATATATAAATAAAAGCAACAGTCACAGAATAGATTATGGAAAGCAACCTAGCTCAGAAATGACCATTGAATAGAAGTCACCCATTTCCACTTTTATTTCTTATTTTTTTCTTTTCTAGACACAGCGTCGATTTAGTCGCCATTGTTAAATAAATTGTTGTGTATTTAGTCATAAAAAATTTAAAAAAATGCATCTATAATTCAGGTACTTAAAAAAAAAAAACAAGTACTTTGCTGTAGATTTGCACGTCTCTCTTTAAAAATGTTGTAAAAAATATTATATAACTTAAAAAATCCAAATCGAAATTCCATATATCTTAAAATTTGTCTCAAAAGTTCCATAAATTGCCAAAAGTGATATCCATATTTAATTGATGGGAGTTAAATATTTTGGATTTTTTTTATAAAAAATATATCCTATTCACGCCATAAAGTACCCTACCATTTAAAACTCTCATGCCATTTTGATCCTATTCTCTCTCTCTCTTCTCTGAAATGTCATAGTCCAAGGCATGACTGTCATGTCGTATTCACCGTAAGATTCTATCTCCATATCCCAACGTTAATTTAATGCGAATCTTGTTATATATTCCCTATTCTTGAAATATAAATATTATTACATATTTATTTTGAGTAGATTTGAGTTTAAATTGTGTTTGGTGCCCAAAAAAATTATTTAGCTCTCTACCTAACTCAAAAAAAAAAAAATGCTAATTGTTGATGTCTCAAAAAAGATTTTTTCGATCTATATGTCTCGATTTGGATAATTCTTGATTTCGACTTTTTTATTTTTTATTTTTTATTTTTTAAAAAGAAGTCGTTAGGTAATTTGTGTGGGTTTATTAATTCTTACGATCTAAAGTTATGTGTAAGCAATATATTTGTTTTGGGTAAAGCCTAGAGATCTCCAAGTATTTCTCTCCGATTATATTTTATTTTTGCGATGTTTATCAGTTAGATATCATCATATCAGGAAATATAAAAAAGATGGATTGAATCTAAGATTTCAAATCTAATATCTAAATTCACTTCTCTTATTTGAATATTTTAAGTTTGGGTTATGTTTCTAAACATTATTTTGACATTTTACTTCAATAAGTCTGTTTGCTCTTCCCATCCGGAAAATACTTATATGGATCGAGTGTTTGTAAATATAAAAAATACATAAATATGTATGTAGTTTATATTTATAAGATCAGTTGTATAGCAATGAGACCGCTTTTCCATCCAATTATTTCAATAATTGGTGTCGTTCAAACTTCAAATAGATGACTTTATGTGAAAACGAACAACTTTATAGCAAAGCTTGTCGGTTGACCAATAGTATATCTAAAGTAGTGCAAATATTTAATTAAGGTCCCATCATAGTGAATAAGGTTGTTTTAAGAGATTTAACCATGAAGGAGAAAATTGAAACCGAGTGGATTAAGAATCTTGAATATGCCTACTTACTCAAATTTTTTGTTATGTCTCGAAACAAATTCTTATATTCACCGGTCCCCACGAGGCTTACATCACAAAGATGATTTGTTCTTTGATATTACATGCGATAATAGATCCAACCATGAGACATATTCTTATTCAATATTGAGAAATATCCATTGTTGGATGATTGGATCTACCCCACGTGATAGCCAAAAACATTTCCACAAAAAGCGTGAAGCTCCGAGTCATATTATATTAGAGAAAGTGAGGGCAGATTATGTTCAATGCATTGCATGCTTTTAAAGCAATAACAAATATTACAACAATCCTAGGAGGGCCTCTAACCGTATGTTGTAAAGCACAACAAAGAGAAGAATGTATGCCATAAAGCATCTTATTCATCTGCAAATAGCAGATAGATTGATGGTGGGGTTGGTTTTATCTTTGGAAAAATAAACGTCAAATATATATTGCCACTCTTGTTCACCGGAGAGGTGACTTTCATGTCTGCTAATATGGACTTTGAAATAAGTTGAAAATATTAAAGTTCAAATAATATTCGGTGCATTAAACCCTAAAACCTTGAAGTGAGTCATCTTTATAGTACAGATGTCGACCAATTTTTCATTATACTCTATTTGTTGTCAAAGGTCTCAATGACCCTCTAAATCACACCTCAAGTCACGTTTAAAAACTTAGTCCCCTTTTTACAACGAGTTTATTAATACACGAGGTTCCAACTCAAAATCAATTGACAATGAGTGGAGTAACTCATGTATATTATAAAGAGCTAATATATCTTCTAGTTTCTCAATGTTGGACAACTCTCAATATACTCACTCATATGTGACATTATATAAGTCAAATACGTAGATTGATAATTCGGGGGGACGGTGCACATGTGGGCGGAGTAGTCAATCACATTAAAATCATGCACTAATACCATGTTAAGAATACATGGGGTTCCAACTCAAAACCAATTGACAATTAGTAGAGTAACCCATGTATATTATAAAGAGCTAACATAATTTCTAGTTTCCCAATATATGATACCTCAAGTCACCTTTAAAAACTTAGTCTCCTTTTTACAATATTACTCGTAATTCGCTTAAAATCATAGGCATTTAAAAGTACAAGCCTAATATAATTTTGAGGTAATACATTATATGGTCTCTCTTGTTTACGCTCATTCCCGATTTAGTCTCTATTATTTGCACACACCCGATTTAGTCCCTCTAGTTTTCTAGTTTGTTACAGACCAGTCCTAAAAGTTAATACATTGTTAAACTAACGGAGAATGACTGAATCGGGTCACTTAAAACTTCAGGGACTGAATCGAGAATTGATAACAAAAAATATTTAATTTATCACAAAATTTATTTAATTTATCAAAAATGAAATAAATTTTTTTATAAATTGATGACATCTGATAGACATAATTTAATGAAAAAAAAATATATCTTACTAGCCATCGAAATATATTTGTATACCAATATGTTATTGATTTTTTTTTTTTGAGTGAAAAATGATTTTATGTATAATTTAATATATTATATTATTATTTAAATAAAATAATTTTACAAAAAATTACCAAAATTATAAATAAAATATCCATATTAATTGCTACAATAATTAAAAATTGAAAGAATTAAATCACACAATCTTTTTAATGACCTGAGTCAGTCCCTAATATTTGCATCAATTTTCGATTCAATCCCTGAAGTTTTAAGTGACCTGATTCAGTCATCTCCATTAGTTTTAATGGTGCATTTAACGGTTAGGACTAATTTGGGACAAATTAGAAAACTAGATGGACTAAATCGGGTCAGTGCAAACAAGAAGGACTAAATCAAGAATGTGTGCAAACAAGAGGGGCCATATCATGTGCTATCCCTATAATTTTTGGCCGTGTAAAAGACAGAACCATGTTTTGCTTAGGTTTCTGAGAACATTTAAAACATACTACTGGTTCTGAGATTTTTCAAAAGAAATGTCACAGAAGCATGCATGTGTATTCACATTTCATGAAAAGAATGCTCTTATAAATACGCACATGTTTAAGATCGATTTTAAGAATCAAGTGGTTAAGATGAAAGAACAATAAAGTCAAATGTATCAAAGTTGAATGTAAAAAATTTGAAGTATTTCAAACAAAAAACAGATGGACTAAGATGAATTCTGCAACTACAAGTTCTTGAGCATGCGCATATAATATACGATCTGTCGGAATTTGTGGATAATTGCTTGTTCCAGAACCACGACCTCTTTAGGTACGGTGTTGGATCATCATCTAGGATCTATTAAAAAAAGAACAATTTAATATATTTCAACAATGTTACGAACGAACCTGTGTGGACAAACAGGAGAGACTTTAAAATTTGATAATTCAATAATCGTCGCATATATGAAATAATAGTAAACTTGTTGGATAATTACCTGAATTTCTGTTCCGTTGGTATTGTATGTTCCTTTTATTGTATACTGGGCTCAGCAATGGCCATTCCGCGAACCATTCATGCATGTATTTCCATTATCTTCCAATGTAAGTGCTTCGAACTCTACTGCCAAGTCTACATGTTCTACAACTTCAGATGAGGCAGCCTCCTTGTTTGCAATCCCCACTTAGCATTTGTGCACTCGAAGGAACAAATGTACTTCTAAAATCTTCGGAACCGTGACAATTTACAACACCGTTTCCATTGACTATAACCTTGATATTTCATCCTTTTGCATTCCAGATACTCCATTTTTGACAACCTTAGCGCCTCCACATAAACTACAATTTGATGCAGCCTCTTTAAGAGGCGATTTCTTGTCCTCTGGCTCTTGTACTGTTACGATTTTATCAACGCTATTGCCATTGCCATTGCCATATACAACATTGGAACTACTAGAAGGTCCTTCATCCCTCTGCATTGCAGATACTCCATTTCCGACAACCTTAGCTCCTTAATATAAACTGCACTTTGATGCAGCTTCTTTTAGAGGCGCTTTCTTGTCCTCTGGCGCTTCTATGGCTACAATTTTACCAATGCCATTGTCATGGCCATTGAGATATACAATATTGGAACTACTAGAAGGTCCTGCATCCCTCTGCATACCAGATACTTCATTTTCGACAACCTTAGCGCCTCCACATGAACTACAATTTGATGCAGCTTGAACTTTGTTAATATAGGTTTGTTGCAAGAAACCAAAAATATATTTGGATCTATCCCTATGGATCTTAAAGCCAATGACGATGTCTCACCCATATCCTTCATATCAAAGTTCTCTAAATTATTTCAGCTCATATAGAAACTCTATTATCATTGGTTGCAAATGATATATCATCTACATACAAAACCAAGAAACAAATTTTACTCACACTAACCGTCAGGTATATACATTGATCCATTGTGTTCTCAACAAAATCAAATGAAGAGATAAACGTGATGGAATTTTAAATACCACTGACATGAGGTTTGTTTCAATCCGTATATCAATTTCTTAAGCTTGCACACCAAATGCTCACCATCACTAGGGGAGAGTAATTCAAGTTGTTTCATATAAACCTCATCTAGATCACTATTGAGAAATGTCGTTTTCACGTTCATTTGATGTAAATCCATGTTGTTTAACGTGGTTCTCTACAGTATCTGGAATTTGTCGATCATTGGGAACTACTAAATCATGATCAACTACTTGTGGAATCTCTAAGACTGGCTCATCAACACGCCTATGAACTCGAGGGCAGTTGTAAAAATCGATCGATCACTTACAATAGATGAATGAGCATCATAATGATCTTTTTCAGAACTAATGTCCTGAAATCGACCGCTATCACTGATTAAGTCATTTTTAAGAAATTTTGCATTCCTTGATTCCACAAATTTAGTGATGTGAGATGGACAGTAGAATATATACCCTTAGACTATTCCGCCTATCCAACGAAATACCAACTAATGGTCCTCGGGTCCAACTTCTTTTCATGTGGATTATAAACTCTTACCTGAGACAGACATCCCTAAATGCGTATATGTTGCAAACTCGGTTTCCAACCATTCCATAACTCAAAAGGTCTCTTAGAGACAGCCTTGGTTGGAACTCGGTTTAAGATATACGCTGATGTTTTAAGAGCTTCAGTCCACAATGACTTAGGAAGTTTATAACTACTAACATACTACGCATCATGTCTATTAATGTTCGGTTTTTTCTTTCTGCCACACCATTTTGATTCGGAGAACCAGGCATGGTGTATTGGGCAACAATCTCATGCTCCTGAAGAAACTTAGCAAACAGACGAGGTGTTTGTTCACTCTCAGTATATCTACCATAGTACTCACCACATCTATCTGATATCACGACTTTAATTTGCTTACCTCATTGTTTCTCTACTTCAGCCTTATATGCTTTAAAAGCTTCCAACGCTTCATAGTAACTATGAAACACGTAGAGATACATATATCGTGAATAAAAATAAATGAAAGAGATGAAGTATCTTTGACCATATGAATCTATATCAGGACTACAAATATCTATATGTACGATCTCTAATGTATCAGACTCCTCTTAATACTTCTTTGACATGTTGGTCTGCTTACCCTTATACGGTCCACACAAGTGTCAAAATCAATAAAATCCAAAGCATTAAGTACTTCATCATTCACCAATCTTTTAATTCTATCAATGGAAATATGTCCCGATCTCCGGTGCCACAATGTAGAGAAATTCACATTCACAACTTATATTTTAATACCAATAGTTTGTTGAGCATGCATTATAGAAGTAGTGGTATCATTTTGTAAATTTAATCGAAAAAGATAATCAGACAAAGTGTCATTTCCAAAAAACTCAGATTTATACAATAAACCGAATGATAAATCCGAAAAATTAAATGAAAATCCAAGGGCTATTACTCTTGAAGCTGAAATCAAATTTCTAGACAAAATTTGGAATATAAAAGGTCTTTTGTAAAATCAAAACGAATCCACTACTTAAAACTAATTTGCATGTCTCAACAGCCTCGACATGTGATGGCATCTTGTTTCCAGAACAGATGCTCTGCTCACGTCCCAATGGTTTCCTTAGGTTTTGCAATCCCTGCAAGGAATTGGTAACATGGATTTTTGAACAATAATCAATCCAATATCTTATGATTAACATCATTCATATTGGATCCATAACAGATAAATGAGTACCTTTACTTTTCAAACCATTGGTGGAATCTAGGACAATATTTCTTAATGTGATCTTTTTTCTTACAAAAGAAACACTTGATTTCCTTCTTAATGTCCCGCTGAATATGCATTTTGTCTTTTCCTTTACTCTTGTGCAGACATTTCTTCTTCATATGGGTGGCTACATGCACACTTTCAGGTTGCTCCATAGCCAATCGACCCTTTTTCTGAACACACATGGTCATAAGTTCATTTATTGACAATTTGTCTCTATATGTGTTTTAGGAAATCCTAAATAGACCGTATTGGTAAGGCAAAGTGTTCAGAATGTAGTGCACCAGAAAAGTATCAGTCATCTCAACCTCAAGTGTCTTAAGTTGAGCTGTTATATCCCTCATGTGCATGATATGCTCACGCACTCCCCTAATACCAGTGAGCTTCATCGATAAAAACTTCAAAATTACGGTGCATGGTAGTGCCTTATCCAAAGACTCAAATTGAGCATCAATAGCCTTCATCAAATCACGGACATTATTATGTTGAGTGAAAGAACCCCTGATCCCAGCAGAATTCTTGGTCTTTATGAACATAACATAGAGACGATTAGATCATTCTCATAAAGATCAGCATCATCTGGAATGATGGTTTCAGTAATAGCAAGTTGTTCGACTTTTCGTATAGCATAGTCAATATCCATCCAGCCTAGATGGAGAAGAATAATCTCATTCCACACTTTATAGCTATCATCTTTGAGTTCAGGAACTTCATATTTCATAGCAGATAAATTAACAGGTTGAATAACGACAATAAAATCCAGAATACATGCTTATATCACAAATTTCGAAATAATAACCAAATGACATGTTTTACCCATAATAATGACATATGAATCCCTGACATATAAATTACCCGTGGGCTAAATTTCCAATTCAAATAAATTCATACAACTTTATGATAAAATTATAGAATTATCCGATATTCTTAATATATGTGGACAAATTAAGAAGATAATGCAATATCTCATCCTAATTAATTATATTTAAGGTAACAAAATTTCCCGTGGTATAAATTACATTATATCAAGTATAATTAATTACAAATAATGCCTATTTAGGTTCATGTGATGTTAGGGAACCTAATCTATGATGTCTATTATACTTTATCTTATTCACATAATTAATGTGTAATTCAATCAATTATAACTGTTGTGGCTATATTTCAATTAAGTAAATTATACGAATTACTTAAACATCTAAATTATTCATGCATAAAAATATTTTACGCCTACATGAATTTTGGTGCATTTATACATAATAAAACACCTAAATTACACTAAAGATTGCATAAAATAATGTTTTTTTTAAAAAATAAGCAGAATTTTGAATTTTCAAAATACATCATAATCAAAGAAGGTCTTAAATTAAGAATCCCATATTCCCAAATCAGAAACCTTAATTTCAAAATCAATACCCAAATTTCATGAACCATAACCGTAACCCGAAATTAAATGAACGCCGTCGGCTCATACTCCGGCCACATCACGGCCGATCAACGTTAGCCCATCGCACCCAGTCCATGGCCGATCACCTTTGCGCCATCTCCGGCCTCCAATCCCCCAAAACAGTTATTTATTTAAATTCAATCCGTCGCGCGACTTAGGGCTCAATATTTCGGCAATTAATGACCACCTACCGTCGATCACAACCACCCCAGCCAGGGGTTGACCTAATCGATGTTATCATCGAGCCCGTGGACAGATTTGACAAAATCGAACAAAAATTTGTCGAAAATCGAAGCAAATTGGACGACATATACTACAATTTTTCGGCCACTTAGGAGGCAATTTCCGACAGCCCGTGGTCCCAACATGGTCGCACCATCATGGGTTTGCATTGTGCCACCGTAAATCGGTCGTTTATCGGCCAATTACACCATATTTCGACATTCCAAAACCCAAACCCTAGGTATAATTCATCTGATTTGGGGCTCTAAGTTTATTTCGAAAATTACATGAAAATTCATAACGCAAAATTAAAATTGTTTGAAAATAATTTTTTTAGAATTTTGTGCTGATCGAAAATCTTAAATGTGCCAAGGCAAAAGCAAAAATTGCTCTAATACCAAATGTTAGAAATTTAACATGAATACTAAATCGATTTTCAATGTACCTAAACATATGACACACAAAATCGAATATGCGAAAATAAAAATTAAAGACCAGTGTTACCTCCAGCCATTGATATGTTGTTTGACCCAGAAAAATCTGAGTAATTGATCGTCGCAAAATGACGCTTCTAAACTTTATGCAACCCTGATAGATTGTATATTTTTCTGAAGTGATTGCTTGGCTTGGAGACCATCGGCAATGTCATGTATATAAGTCTTGTCATCAAAGACTTGGTGTTTGACTAGAATTACACAACTTACAGATAGTTGATGTTATCCAGATAGTGCACAATCTTCTGGATAGCTATTATCGACATTATCTTAATAATATATTAACTAAATAATATTAAATAATATATATATAAGTAATAAGTTTTATGATGAATAGGTAATTTATAACTTTTGTCAAGACAACAATGCATTGACATAGTGGTTATCATCTATGTTTTAGTTTAAGAAATCTCAGGTTCGAGTTCTCCACCCTCCCCTTAAAATTTTAAAAAAATAAAAATAAAATAATTGATCAACAATACTAGTTTTGGGAAAATATAGCGATTTAGTAATTATGTAACATATGGCCAGATTTGAGTACAGAGAAAATGTAAATTTTTCCGATTAAATATAAAATTATAATTAAAGGTATACGATTTTTACTAATTACAATATATTATTTCTATATAAACATATATAATATATATATACACATATACTAAGTTTTCTCACTCATAGATAACCGGGAAAAACTATGAATCAGCATAAAACTATGAATGTAAGATTTTGCAAATTATTGAGTACATTTCTTTTCCAGTTGCGATGGGCTAAAGCCTAAAAGTGGGTTTAATTTTCAAAAGAAAAAAAAAATTAAAAATTCAAAAGGACATAGATTCATGAATTGTGTTAATATAAGCCCGTTTAAGATTTAACTTTAATTTCGAACGAAAAACCACCTTAATATAGTATAATCCAAAAACAAAAACATTCTAGCAAGATACTAATTAAAATTTTATTATGATTGTGTCAATATATTTTTATCGTTCCATCAGTAGGTTATCCTGATTTTTCATTTTTTTTTTTGTAAATAGAACAAATAATCGTTTTCATCCCAATAAAATCGTGGTTTAAACTTTTGAATTAATTGTAAGATAGTTTAAACACCATATTTCGACCTCTTTCACATGAGAAATAATTATTGTTTTCCACTGACAAAAACAACATACAAACTAATTAATAATACACATATTATTTGTGCTACATCATTTTATTAATTGTTTAGGTATGCTAAAGTATATGATCAAATATTTGTCATTTTACCAAAAGTTTTAATTGATGGTAAGGTGTAAATCAAATCTTTAAATCGTCATCAAGCACTACATTTCGAGCGTTCACCTATCATAGACATTTCTTGCAAATTAACTGGTACGCCCCATGAGACTGGTACTGATGACACATGTATTGCCTTCCAAATAAAAAGTTCAAAAAAAAAAACTTGCTTGGATGTAGATTTAAAATAACCAGTCTTTTATTCCATAAATATTAAAATTGTTCTTTACAACTGAACTGATGATTGTAGAGGACTTGGAGAAAACTTTGTAATTTTCTCTTGTCCCTTTAATTGGTATAGATCCCAGTCCTCTAATAAAATGAGGAAAACTGATTACATAGAACTTAAAAATAAGATACATCGGAAGCTTTAAATAGGACTGAAATAATACATCAATTGACACTTCAATATCAGCAGCAGTTTACCAACCACAGAATAGTAATATTCATCATTTTCAATCTCCGATTCACTTTTATCTAGGGAGGACATAAGGGATGATGTTTGGACAAACATTCAACAACAAGGGTCAATCGAATATCTTAAAAACATACATATATTCATAATTTTATAACACGACAGATTTTGGAATATATATCAGAACTTAACATAGTAGATTTCGAATCATAACAGAACATCTATATCATATCCAAAATGCACATAACTTAAACATGGATACATTAATATCAAGAATTTAGAGGTGTTTATATGGATTTAAGTATATGTGGCATTTTACTCCGCAGATTCAAGATGTGACCACCATATACGTAGCACTTTGCTTCTAAACTCATATTTTTTTGATTGTCTCGAATTTTGAGAAATTACGTAGCTTATATTCGACCTGAATTTCAACACATACGTGTATCTTTAAAACTGAAACTGGAAGTAATGTACACTTACCGAATTTCAGAAGTTCGAAAAAATTGATGAAGAAAGCTCCAAAGTTGGGTCGTCCTCATCACTGAAGATGGTTGCTAGTAATGTGCAAAAATGTGCAGAGTTTGGCATATTTTCGAGTTCTCTTTTATGTGATTTACAGAGAAACTTGGCTGGTATTTATAGGGATAAAGATTGACGGTTACAACACCATTAACACCCACTAACCCATGATCTCAGATAATTACATCCCATTAAAGCCCAAGGTATGTGACTATTATGATTATGTAACTGACGCTTAGTGGGTTTGACTTGGTCTTAGGACTGGTCTAGATAAATAGAGCCTGACGAAATCACGTAGGTAGAGCTGATGACATTGTGTAAGTATAGCCGATTGAAAAGTATAGATGGAGTTTGTAGGCTGCTTCGCAGATTGAGCTGATGAACTTCCTTCATAAGTTGAGCTGATGGAAGTTGAGCATAGGTTGAGCATATGATAAGTTGTGCTTATGGTTATCTTCATTGTTTGAACCGACTCAGCTTGCCATAAATTGAGCTGATAGAAATGAATCTGTTAAGTTGATTTTTAGCTGCAAATTTCGATCTTCACATCAACAATCCATCTCTCATAATTGCACTATTGCAAGTCATGGAAATAGTTCACGTGGCCTTGACTATAACTGATGACAACATTGTAATTCGAATATTCTAAATTATACAAAAGTACAAGTGACACGTTTCAAACAATCGTATAGGATGAGCAAATATTACATCTCATCATATGGATGTAATATTAAAATATTATTGATTACTAACAGATTCGAAATTCAATGCATCATCTGAATTATATAAATAATGTACAATAATAAATAAAGAATATGCAATATTTAAATAATATTCATCATCATTATTATTAAACAATAACAATAATAGTAATAGTAATAACACGAATAATAATAAACAACGGACCATATAAATTCAATTTCAATATAACCTTGATATTCGTTAGATAGCGTAGAAGAAGAATTCGTTAGATCCCTTATCAAGATTTGACACGTGCTATGAGATCTGAAGAAAAGAAACTGACACGTGCACCCACGTATATACTTTCTCGTCTTTTGAATTTTGATTCTCGGCTCGACATTTTAATTTGTACCTTCAAAACTTTAAGTTGGAACGTCTTTTCTGACTTGAAACCGAGGAAAAAGGGTATTTATATAATCGATAAATTAATAAATATTAATTTATAGTTTAATTTATTAACTATTAACTAATACATTATTTAACACATCTGTTGCTAATAATAATCCATATGAATTTATTATTATTATATTATGATATGAAAATGAGGAAGAGTAGTAAAATTTGAAAAATGGGAAGAAAAATTTCATACGGAAACAAATAAAAGCGATGGTAGTCCAGGATAAAAAGCCAAAATAATTATTATTAAATTAAAGATACAAAAGAAGGGTAGTTTTCAATGACTAAATCCTAAGAAAACAGACCATCCAAACAACACCTAACAGTAACACCACCCATCATTGTAGAAAAAGTTTGATAAATCCACCAACTCGAATAAGATTCTTTTTTTGACTAATAATATTCAGTATTTCGAATTGTACAATAATATTATATTATATATAGCAAGTTTCGCATATCCACCAAGAAAAACTTATTATTATTATTATTTTTTAAGGTAAAAAAAATAAAATTCATCGGAATGTTATTTATATAATAAAAAAATTTGTTCGTAAATTTCATTATTATTTTTTATTCTGCGTCACCCTCCCATTTTTTTAAATTAAAATATTAAACTTCCCCCATTTATATTGTAGTAGATCCAATACCAATCAAGTTTAACCAAGAAAAAAAATGGATTTGTTAATTTGATATACGTGGGACTTGCTTAAAGCTTACTCTTCCCCGCCTCTCATGAATTATTTGTCCATATTTGGGTTTTTAATTATTATTTTGTTTTCTTAGTGGATTATGAGGTATTAAAACCAAAGCATGATTCTCATCTCTCTCACACTAACCAGCCAAATCGCATTAGTTCAAAAAATTTGATCTGATTAGTTCGAGTAACCAGTATCATATTCTTACAAATATCCGCCACTTAGTTTGGTTTTCTTAACTAAATAATATTCTGCTAAAACAGGGATCTCCCTTTTAAACAATAATGGGATGGATCATCCATAAAATAGCTGTCATTCCTATAGTTGTTAATGGATTGAGAAAAATTGTAGTTTATCTCCCTTATAATTTGGTATAAAGTGCATAGCAGATAAGATATTCGTTATTTTTTTTTAAACTATGGGGGAATTTGTAATTGTTGAGGTCAAAAAATAATCTAATGCATATTTTATTCGGTTATTTTGATAATTTTGTTTGGTTTTCTTAATAATCGGGTCCGGCTATTGATAGAATGGGTAATTAGTATTTTTTTTCAAAAAAAATAATGATTTAGTCAGTTCGATTAGTTTGAAAATAGATCTGGTTACTTTAAAGTTTGGTTGGTTCAATTCCAAGCAAATGCTGATCGGCCAGATATCATGTGTGGGTGGATTCACTGAGGATGTTCACTTTAGCTGTCATCTTTTCGATGAAAACAATATTGAACTTAATGCGTTATTCTTCAATTTATTTTTTGTTATCTTCATTAATTTTAGCTTCCAATATATATAATTGATTTAACTTTTAAGTCAATATTTCTCATCGAACGGTTCTCTGTAGACCGTAGCAAATATTTTATATACTGATGTTCTCTCTCGATTTATCATGGTTATTTCGTTATGAAAATCATTTAGTTTTTGGTTGCTTTAATCAAGAATTATTTTTATTTTGTTGCATCTAAATATTTTAATTTATAAAATATTTAGACGCTTTGTGTGAATTGTGATATTTAAACCTATAAAAAAATATTGGTTTCCTCTATATGTTGTGTGTCTCTACTCTCTATATATACGGCGTGATCAGTTATAAGTTCAATTTCATTTCATTTCATTTCATTTCATTTTCGAACCAATTGCCTTACTTCGCAATTGATAATTATATTTGGTTATTCTCATGGGAAAAAATAGAAACAGAAAACGGCAACAATATATTCAAATGATAAACTCTGTATATACATAGTAGGGTAAAACTAATAAAGACTTCTAAAAAATGGAAGTAAAAGACTTTAATTACAAATAATTGACTAAGGTTTAGCCAAAAACAAACCATTTTTTTCTCAAACCAGTCCCAAAATTCATTTCTTCCAATACTATATTTAATTCGAGAGAGAGAGAGAGGGTTCTCACGCATGTTTAATAGTGCTAGTTCTTTATTATTAAGCAGATATTAGTTATGTCATGTAATCAAAGAGTGGTGGTAAAATTGTTCCCCATTAATGGACGTAAAGTTATTGCATGGGCATGCAGAGGAATTCAGATGCTGCTGAAGCTCACGGACGAGCAGTACTTGCCGTATATCCCACAGTCTTTGCCTGAGCATCGCCGATTCCGACCGGAGGTAATCAGTTTGCCGGCGGACCAATTGGTTCTGGTGCACCACTAAACTCAGACGGTTTATTGTCTCCCGGTTCACGACCTTAAGCCGTTTCACTTGGTTCCTGAGGTTGTCCAAGTGTTTTTGTTTTCGCATACGGGAGCGTCGGGCCGATTCGCGGTTCGATATCATGCGTCTATGCTTTCGGTCGTCTATTCTTGAGTTTTTAGAAGTAATTTGATTCGGTTCTGGAGAAACATAGTTCGGGGTGGTTAAGGCTGGGCCGTGGTTGTATGAACCGGAGTTGGAACTCGCTGGTTCGTTTAACTGAGGAGAAGGTGTGTGAAAGAGAAATGGCGGTTCTTGGTCATTATAATTCCAAGGGAATAGATTTTCGAGGGATGGAAAGGAGGATAGCATGGCGGGGGATGTAGATAAGATGTAGAGAGAAGAGAGAAGGGGAAAAGGGAAGAATGTAAGCCTAGGAAGGCGGTATTTATTGGGGGAAATCTGGGGATAGTTTAGTCATTCAACTTTGTCTAGCTTTCGAGTCATGAACCACTAATGGTATGGTGCTTACGTCAGCGTGTGGGTCGTTATGTAAGCTTAGTTCTGAAGAAAAACAAGTGGGATCGTTCCGGACACGTGTCGGTATTCGGTGTAGGAAGATTTGTCGTTTAATATATGGGTTTGGGACCACGAATATAGTTGGTCTGGATCCATATATAAATATACATACATTTTTGTTAATTATGATTTGACAAATTATAATTGAATATTTTATGTGTATTGATATATGAGCAGATGTCCACCCGATCCAAGTAGAAATTCCAATTTAGTTAGTCGTGGCTTTTGAGCCTCTAATAATTCTTGTTTTTTTTAAAAAAAAATAATAATAAAAAGAGTAAATTAAATTAAATATTCTTTTCTTTTTTAAGCATCAAACGTACGTAGATAGGTTATAGGAAGACGGCAGCATAACAAGTGTATTTAATATTAATGGTAAACGGCATTATCATATCAATCATTTCGAATTTAATTTATGTTCTTAATTGAATTTTGCCTATAATATTTTAAATAATTAAAAATCATTATTTTATTACAATTAATGTTGTTGATTCACGACAATGATCGAGTCACCTACCTTATCAAGTGTCTTTTACACTAATGTACTTTGGGAAAACTAACTACTTCGCGAAAATTAAAACTAAATAAAATAGGAGATGTGTGTGTATTTTTTCTAAGCAAAATAGGTCTATTAATTAATTTAAAACAATACGTAGAACAGAATGTCTGAAATATATTTCAATATAGTTTAAAATTTTCTTTGTAATATGATTACATTCACCCTGATATCCGCTAAAAATCTACAACAATGGGTTTAGAAGCCATGACCTTCTCCCAAAATCCGCTAAAAATCATTAATTTTTTTTTGTAAATTCGTGCTTTTTGTATTCCTTCCCCACTTTGATTGATCAAGAATCGCAAAGGTTCATGCATGGATTCCTCTCATAATATGTTTGGCTCATCTTTCCGGAGCAAGAATCTTCAAGACAAAAGGGTGTAATTTGAAATGGTCAGAATGTTGCATCCTTTTTATAATTGTTCAATTTCATTGATTTTTTAGACACTTTTCCGGCACAATCAACGCATGTTCCTCCATCTCTGTTAACTGTCATTTATGTCTAAGGTCTTCTTTTGTTGTTTGATCAATTGAGCCGAACAGGTAC
This sequence comes from Haberlea rhodopensis, assembly GCA_907163345.1. Taxonomy (NCBI): domain Eukaryota; kingdom Viridiplantae; phylum Streptophyta; class Magnoliopsida; order Lamiales; family Gesneriaceae; genus Haberlea; species Haberlea rhodopensis. The sequence continues at coordinate 22,218,962 of CAJQUN010000002.1, forward strand.
CTCCTTTGCTCGGATATTTCATGTTCGACACTAATATGAGATGTTAAGACATATTCATCTTATGACATCAGCTGGATTCAATAATAATTATAAAAACATTCTTTATGTAAAAAACTTAGTAAAAATTAATAAATAGGTCACAGAGGAAAAAAAGATTAGATCGAATCTAAAGTGAAAAGGAAAGAAAAAGAGAAGAATGACGAGTTATCAGCTTTAAGACTTTTCTGAACTTCCACTTTATTTGCTCGTCACCAGTCATCGAGATGAATTTGATGGTCATTTTCTTTCAACCAATATTTTTAATTTTTTAAATATATAAACTTTACTGTTAGAATTTTAAAGTTCTGATATTGTAAAAAGATATACTAATAACAATTATATATTTCAACACGCTCTCCATTCATGGGTCTAAAATTTTAAATCCGTGTGAGTTATTGTTGTAGGGTGTGTTTAGTTATATTGTTCTTTGTAGTTGTTGTAAGTTGTACTTTGTTTACCTTTGTGGTGGTGGTCACGGACCCACGGGTTTCTAATTTTGTTTTGTTGGCTTGAGCTTTCTTTGTAATGATCTTGTATTGCCGTTGACTTATATTTGTGATTGATTATAACTCTCAAAAATATGAATTGGCAAAAACATGTTCATAAAATATAAAGCGGATCAACTGAGGGTTTGATATTTTTGAAAAATGTTAAACTGTTTTAGAGAAAAAAATATAGATTTCGGATGCTTGTTTTATTTGTCTAAGTTATCGTTTCTCTAAAAAATATATGTAAAATCACAACTAGAGAAGTAAGTCATCAGATATTTTGACTGCTTTAAGTTGAATGAAGTTCATTAAGCTACTTTTTTCTTTCTAAAACAACATAAAAGTACTTTAAATAAGCATTTATATACATACCCTAAATCCATAAGGTTTCAAACTTTTGATATTTATTATGATATTATAGGTAAAACTATTTATTTCAAAATCTTCACAATTGTATGTTTATATTATAGTTTGAATTGCATTATTATTTTTATCTAAAAATCTCCATTTAATCCACGTACCTCAGGCAAGCCACATGATTTTGAATTGTAAACATTTGATCACTTTCTCATTCACTAAAGTTGTTAGAATTATTTGGGCACTACCAATTTCCCAACATGGGCGGCACCAAGTTAATGTTGCCATTTGTACGACATTTCTCACATGTAATATTAAAGTAATCGATTTATTGTATTGGGGACTTGGTCAATATATATCTTTTCTTTTTAGATTAACTTTCTTAAAAAAAAATGACTGGCATACATTATACAATGAATTTAATGAAATCAATCTTTACAAGTAACTTGATTCTACAGCTTGTCTACAATCAAATGACCTCAAAAAAATCATGTCCATATGTTTAATACTTGGGCAAAAATTGATTGTAAAGGATTTACGATTATAAAAATATATATTTGGCAAAATATATTCAGCTTGACTAAATATTTATTGGAGAAGCACTTGGTTAGTAATATATAGTGGGAAACAAACATAGATTATGCGTTTACACATGCTTAAGGCTGTTTAACAAATTGGTAAAACTAGTATTTAACAAATTATAGTTTAATTATGTTTCATATTTAGAACTTAAATTTAGATAGTTAAAACATGTCAAGAGCAAGGTTGATTACTGTAGAATTCATGGCTATGGTATTTTCTACATCAACGCGATTTTGAATCCGAAAATGCGCTCCTGTTGGCCTGGAGCATGCAAATGGAGCAAAGAATAATCTTCCAAAAGCTGGTAAAGATGGTCTTGTGATTCTCACTAAAGCCCAGATTGATGCAGAGCTGGAAAAGATGAAGAGCAAGACTGCTAAAGAGGCTGTTTCAGCTGCTGCACAAGCTTGCAGAAGCAGAAGCTGAGGCTGCTATCATGAAACAGAGGAGGCTGAGGCACCGTGTTGCTGATGCAGCTCAGAAGGCGCTGAATTGTGACATTATCTGTACTTCGTAAGTCAATACTTGAATTTGAGTACTTTCAAATACACTTTATATGCTATCATAAACTTAATTCATAGCATGCATGATTTCGGGCCTGAGTTGCACTGTTCAATAACACATTTGAAGGAGCTTTCTAAAATCATGCTGGCATGAGTATTAGTTCAAATGTTCAAAGGGTCGATCGATATCTGATTCTCAGAACTGAACTCAATATATGGCCTTTTTAGAATATGACCAGCTTCGGGTTCTACTATTAGTTTAAATAATTCGTAAATTTGTTTCCCTGGTCATGAAACCTGTATTTCTCAGAAAATTTAATATTCTGTGCGACATACAGTCTGTATCGAATACAACTGTTGGTATATTCTGGCTTGCATGTTAACCCGGAGAGGCCTTTTCTTTATCTTCATGTGCAGAATCAAGTGGCAAAAATTACTGATTGCATTTCCAAGATGAGGCAGTCTTAGTCCATTCAGTGAAGTCTTGAGATTACTGCGCTAGTCGTTTGCGACCATGTTGCTACAATTTAAATGTTGTGTTTTCTTAACTCTTAATCAAGATTCTTTGTACAATTGCATTCAAGATTCTAATCTAATGCACAGATGCTGCACGATCAACCATCAATTTATGCAACTCAATTCACCCTTATTCAATCGAATGCAATCTTTGTACAGACAATGAACTTGTGCATGTGCTTGACGGGTTTATGGTCGTCAATTTTTGAAGAAGAATGCAATGAACGAATCAGATACATTAATCGAACAATCACAGCAAGAAAATATCAATGAATAAACCAACACAAACCAAAATCAGAATATCAAAGTGAAGCAAAAAGAAAAGAACGACACAGATTTACGTAGTTCGGCCAATAACGCATACTTCCACGAGAGTCGATGATATTGATTATCTTCAATCAAGAATCCACCATACAATTCTCCAGAATTCACATCTAAACACTCTTATGTATTACAATGTCTTAGACTTCACAAATTCACTCCAGAACTGAATTCAATCTTCTTGATTCCTTCGGCCCTCACTCCTCTGTGTTCTCAACTGATTGTTTTCAAATCTGATCTCCCCTCCCTTGTACTTGCACTCTAATCAGGTATTTATAGCTCCACAATAGTCACCTATTATAGCAAGTACCCGGTTGTCTCATTCATTCGAAAACCAAACATCATTGCAGCATAAAAGCAATTGCAACTGCACCACAGAAAAGCAGTTGCTGGACCCGAGCTCTTCAACAATAATTCCTGATTGAATAAATTGATAATTCCTAACAATCTCCACCTTATCAACTTATCCAATACATCGTACCATTGACTCCAATTTCCTTATTTCTAAGGCACCTCCACACTGGTTCTTTTAACCATCCTCAAACAAGTTTCGGTTTTTCCAAATGGCTCCACCTCAATGACCATGTCCATAAGATTATTCCCAGCTTTCACTCCCTCAGAGTTCGCATCAATACTTGGCTTTAATCTTTCACCAATGGTCCTTGATTTCTTCCTATTCATTGTATACCATTCAAGGGAATTCCTCGCTGACACATTGCAAACAAAAGCTGAACATAACTCCTCTTCTTGCAAACTGAAGGACATGTATAATTCCTTCCAGTAAAGTGACATCTTCCATGTTTGCTCGTCCACCTTTCCCTTTTTCTTCTATGTTAAGGACCTTGTCCAAGATATCAAGCTCATCCACTTTAATCTGAGATTTATGTGCTAATGGAACATAATCACTCAAAATTTTCAGGTGGTTTCTGGATTCCTTCGTGCACTTCACTAGCTTACTGGAATATTAAAGGATATAGTGCACCTTTGGGAGTAAAGCCTCGCTTCCTTTGCTCACAATCAGTATCAGATTCTTCAACTGTAGGTCTTGGTGGCTCCACCTTTACCCTTGTATCTCTATCATTATACACAGAGTCTTGCTTTGAGTTTCCATGTAGAATGTAAAGTCCATTTCTTATTTTTCCTTCCATCTTCCAGTCCCTTATGTACTGTCATGGTGCCATTCTTGGCTCTGAAAGAGCACCCATGACGATCTAGAGATCTCAAAGAAATCATATTCCTTTTGAGCTTAGGTATATAGCGAACATCACCAAGAACTACATTTGATCCATTGTTAAATTTCAATCTGACATTTTTAATTCCATGCACATCGCAAGTCTTGTTGTTTCCCAAGAACACTCGTCCACCTTCCATTGATTTGAACGATTCAAACCAGCCTCTATTTGCCGTCATGTGAAACGTGCAACCACTATCCATAACCCAATCACAATCTGTTTTCATCTTGGTTGTTGTCATACACAGTACCTCTGCACCATCATAATTTTCATGCACCACAGCGGCGGCGTCCCCCTGCTCCTTTGGCTTCTCCGGTTCTTTCTTGAGTTCAGGACAGTTTCTTCTATAATGTCCTTCCTTGTGGCACTGAAAACACTTTACTCTCCTAATTTTTGACTTAGGTTTTTCCTTGTTTTTACCACAAGTTTCACAATGACCAGTCCTTTCTCTTGAAAACAAACCAGCCCTCGTATCTTTGAACTCATTCCATCTTCTCTTCGGTTTCTTTTGATTTTAGAGCTCTTTGTGTCTTTGTATGTGATCCAAAGATAAAGTCTCTTTAACATACTTCATCGTATCCACAAAAACAGTGTATGATTTCGGGTGTGAATTCAATAGTATGATAGCCTTATCTTCATCTTCAATCTTGATGCAAATATTTTCTAAGTCAATGAGAATTTTATTGTAGTCATCAAGATTCTCGCTTAAAGACCTAGACTCAACCATCTTAAATCCAAACAGTTTCGCCTTCAAATACACCATGTCTTGTAGGGACTTAGTCATGTAAAGAGATTCAAGTTTGGCCCACAAACCCACTGTCGTGTCTTCGGATGAACCTTCCCGGAGCTCCTTGTCATCCAAATGAAGCGTGAGTGTGCTGAAAGCTAATTCCATCATCTCGCTCTTTTGTTCATCATTCAATGATTCTGGCAGTGACTTCAAACCACCAAGAGCTTTCGCAACTTTCTGTTGAACGAGGATTGCATACATTCTACGCCTCCATAGTCCGAAATCTCCTTGTGCAACTTCTATCTTAGTAGTCATGTTTCTTGATCAAGATTCAGTCAAGAAAGGAAACAAGAAACATAATCTTGAATGCGATTCCCACAGACAAAGCCAATTGTTGTGTTTCTTGACTTAACTCTTAATCAAGATTCTTTGTACAATTGCATTCAAGATTCTAATCTAATGCACAGATGATGCACGATCAACCATCTTTTATGCAACTCAATTCACCCTTGTTCAATCGAATATAATCTTTGTACAGACAATGAACTTGTGCATGTGCTTCATGAGTTTATGGCGCCAAATTTGGAAGATGAATGCAATGAACAAATCATATACATTAATCGAACAATCACAACAAGAAAATATCAATGAATAAACCAACACAAACCAAAATCAGAATATCGAAGTGAAGCAAAAAGAAAAGAACGACACCGATTTACGTGGTTCGGCCAATAACGCCTACTTCCACGGGAGTCAATGATATTGATTATCTTCAATCAAGAATCCACCATACAATGCTCCAGAATTCACATCTAAACATTCTTATGTATTACAATGTATTAGACTTCACAAATTCTCTTCAGAACTGAATTCAATCTTCTTGATTCCCTCGGCCCTCACTCTTCTGTGTTCACAACTGATGGTTTTCAAATATGATCTCCCCTCCCTTGTACTTGCACTCTAATAAGGTATTTATAGCTCCACAATAGTCACCTATTATAGCAAGTACCCGGTTGTCTCATTCATTCGAAAACCAAAGAGCATTTGAACAGAAAAGCAGTTGCAACTGCACCACAGAAAAGCAGTTGTTGGACCCGAGCTCTTCAACAATAATTCCTGAATGAATAAATTGATAATTCCTAACAGTAAACAAGTTGTAGAAATGTAAATCCAAATTACATTTGTCCTGTAAATAGTTTGTGTTCATGAAATGTATCTTACCTAGGTTGATATTAGAGTACCTTGTTTGTCTTGTATTATTGTTAGAGCTGAATGACACTTCAAACCGTGATAAAGCATTCCTTTCATTCATAATATTAGCTATTCTTTGTCTGCAGTACGGATTGATAGAATATAAAGAGCTATTTCTGTCTGCAGAATGGTTTGATCAAATAAAAAGAGCTATACACAGCCCAGTTTGTTTGCCTTTGAACTCTTTGCAATCTGATAATTGGCAAGTGATATTTGAATAATAATGTTCTAATGCTGCTTCCTACTGGTTTGGAAACTTTGTCCAAAGAGCTTGAATTATGAATAGTGGCAGAGTTGCTTTATTTTTGGCATTAAATTTCCACACGAAATTTGAAGCCTAAACAACTTAGTTTAAAACTAGGAAAATGGTAACGGTTAAATGTTTCATCAAATGATATGAATTTATTTGCATATGGTAACTGTTGGTTCAACAGCTCTCAAAATCTCAGCTTCCCAATACTCGGAAGATAAATATGACTGTGGTTTATGTTATGGGAAATTTAGAAGAACAAAACCAAGGCCCAAGTGAAGAAGCCCAAGCACAAACCCATATGAAAAAGCCCAAAGCATTCAAGTTTTATCAGAGGATCTAAAAGCAGATGACGTGAGGAGAGAGGAGAATATTGTAGTTAGAGGAACGGTTAGTTTGTTATAGCATTGGGAATAAATAGAGGGAAGGGGAATGGGAAAGGCAGACTAGATTTTGAGTGAGAATTAGCAGGCTGAGGCTTAGGCAAGAAGTTCATCTTCTTGAGTAAAAGTTAGCAAGAGAGTTATCGCATTTCCATTTAAGTTTTCATTGTATCTTCATTTCAGTTTTGCTCAATTCAATATAAAGAAAATATCCCAAAAATATTGTGTGTTTCTGTGAAAATCATTGTCGCTCCTAACAGTTTAGTACTGAAAAACAAACCTACTCGAGAATGACTGGTTAGATAAATCTGCTGCTGTTGGGCAGAATACAAAAGTAGGATAATTCTATAATAGCTATCTTTCCGTACAGGACATTCACATATTGAGCAACATAGATTACCATGAAAAACCAAAATACATTGCGTACCTTATGATTTATGATGTTCTTGGATGTTCTAAAAGAGTCAAAACGTAATAAAGATAGAACGACTGGATATTACGCTATGGCTCCCAATCATCACGGAAAACAACTGATTCACAAATATAAACTGATTGAACAGGAAAACCAAATAACAGACCATATTCATGGCAATAAAACAATTTCACGATCCAAAATTATCGAATAAGTAAATGTATCATTACAGTATCAGGAAAAAAAACCCAAGATTCGATATTTAACCACCAAAGGGATTCGATATATATTTCACCTGCTCTCTTGAAGGAATTGATGATAAAAAAATGGACACATCAAATTCCCAAAAAAATTCATTTTATTTACCAAACAGAATCCATCTCATTCAACATTAGCAACACAACAAATGAAAACCTTAATGTCGAAAATGGAAAAAAATGAAATCCTCTTACTTCATTCCAGTACCACAGTGGCACTAACTTCTTTGAGCTTCTCCACAATCTTCTCCGCCTCCTCTTTAGTAAGCCCCTTCTTAACCACCACCGGGGACTTCTCCACCAAATCCTTAGCCTCCTTAAGACCCAAATCAGTAAACCCTCTAATCTCCTTAATCACCTTAAGCTTTGCCGCCGGGTCGAATTTCTCCAATTTCACATCGAATGATGTTTTCTCTTTAGCGGCATTGGTGGCGGTTGACGATCCAGAAGGGACCGCTGAAGGGGACTGCAGTCCGGAGGCGGACGTCGCCTGACCGTATCGATGTAGGCCCATTTTGTGGCGTAAAAGGATGACGTAATCATGACGCTCAATATTGTTGAGGTCCAAGAGCTCGTCGGCAATTCGTTCGAGCTTTTGGGTCCGTAACTGTGTCGCGGTGCAGAGGGTAGGGCAAAGGAGTGTTCGGGCAATGGAATTGGAAGGTATTTTCGAGATGGAGGACATAATAGGTGTTGGAGTTGTCTGTTAGAGTTGCATCTGAAAAAAAAATTGGAGTGATAGGAGAAAATAATTGGGATTTAGGGTTTTAATAAGAGGGAAGGAGGAGGAAGAAGCAGCTTTGTATTGTAACTCGATGCACCATATCGAAATTGTATTTTACCGTTTATTTGAAAAATAAGTTTTGTGCTTTATTTTAAATATATATATATATATATATATATATATATATATATAAATCAAGTTTAGGATAACTTATATTGTACGTTAATAAAGTTTTTTGAGAAAATTTCAAGATATTTATAAATGTGATTAAATTTATGAAATTATATAATATAATATGATAAAAAGAACTTGATATGAATTTATATGCTATAGCAAATATTTCGCTCGAGTTACAACCTCTACATACATATGTGGGATTTCTTTTTCGGAATTAACCTTTTTAAAATATATGTATGTATATATATATATCAAATGTAACAATTGCATAGTGGCTCCTCTACCATCACCGACACAACAGTTCACTCAAAACGATGTTCAAGAGAATATAGGACCAGGCATATACTAATGCAATAACCAATATATGCTTGAGCAAAAACCATGCTCTTCTCAATAAATGATGGAACGAGGAAATTAAAGGTTCGGAATGTGGGGAGAAGACACGTCGGAAAATGATATTAGGAGGATTATTAGCCAGTTCTACCCTAAGTTTTATGAAGTAACTCATCAAACGTTTAGAGTGGCAAATTGTACAAATTTCATTCGGTGATGAAAAGGTTACTATAGAAACGTTAACAGTATCCAATATTGTTACTTTTAAATACAGACGCCAATCCCTATCAAGGGCGGCTGGAGCAATCACCCGCCCATTTGTGTGAGGACCTGAGTTTGCCATACTAACAACACCCCTTCCCAGAATGAAGTAACTTGGAGTCAAGTTTTATCTTTGAAGGGCTTTCCCAATATCGACTCGCCTCCTCTCCCAGTCCCAGTAGGATCACCACCCTGAATCATGAAGTTCCTGCTCATTGGGTGCAGCATTAATTAACACCGAGTCCTAAGACTCCTAACTGGTAAACAAAATTTTGAAGTGTTGTTAAATAATTATTTCAAGTACCTAATATTTCTGTGAAAAACTACTCCATTATAATAACCACGTTCACAAAGAGTGATGAAGTTCTCGCATGTCCTTGGATTAATATCACAATGCAGCTCAATGTTAAAATAACCATGTGAAGTTCGAAGCCGGACGTAACCTTTCTTCTTTGGATTTTTCTCAACTGTAATATATTCATACTCATTTTGAGTCACAGGATCATAAGAGGTAGAGGTGAAAAATTGTGAAGCAGCGCCACTTGTGAAGCGGGACCTGCAAGATTTCAAAGAAGTATAATGAATCATTAAATTAATCATACCTCGTCTAGAGAAAGTACGAGTAAATAACTACATAAGAGGATGAGCAAGTCAAAGTAATGGTGCTCTATTAATACTAAGAAATATTAAATAATGAACCTCATCAACAAAGGAGGGAGAAAATAAACTTTTTACAATATCTGATTATCGACGAACAATCAAGTAAAAGCTCAACATAGAATGTTTGATAGTAACAACATTGCTCATACATAAAATACATGGAGATCCTAGCCAATTATGTATAACAAAGATGAAAAACAAAATCTATTATCTTTTACCTTATATTCTAATTTCCTGATTCACAACATTGTCAGGTGCAATAGTCACTAGACCGTATGATCCTTCCATTCTTCTTTATTATAACATTCTAGCAATTTTTTTTTTCTTTTCATATTATCACTAAAAGGAGAAAATACAAGTTACAACTTCAGGAAAGTGAAAAGAAATACATGTTATTACATGTTTACATATGAATAAATAAGAAGAGGAAGCAACTTAAAAATAAAAAAGTAAGAATCCAGACAGTAAGCACATCTAAAGAACCCAATTGTTTCCCGCACAAAACTTTAGATTTAGAGCACATAAATTCATTTTTGTGCAAAGAGAAAACAATATACAGAATTCTCAAAATCCAAAAACTAACCATTTTTTGCATTTACTGGTGTCCTCTCACCGTGCATTGCTATTCGAGCAGTGGTTTTAGCACTAGCATCGGATTTTGCAGCAGCGGCACTTCTTCCATGGACTGCAGCAGAAGCAGCATCTACAATACTGTAAGTTTGCTTGGGCATCTCATCGCTCTTTGAGCCAGTGTCATCCTTGATACGTGATCTTGCAGCTAAATGGCAGCAAGAGCCCCAGCTCTTTCATTTTTCGCTTTGTTTCCACCGCCGCCATGTAATGCAATTTCCTTTGCTTTCTCAGTTCCAAGTTCTTTAAAAAATTGTTTGATATCCCCATTAATGTTTATGCTATAAGACGGATCAGATTCCATTTTCTTCAGTTCTCCCACCAAAGAACATACTGGTTGACTATAATGTGCTAGCCGCAGAAAAGCAGGTAATGCAGGCGTTTAAAATCAAAAAAATATAGAAGATCACCTTCATCATTGATTTTTAAATTTTTCTTGACGTGATCGAAATCCAACAGAGTCTTGCTATCAAGTAAATTGGGATTCTACCCAGAAAAAACAAACACATATTGTTATGTATTATTTAAATTCAATTCAAATACCTAATCCATTCGGTGAAAAGAAGTTGTGGTGCAACATATTCCACCTGAATGGTTATAAGGTCTTGCTTAACGAATGGTTCATCAGTAAGAAGCTCCTTCCAATTCTTGGTTTTGATATTCAATTCCTTAATTGCCTAGGCAGCAACAATGACCTGATGAATAAAGATATCAACAGAGAGTGAAATTTCATGAAAACCCAACAGCGAAAGAAATGCACCTCATAACAGAACACATTTCCAGTGGTCTTTACAGCAACTATATGTGTGAACTCAGTAAAAACCTTGTTCAGAACAGGGCAATGATACTCTCCTGTATTAAGAAAGTTGTATTAAAATCAATATAATATATGTAAAATTTAAAACTTGAGAAAACCTCAATTCTATCATTAGGAAATCAACTTTGATATTTCATAGAGGTTCTACTACATTAGATACTTGGGCTTATGCAATTTTTTTTTCAGTTTATTATCTACAGCAATAGCAGGAGTGCAGTTGGTCACTAAACCTATAGAGCTTCCCTATCCACAGTGACTAATGATAATGTAACTATTAAGCTTCCCGCCGAAGTTTTGGTACTTTCTGCCACAACCACCACCATCTGCTTGGGAGTGTAAACAATTAGAACATGAAATATCATGAGCTTGAGCTCAACTTCAGAAATTTGAGCTGGAGTTTAAATTTTTTGACACTAAGCTCTAGTGGTTTTTAGGAGTGTCTGTGTATTATAGGTTCTTGTAGATAATTAATTTTAGTCGAACAATATTTTCAACATCGTATGTCGTTACTTGTTTTTTTCTTTTAACAGTATATGTATGGCCGCAAGAGGTGTTCATAATTGTTTATTCAAAAAATTTTAATATTATTTTTACTTAAAGTTGGAAATTTTTTTATTTAAGCAAAAGGAAGAGTATTTACTATTGAAATAAAAAAACAGCTTAATAAACTTCAAATTATTATAAAGTTATCGTCACACAAGTAAAAGCAGTGAAAAACATCTATCGACCTGTTTTTTTTGTTCTACTTTTACCTGTTTATTTTTAGAGAAGTAATAGCAGAACAATGAAACGAAACACTCTACATTTTTTGTCTGAAAAACAAGAAAATAATTTTGAAAAGTAATCATTAACAAACCTAATAAACCCCTAATAACGAGGAATATGATGAGAATGAAATGAACATTTCCAATAATATACACAAACCAAATTTTTTCTTCCACCACAATACGCTTCTTTATTAAAACAATATAAAACAAAAACTTAAACGTTGAAATTTATTTAGATATAGTTATATTTTTAAAAAAAAATTATTGTACGCCACATTATACTTTATTACAATTATATTATATGATTTTGGGGGCAAATGGAAATAAATAAAAATGCAGCTAAGGGATTGGGGAAATTTTTCCAAAATTCAAAACAGAATTTGCAAATTACATATTGGGTCGTAAAATGTTATAATGATTATTGTATTGATTAGGTTTCGCCTCTGAATAATTCAAGAGACACGGCCGCAGGATGGGCGGCTGTCGGAGCAACAGCAGCAGTGGAGAGGAAGACGGAGATGCCGAGTGGAGGGCCGCAATGGATTCCGTAGCTGCCATCGCCACCTTTAGCAAACCAAAATCCCACAGCATTCTTTCATCTCTCAATGGCCGAGAGACGTATGAAGACGAAGAAGGAAACCGCAAATCCCAAAACATCAAACACTACCAGATTAAGGTATCACTTTGTTCACACTGATGTATCAAATATACCTCGAAAAGAAAATTTGAAAGTTCGATACAACACGCATCCCAGTTGTGCTACAATGTGAAGAGAATCACTTTGCTGAGTTAAGTTTACCACTTTATTTAACGATACCGTGAGAAGAGATGCTAAAAATAGCATTTTTATGAATTCTTTTAATCAATGCCTAATTTTTATGAGTATGTCGTTCAAGTGTTTGATTTTTGTTTGGTTCTGTGAGAATGGGCATAAGCTGTTTGTTTCTTTTTAGTGTTTGGTACTGGAAATCACTAGCAGCATGAGCAAGATCCTCGTGTGTATTCTAGTTAACAGTAGCACATTTGATAGTGTTTCACGGAATTAAATATTTATTATCAGTTAACTATGTTTTTTGAATTATTTTTAGAACCACAGCAGAGGTTCATATGATTGTTTTCGATATATCTATATAAGCACCAATTATTGTTTTTTGGAATAACCAACTTCAATCTTTGTCCAAGAGCTAAATCTGGTGCAATGTTTTCTTTATCCCCAAAATATACTTGCGTCTATTGCAGATTTATTAATGGATTAGAATATCGAAGAAACCCAATATAGCCTTTTCTTGTTTCTTGATATATCTTGGTCCAGTAACAACCATCAACATATATTCAACAGCATGCAAATGAACCAATCCACTAAGACTCATGTACACGAACTGAAGGCACACAACAATAAAATTTCAGATGTAAACTTCACGCACATGGTACCCGAAATCAGCGACAAGCAAGCCACAGATTCAATTTCTAATAGCAGTAATAATCAGAACAAAAGCAAAGAAAGAACACTGGATTTACGTGGTTCGGGCTTCAAGCTGGCCTACATCCACGGGAGTGGGAGCGATTCCATTGCACCAAAATCCAAGAGTTAATCCAGATTACAAACACACTCAATATCTCTTCCTTTCACAATTGACACGAGAAATTCAACAAGATATTACTCTTAAGTGTTTCTCTCTCAATCTGAATCTTCCCACTCTTGGTTTCTTCTCGATGCCCTCTCTCTTTTTCCAAGAAGAAACGCCATCTCCTTGCCTAAGAGAAAAAACCGCCTCTCCTCACTTTCTGGAACTGCTATTATACCCCAATTTAAAGCTTAAAACCCCAATCAGCTTGTTTTCATCCCAGCCGTGTATTTGCCTTTTCTTCTATGGTTGTGATCAATCTGAAATGCAACAATAAAGCAAGACAAAAAACAAACAAGGGGCATAATAGAAAAGCAAGCATTAGTCATTGTAAAGTCAAAATAACAATGATCTTCTAGGTCATGTCTCATTGTGTTATTTATATTGTGATACCAAGAGATCCTTGATGTTTTCTTGAAGATTGTCTATTTCTACATTGAAGATTGTAGGATGTGATTTCTTTTAAACTAAAATTTGGATAGTGTTGTTGAATGATTGTTGAATGTGCAAAATATTTCTAATTTTATCTTAATATTATGATTGTGAAAGATAATTTATTTATGTCAACTGTTTTCTCCCGTCTTAATAACCTTCTAATTTTATGAGTATGACTTTTAAGTGACATTATCAAAATTTGTTTGGAATTGAGGTTGCCCATTTCTCAATATGTTTGAAAATTGTAGCCATGTATATCTATACCATGGAAACCTAAGAAAATGCATCTTTAGGTGGTGCTAAACTGAATAATTCTCGTTATATAATATGCCTTTGGCTTCTCTTTGTTTATCTTTGTTACAGGCGCAAAAGTTACTGGATGAGATATTGGAGAAAACTGTCGAAGTGGTGACAAATACAACTCATAATCTGGACAAAACTTCCACTCCCAGTGATGATGGAGTTCGACTTTTTAAAAATGCTCCTCCTGGGATAGTTTTTGATCACCTAGGTAAGAGTCATCCGATAGTAATTTCTGGTGTCAATTTCTGCACATGTTTCATTAAAAAAACCTTAAAATGTTTGCTTAGAGATGCTTACTAACTAACTTTTGAAGTTCACTCCTTGATTATTTTCTCTTCAAAATTGTAAATTGTTTGTCATTGTTAACTTGTGTTGATATTAGAAGTTGTGTAACCAGATGATCTTCAAGGACCCAAAAGAAAACCGAAAATTCTCCCTGGAGAAGAGCTCAATGAAAAATCAAAAAAGGTGAGCATTTCTCTGATTTTGGCAACAATTTAAAGTCACTTTCCCCAAATTTTGAGCTCCAGGAGATGTTGACAACAAAAGGTCTTATTTTAACACGCCTCCTCACATGTACATCTGGAACTGTCCGTGATAATTATCCATACAAGTTCACGTGGATTAGTATCGGGTAACAAAGGCCCATAAATATACCCCCAGTACTATCTTAATCAAATATGAAGGGGATGCACACTAGGAATCTTGAATTTGTGCATTATAGATTTTTCTATACATCGTGGGAATAATTTTGTCCCCCAGAAGCTCGAATTTTTGGGAGGTGGCCAAAACATTATACTTTAACAATGATTAACAGCGAGAAAACTTTCATTTTGTTCGGCCTTTTGTATAGCCCAATTTTTTCCATGATTTTTTGTAGTTTAAGAAGAATCTTCAGTCTGCTGTTGTTGATGGGGCTGATATTATTACCGCATCAAGAGTTGCATGCCAGAAGTCATTGGCTAAACTTGAAGCTAGAGAAGCAGCAGCTAAGGCAGCCACAAAAAGAGAGGAAGGACGAGTAGCAGAGCTGAAAAGGATTAGAGGAGAAAGATGGCTTCCTTCAGTAGCCAGAGATATGAGAGCAAACCCCCAAAATGGGAGATAGCGTACTTTAATAGTTGCTGTACCTAGTCCCTGTTAAAGATTTTCCTAACCTGGTTTTGGAATGAGACAGGAATGCTGAAGCTTATAGCGGGGTAAAGTTTAGCTTAAGTAATGTTGTAATTCGTTAACAAGACACAGATTTTCATGATTGGCGTGTTGATTGAACTGTTATAGTTGCATATACACGTGAGAGACACCATTCGTGATTTGTGATAGATGCCTCATGCCTCATTTAGGATAAAGCTGAATAAAGGTAAAGAAAGTTGTGGGATGTCAGCCTTTTCCTCGTTATATGCAACTGATGTTTCTCATGATTATTCATCACATTCTCCTCCATCTTCAGCCTAATTTCAGATGTTGAGTGTTGAATAGCACAGGTTCATAGCATTCTTTTCCTTTTGCCCTTTCTCCAGTTCTAAGCATTCAAACATCGTGGCTCGGTTGGTAGACTGAGCTGTTGAGTGATTTCAATGCCATGCTGGTGGATGGGTTGGAGCACAGCGTTGGAAATGTAGATAGTTGAATAGGTCGTTGTTCTGCTGCCATTTTTTATGCTTTGAACTCCGTTGCTAAGTCCTTCACTGTGGCTGTCATGGTTTGTGGTCTAACTATTGGTTGTAGTGGGATAAAGGGGTACATCCGGTGCACGAAGCTTCCGCAATGCAGGGGTCTGGGAGTGGTCGGGCCCATTGCACCTAGTGTACAGAGTGTCATTTAATGCGATATAGGTCAATGATATAAATTTAATAATATGATGGTAATATATAGCGAGCTAGACTTGTAGATGGACAAAACTCAGTGCACAACTCAAATTATTTCGGAAATCATACTGGAGAGTGTTATATGTGTTTTTTTTTTTTTGAGTATTATATATGTTTGGTTCAGTTCTTGAGCCATTTCTTATTGTAGATGTTATGTCATATAAAACATCTTGAGGTGATAATGTGATCTCTAGATATATAACTTTTAAATTTGTATGTAGTTAAGATATTTTTGAAAAAAATAATAAAACATATATGAAAGATTTGAAACTGAGTTTTGGAAAATAGATATGAAAGTTAGGTATAACTTTTTTTATTTTATTTTGGAAATATATATATATATATATATATATATATATATATATTAATAGAAAATGAAACGATGCATCTACACAGAATCCCTTGGGTTTTTTAATATTATAACCTAAATTTAAAAAAAAAATTACAACCTAAAATAGGAGGACAAAATGACCCAATACGCTAATTGAATTGGCGTGTTCAAATGAAGACGTCAATTTAGTTGATGTGTCCAACTTTTGAAAACTTATTTAGTTGGACTCGCCAATCTAAAACCCAACTTTGCTTTTTTTTAAAAAAAAAAATAAAATAACAAAACAAATTTAAAATAAAAAATATAATAATAACAATCTTTTTTCTATAATTAAAAAAAGTTGTAATTAATTTAAAAAAATTATATAAAAGTTTTTTTTTAAAAAAAATTCCCGTGCCCACACGGTATGTCGACATTTTTTTAAAATAAATGTCGGACACGCCACATGGCGTGTCAGAATCCGTGTCTCACCTGTGTCCTACCGTGTTTGTGTTCGTGGAGTATCCGACACTGCATTGTATGATTTTTTGGAGTATTGGTGCAACATAAAATTAGAGTAATGCCTCGTTCCGCGACGGTCATTCAGGGCCGCAAAATCACCGCACCAAATTCCGGAATGGCTGTCGCGAAACATTTTTTAAATTGTTTCAACATAAAATTACATCGTCACCTTCCTCGTAGCAATTGATGATGTGAAACATAGCACATATCCACTTCAAACCAACGAACGAAGCGGAGCTATGTGCTATGTTTCACATCATCAATTGTTACGAGGAAGGTGACGATGTAATTATATAAATTTTATGTTGAAAAAATTTAAAAATGTTCCACGACAGTCATTCCGGAATTTGTAGCGGTGATTTTGCGGCCCTGAATGACTGTCGCGGAACGAGGCATTACTCTAATTCTATGTTGCACTGATACTCCAAAAAATCATACCATTCAGAGTTGGATACTTCGCGAACACGGACATGGTAGGACACGGGTGCGACACGGATTCTGACACGCCATGTGGTGTGTCCGACATTTATTTAAAAAAATTTCCGACACGCAGTGGACGTGGGAATTTTGTTTTTTTTTTAAAAAGTTATTAATTTTTTTAAAAAAAGTAGAACTTTTTTTATTTATAGAAAATTTTATTATTATTATTATATTTTTATTTGGAAAAAAAAAATTTATTATTATATTTTTATTTTTGTTTTTTTATTCATAAAAAAAAAACAAAGTTGGGTCTTAGATTGGCGTGTTCAACTTATTGGACACGTCAATTTAGTTGGCGTTTTCTTTTAAACACGCCAATTCATTTAAACACATCAATTCAGTTGATGTGTTGACTCATTTTGTTAACTTCTCATCTTTTAGGTTATTTTGTAACTTTTTAAAAAATTTATGTTATAATATTAAAAAACCCGAATCCCTTTGTCAGCAATCCTTTACCATTTAGTAATTCGTCAACTCCTCAAACTTTAAAGAAAGAAACATGGTCCTTGCGATAAATCAAACCATCAGTTCATATTTAAACTAATGAGGAAAAAATTTCTATTTTGTGGATATATGCACACTGAATTCACCCGGCTGGTTTAATTAACCTACCTCTGGACCCCTGGCCTGTATCAGATTTCTTACACTGAAGAATTAGAACGAGAACGCCTGTGAAAAGCTTGATCCTTTCTTATGATGACAATTTCCTCGTTTCCACGATCTCCCTTACCTGAATTTTCACCGTTTCTTCCGAATTTCTCAGACCCTTTAGTTTCACACTTCTTCTTCGAAACCAAACTTTGTAACCGAAATGCACTCTTCAGTCCATGCATTAATCTCTGACCAAGATTCTTTTCAACAATTCGAGCCACATCAGACGATTCCTCCGATGAAGAAGACCCTTCTGCCCCGATTCTACTCCTAACATTTCGAACACTTGACGCAGAAATGGAACCAATCTGTCCCCTATCTACCAAGTTTCCCTCCGAGCTGAAGCGAAAGCTAGCAGACCGACTCGAATTAATAATATTCATACTCTCCACTTCGCTCAACAGTTTCCTCATGCCACTCAGCTCTTTCTCCAACGTCTGGATTCTCGAATTTGTCTCGGTCATTACGTTCTTGAGCTGAGTCACTTGGCGGAGTGCCGAATCATGTTGAAGGATGGCACCAAGTGTAGCAGGGTCTTTTGGTTGGTGATTTTTGTGGGTTTGATTGGATAAGATGGAGTGCCGAGTGTTGAGCTGCTCGACGAACATGGCCTGGACGACGAATCTGAGCGGCATACTTGGATTCTGGACTGCGTGCATGAGAAGCCGGTGGGATAGAGTGCTGCAGTCTATGTAGTTGCACATTCGGGTTTTCTGGTCTTCCGATACTTTTCTACCATTCTCCTGCAGCGTCATGCAAGTGCTTCATTCACAATAAATGATGAACAACTAACATCTATGTGGCAAATAAATTAGTTTCAAAGATGTTCCCCTGTTATTCTGGTATGATATTCAAAACTATTCTCTAATCGCATTCTAATGGACATTAACACAATTCTAATTTAAATTTTTGAAAACATGAATTCTTTGAGAATTTTTACTGTTACTTAAATGTGAAAATCATAAGATATACTTTGAATTTTTTTAAAAAGCATCCATACAAAATAAGCATAAATTGCCACTGTACCTTGATATAAAGGTCAATGATTCTGTATAGAAGATCGTGACTCTCACTCAAGCGCTGACTCATGGACTCCAAGATCAAATGCAAATCCTCGACACGCAATCTCGTAACGTCATGCAAACACTCCCCTTCGCCGTCGACTTCACCGATCAAACTCAACGCCTCAATGCATCTGCTAACAAGAACCGCCGCGGTCTCCGCCTCAGGAAGTAGCGGAAAGCATGAAGGCAACACAATAGACGCGTATTCTTTGTTAACGGCAACTTCACGGCAGAAATAGGCTTCCGTTTTCTGCTGCAAGTTCTCGTCTCTCGGGCCACATGCCTTTGTCATCTCCAGCAATTCCGCGGCGGTACGAAGCGCGGCGACGTTGAACGGCGTTATGGCGATGTAAGATCCGTAACAGAAGCCCGTTATCAAAGCGAATGTTTCGGCCGTTATGTTTAACGGCGGATTGAGGGTTATTTCCGTCATTTTGTTGAACTGACGTTTCAAGTAGCCACTCCTCAGTATCAAGACTTGCTGCATCGGGGAAATAGAGTAAATTGTTGGAGTATAAGAGAAATCAATATACAATTAATGTAATAATGTAGCGGATATCACAAGTATATTATTAACAATTAAATAAGATGAACACCAATATGTATAGTGGTTCACCCTAATTTGGGCTACGTCCATTCAAAAAACCTCAAGGATATACTTCTTTATTGATAACAAAGAAGACAAGAGAATTGAGAATACAAAGTATTTCACTCAAAACACTCTCATTTTAACGCTCACTTATTCCTTCCAATGATAAAATCTCCATAAGAAATTATAACATTTATCACAATAATTTTATTTGTAGAAAAAGAAAAGATTTGTGTTTTTTGGATGGTTTTGGAATGAAGAATGAGTGGATATTTATATATGGAGATTAGGGAAGAAAATAAAAGATTAATACTTCATTACTTACATAATCAAAATCATCAAATTTGACTAAACACAAACATGTGTTAATTGTTGTCCAAGTTGTGTGTTGAATTCAAAAAGTGATGGCTTGAATACTAGCAATTCTCCCCTCAAGCTCATTTTGTGAATTTGATCAAACTTGTAACTGTTCTACGGTATTCCAACTTCCATTTTGGCAATGTCTTGGTCATCATATCAGATACATTTTTATCTATGTGGATCTTCTCGAGCTTTAACAATTTATTCTCCAATACATCTCGAATCCAATGATAATGAACATCAATATGCTTTGATCGAATGCATTGAAGGATTCTTCCCAAGATGGATTGCACTCTGACTGTCACATAACATCTTGTACAAAATTTAATTCCCATAAAAACCCTTTCATCCATAGCAACTCCTTACATGCCTATGTTGCTGCAATAAGCTCTGCTACAGTTGACAATGCTACACACTTTTGCAATTTTGACTGTCATGACACAGCCCCCCCTACAAATGTAATCAGGTACCCTGATGTTGACCTTCATCAATCAACATATCCGGCCATGTCCGCATTTGTGTAGCCTACCAGCTCAAGTCTGGATCTTCCAAAACTCAATCTGTGTTTAGAGGTGTTGGCTCAAGATGAGGCAACATGAGATAGAAAATAGCGTAAAATGAAGAATAAAATTGACACAAGAATTTACGTGGAAAACGCCTAAAAATTATTAGGGTAAAAAACCACGGGCAAGATGAAAAGATTCTATTATAATATTTGGTGGGTTACAAAATCTCTTTATCTTTCAAAGAAAACAACACTCACAATATATGAGAAAACTACCTCACAAATACTATAGAAATACACACTCAGATGTATATATATATATATATATATATATATATGTATATATATATATATATGAGAGAGAACACTCTGAAAATGGGATGAATGAAATGAAATCAAAAGAGCTCTATTTATAAGGTTGAAGATGTGCATTAAATGCACATCCGCCAACCGCCAACTCCCATCCGCCAACCACCAGCTGCCCTCATTAATGAGGACATCCGGTCAACATTTCTCCCACTTGGAGATTTGATTGAGAATCAAGCACATCTCAACACCCTTCAATCTTGCCTTACCCCGTTGCTTATGTTTTTGTTAGGCCACTTGAGGATCTGCACCACTCAAATATCAGCATTAGCTGGCTTTGTCATAAAATCAACTATGTTCTCCTTCGTATGGATTTTCTGCACATCCACACTTACGTCCTCCACTACTTCACGAACAAAGTGAAATTGAACGCCAATGTGTTTAGTCCTGGAATGAAAGCCTGGATTCCTTGCAATGTGCAAGGCACTCTGACTATCACAAAACAGAGAACGTTTCTCTTGTTTATGTCCAATGTCCTCCAGTAACCTTTGAATCCATATCGTCTCATTGCAAGATTGAATAGCTGCCATATATTATGCCTCCATTGCAGATAATGTCACAACTGTTTGCAGTTTTGAAACACAGCTTACGACTCCTCATGCAAGTGTAAACACACATCCAGTATTAGATTTCCTTTTATCTGGATCACCTGCATAATCTGAATCCACATAGCTCTTGAGAGTAAAATCTGATCTTCCATAACATAATGCAGCATTCGAGGTACCCTTAATGTATCTAAGGATCCTCTTAACCGTACTCAAATGCTCTCGTCCAGGATTCGCCATGTATCGACTGACTGCACCCACTGCTTGTGCATTGTCTGGTCATGTACAGATCATGGCGAACATTAAACTTCTCACCGTTGATACATACGGTACTCGAGAAATTTCAATCATCTCTGCTTCACTGATAGGACACATCTCGGAGGATAACTTGAAGTTAACTGGAAGTGGGGTAAAAATTGACTTACAATCTTGCATGTTGAAGCATTGCAAGATTTTCTTCAAATAATTTATCTGGGAAAGCCAAATATTCCTGTTACTTCTATCTCGGTGAACTTGCATCCCTAGAATATTGTTTGTTGGTCCCAAGTCCTGCATATCAAATTTCCTAGTCACCTGTGCCTTCAATTCTTGGACTCGGTCATTGTTGGAGCCTGCAACCAACATATCGTCCACATACAATAATAGAATTATATAATCATCATCACCATATCCCTTGAAATATGCACAAAGATCTGCATTAAGTCTGTTATATCCAAGACTCATGATATAGGAATCAAATCTCTTGTAACAACACATCGGCGCCTGTTTGAGACCATATAGAGATTTGTTCAACCTGTAAACCAAGTTCTCTTTGCCTATTTCAGCAAAACCTTCGGGTTGGGGCATATAGATTTCTTCTTCAAGATCACCATGAAGAAAATCCGTTTTCACATCTAGCCGTTCTAGATGTAGATCAAACACCGCACACAAAGTCATTACTACTCTGACTGTTGTAAGCCGAACCACATGAGAAAATATATCATTGAAGTCGATACATTCTTTCTGAGCATATCCTTTCACTACCAATCTTGCACAATATCTTTCCACTTGGGTGTTACCATCACGTTTGATCTTATAGACCCATCTGTTACCGATGGCTTTCGTCCTCGTGGTAGTGTAACAAGATCCCAAGTTTTGTTCCTGTCCAAGACCTCCAATTCTTCCTACATTGCTGTCATCCACAAGGATACATCAGAACTTCGAGTATCCTCATGGAAACTCGATGGCTCAACATCCCCTGTTAATAAACAGTATGCAATATTGCTTTCAGTAACATATTCTGAAAGCCAACCCGGTGGTCTCTTCTCGCGAGTAGACTGCCTGACTTTGAGAACCTCGGACTCAACTGGTTCTTGTTCCTCGTGCTCTGCTGCAACCACGGCCTCACCCCAAAAGTCCTTAGACAGTTTTGCATGTGATAGCATACTTCTGACTCTTTCTGCCAAGGTTCTGTTAATCCTTTCAGCTAATCCATTGCTGTTCTTTTTACATATCTCGTCAAAGGATCCAATCTATTCTCCTCAATTATCTATTCGATTACATTTAAGTTTTATGCATGTTTGCCGTTCAACCAAGTTTAGAAACTTATTGAATGTTTCCGCTACTTGGCCCTTGGTTTTGAGTGTCCACAACCTAATCTTTCGGGAATGATCATCGATGAAAGTTACCCAATATCTCCCACCTCCGATTGATATTGGCATCGGTCCACATAGATCCCAGTGCACCAGATCCAAAATTTTCTCGGCTCTCCTAGGAGGTGAACCTTTGAATGATATTCTATTCTGTTTTTCGGCCAAGCAATCTGTGCAGGGTTCCATATGAATCTGCTGCATAATCCACGCTCTCAGAAGATTTTCCTTGTACTATGTATAACTTTGATATCTTTTATCCCTTCGCTGCCACAAGTGAGCCTCTGAGAATTTTGCATACTCCTTTATGGAAGGTGATGCATAAACTTTCCTCATCCAGTCTTTCCACTGAAATTAGACTCAGTCGCATGTCAGGTACATGCCTGACGTCTTTCAAAGTCGCCGGGTGTATAGGATATAAAGTCTTCCCTACGAGATGTGACGTGGACTGTTGCTCCACTATCGATCACCCAGCTGGTTCCTTGAGTCGCCAATTTGAGGATTCTTGCTCTTGCTCGTGAACGACATTGAACTCGTCATTGTCGTTTGTTTGCTCGTTATCGGGTTCATGCTTGCCTTTGTCTTTCAGCCCTCAACAATATTTCTTTATGTCCCTTTTCGCCACATTGATGACACCTTACATTGACATATCTCCCCGAGTATTTGCCTATCCTCGGTTTCTGATATACGATTCCCTTATTCTTGCTTCTCCCCCTTGACTCAGTAGCCAATATATCTGATTGAGATGTAGAAGCACCCAGGGATCTCCGCCTCATTTCTTCATTCAAGAAGCCGCTCTTGATGAAGTCCATACTCACGAATCCTCCTGGTGCTGTGTTTGTGAGTGATATCTTCATAGTCTCCCAAGAATCTGGTAATGAAGATAGGACAATCAGGGCTATCACCTCATCATCAAACTTTATGCCCATATTTGATAACTGTTGCACGACTCCTTGAATCTCGTTCAAGTGATTTGCCACCGGAGTTCATTCTTTGTACCGAACCTGAACTAGCTTGCTCAGGTGGAAGAGTTTGTTGTTGCCACTTTTGGAGGCATATAGTGCCTCCAACTTCATCCAAAGTATACGAGCATGAGTCGCGTTACAGATGTGATCGACAAATTGTCGGATGAATCCGCAGACCTGCTCGTGCTCAAAGGTCCATTCGGCATTTGATTTATCTTCTGGTTTAGTTTCGCTGAACACCGGTAGGTGCATCTTGGTGACAAACAGGAGACCTTTCATCTTACTCTTCCAAAGTTGATAATTCGAGCTGTTAAGGCTAATCATCTTGCTTGTACGTACCTCCATCTTTTGTGTCTAATACCAACGAATTAATCATTAAAGCCTGAGCAACAAAGAAATTAATCCCTAATACTGTATAGGAAGCCTTTTCTGATGTGAAGTTCAGACTAAGCTACAACACAGAGCATACGAGAACTTCCTACAGTATTGAGAAGCTGACTATGATACCAGTTGTTGGGGTATCAGGGAAATCAACATATAATTGAGGTAATAACGCAGCGAATATCACAAGTATATTATCAACTATTGAACAAGATAAACATCAATATGTATAGTGGTTCACCCCAATTTGGGGTACGTCCACTCAAGTACCCTCAATAATATTACTTCTTTATTGATAACCAAGAAGACAAGAGAATTGCGAATATAAAGTATGTCACTCAGAACACTCTCATTTTAATGCTCACTTTCTCTCCACTGATCATATTCCTTCCAATGATAAAATATTCTTAAAAAATTCTAACACCCAATCTCACTTTTACCTCAATACTTTATTTGTAGAAAAAGAAAAGATTTGTGTTTTTGTGATGGTTTTGGAATGAAGAATGGGTGTGTATCTATATCTGGAGATTAGGGAAGAAAACAAAAATTAATAAATCGGTGCTAACATAATCAAAACCATCAAATTTGACTAAACACAAACATGTGTTAATTGTTGTCCAAATTATGTGTTGAATTAAAAAAAGGATTGAATACTAGCATAAATGCAGATTTATTTTAAATTTACATAAAATTAAAATAATTGAATAATTTTACCCATAAGCCATGTCATCTTTTCAAGATATGTCAAATAAACTAAATGAATCCACTAAGGTTTTGTTTGGATAGAATATATGGATTTGATTTGAGAAAGAAGTTTAAATTTGGATCTGAAATGACATCTATTTTAAGTTTATTTCAAATCCATCATAATGATCATTACATTTATATAAATTAGTAAAGTGGTGGATTTTAAATACACCCAATATAATTTATCTAAACAATTAAATTGATTTGAAATACATGACTCCAAATCCCTCAATCCAAATGCACCATAAACCAATTCAGGGTGCACTAGCAAAACAGCTCAAATTGATTGGGTCATTCAATTTTGACCCCCATGGTTATTTTGTGAATCTAACACTGTTGTTTTACAAACGGCTTATTGATTTATTTATTAATTAAAATAATCGAATAAAGTATAAGATTATCGAATTTTGTTATGAAATTAATTTAGTCAAATTTGTGTGTAACCTACCGGTGACTGCCTCTTTTTCCTTGAAAAATTAAATATATTTACTCAAAAGAAATGGAGAATTTTTCTTGTGGAAACGTTTCCTGCAAAAATATACTTGCAAACATACACTGTAAATCAAAATTCCAGCTTCGCATCTGTTACAAAGCATCTTGCTCACATAAAAAATGTCACCTTTCGTTTTTTTCCTAAAAAGGGAGAAAGGGGAAAAAATAAGTGACAGAAAACAAACCTTATGGAGGCGGAAACTAGAATCTTGGACATGAATGACCACATCCGGGTGCTGATTAACCAAACCAAATGGCCTGAACCAAAAATAATAAATAATATATTAAAAAATAATTGAAAATTCAGGATCAAGAAATGAAAGACATAATTTTCGGTGTTTTAATTTTTTTTACCTAGTAGAAGTATTTAGGGTAGGCGAAGGGGTAGATTCCGGGGAAGGAACAGAAGGTAAAGTAGAATCCGCGTCGTTGTCATCTTCATCTTCATCTTCATATATAGTTCCTACAATTCCCAATTCATTCCATCCCGCTTCCATCGACTCTCTTGAAACAAGAATTCTTACAAAAAAAAAATTTTATGTGGATTTCTCTCAGTTTTCAATAACGTATAATGTATTCTTGTTTTTAAAGACTTCCCCTGAATGTTTTACGTTTCATATTGAGTGCTTAGATTAGGGAGCTGGGGGGTTGGTGCATTAATTGGTGGGCATGTCAGGTATCATAAATGCTGCGTTGTGTAATACAATTCATTCACATTGTATACATGAATCATACACACACATCTGTATATTTGTAAGGAAACCCCCCCTTCAGAGCAGTAAAGACTGCAGAGTTAGTAACTTATGTAAGGAAGGAAGGACTCGAATGCATGGTCGTTCATAGTTTTGCTCCAACATTTTATTATTATTATTATTATTGTATACACTGGTGAAAGGAGAAAAATAGTAATTTGATAGGCATGAAGATGGGTTAAAATATTTTTTAAATGCTAATTCTTTATTTGCTTCTGTTTTTGTTCTTTTTTTGTTTTTTGGCCTTCTTTGAAGACAATATTGAAAACTATTTGTCATATTAATTAATATTTTGAAAAAAATCACTCGTATTGTAAGTGTCATTTAATTTATGAACTTCACGGGAAACTGAATGCCGGATCTATATATCAATTGGATATTTTAGTGGCCATCTATATAAAGTATAATTATGAGGTATATGACTGATTATTAGATTACTTTTTAAACAAAATTGAAAAAAATTGAATCAAAGCGCTTACAATTGGCGCGGTGTTATGAAAATTACTTGTGCAAGTGACAATCTCACGACCAAATTGAAGGAAAATAAATACTCTCTGGTTGTGTTGGATTAATGATTTTCATTTGAAATGAGATATTTGATTTGAGAATGTATTTAAAACTTGGATTTAAAATAACATATACCTTAGATGCATTTTAAATCATCATAATTATCATTTCATTCACATAAATTAGTAAATAGTTTGTCACTGCAGTAGAGTTTAATCACGAATACAACCAATATAGATTCATCCAAACAATTAAATTGATTTGAATTCCATAACTTCAAATCCCTAAATCCAAATTGACTCTCTAGTTATTTCGAGTAACGATTGAAAAAAGTGTATACATTTTTTTCAATTAAATTCCGTCCAATTTTTTTGATTATTCATTTTATCCAACAGATGAGACATCGATAAAACAACGCAAATGAGAAGTGACGAGCAATGCATTTAAAGACGCATGCAACCCTTTTTATTGGACTTTTCTTAAAATATACTCCACACGCATATACACATACGCTCGCACACATATATTCATGAGCCAAACAGAACTCACACTGCCTAAGACCACTTGGTCTAGTCACATAAACATCTCCCATTTTAGGAAGAAATATGGATTCAAACACATGTAAAAATAATTCATCCCCAAATTTTAATTGTAATATTGATTAAAAAAAAGGGGAAAGTTCAGGCCGGTATCCAATGGTGAAACTTTATTCATCTTAGTCCAGGAAAAAAACTTGCAATCATTTAAGTCAACTTTAGGTTAAAATGACAGAAGTGCCCTTAATAAGAAAATACGGCAATCTAAAAATTTTCAATCTCTTACTTTCAGCATTTCGTTCGATCTCTTTCACATTGCGATTCAAATCTCCTCGTAAATCTAAATCGCCAATTACGGTTTCTTACAGTTTTTTCTCTTCATTTCTTCGATTTTTCGTTTCATCATTACGTTCCATATTTTTTTTTTCAATTCCAGTATGTGTGTGTCTGTGTGTATCTGTGTAAGAGTGTATATATATATGGTTTTTTAGTTATTATGCATTGATGTCTATGCTTCTTTGCTCATTTTCCGAATTTACAGTCTGAAACTTGCAACCAAGAAGATGACCCAGCGAAAAATTAATTGGTGCACGAAAATTATAAAAAATAACTGGTGCACGAAAATTATAAAAAATAACTGGTGCACGAAAAGATTGAAAATCAGTAACTAATGCACGAAAAATCAATAACTGATGCACGAAAAATTAAAATCAGCTACTGATGCACGAAAATTGACACAAAGTTCGTGCACCAGTGTTGTATTTTCGTGCATCGGTGTTATATTTTCGTGCACCAATGTTATATTTTCGTGCACCAGTTAGTTTTTATAACTTTCGTGCACCAGTTACTTTTTATCATTTTAGTGCACCAGTGTTGTATTTTCGTGCATCAGTGTTATATTTTCGTGCACCAATGTTATATTTTCGTGCACCAGTTAGTTTTTATAATTTTCGTGCACCAGTTACATTTATCATTTTCGTGCACCAGTTATTTTTTTATGATTTTCGTGCACCAGTTACTTTTTTGTTATTTTCGCCAGTTATTTTTTATGATTTTCGTGCACCAAGGTTATATTTTCGTGCACCAGTTACTTTTTATGATTTTCGTGCACAATTTACTTTTTATGATTTTCATGCACCAAGGTTATATTTTCGTGCACCAGTTACTTTTTATAATTTTCGTGCACCAATTACTTTTTATGATTTTCGTGCACCAGTTACTTTTTATGATTTTCGTGCACCAAGGTTATATTTTCGTGCAACAGTTACATTTTATAATTTTCGTGCATCAGTTATTTTTTCTCTGGGTCATCTTCTTCGTTGCAACATCTTTCTGTCAAACTGTAAATTTTGGGAATGAGCAAACAAGCACGGACACCAATGCATACCTTACTTCTTCATCCATATGCATCAGTAAACAAAAAAACATACCAACAGACTTTCGATATCTATAATTTAGCATCGATATTTAAATTTATAATTCACATACACACACACGATGAAATGCGCATAGCAGATCCGAAAATTATGTTGCAAACTAGTCCGAGATCTTCTTCGATTCAAAAAGATTCCAAATGCTACGAAAATTTAGATGATTCGATTCAAACATATTACATGTACAGAACATTTAAGCAAATACTTTTTAGGGATGAAGCGACTAGATGCGGTGACGAGATTATTAATGATCTGAGAATATCCGGAAAATTCAGATCACCGGAAAATTTCAGCAGAAAATTTAAGGTGTGGGGCGACGGGATGAGAAAGAAAATAAAGATCTGAAATTAGGTTTATGATGTTTTCAACTGAAGGGTATTTTGGTAACCAAAAAAATACCTTTTCAAACCAATAGTTAAAAAATTGGACTTATGTGAATATAATTTTCTCCTAAGTGTATTTTTTGATAATAAATTTTTTTTTACAGATTTATTTGTAATAAATTTCTATAAACAACACATATTTGCAATTTCCCCAAAAAAAAAATTCACACTGAAAAGGCTTAAATTAAATTTGCATAATAAGTCCACATAAACTAGACAAACCTTCAAGCCCAAAAGAAACTTCACCCTTAAAGCTACCATTAAGCCAAACTTCACTAAAAAAATTAAACTATAAATTTAAAACCCTAACCCTTTCCATTTTCATCAGCCGCTGCACCCACGCGAAGCGATAGAGGAAACTCCCAAAAAATGAAATTCAATCCCCGCGTCTCCTCCTCCCGGCGCAAGAGCCGCAAGGCTCACTTCACCGCGTCGTCCAGCGTTCGCCGTGTCCTCATGAGCGCGCCGCTCTCCGGTGACCTCAGAACGAAGCACAACGTCCGGTCCATGCCGGTCCGCAAGGACGACGAAGTTCTGGTTGTACGTGGAACCTACAAGGGTCGAGAAGGTAAAGTAGTCCAAGTCTACCGCAAGAAATGGGTAATCCACGTGGAGCGAATCACCCGTGAGAAGGTAAACGGATCCACCGTCAACGTCGGTATTCACCCTTCGAAGGTTGTTATCACCAAGCTCCGCATCGATAAGGACCGCAAGTCGCTCCTCGATCGCAAGGCAAAGGGACGCGCTGCTGCTGATAAAGACAAGGGGACTAAGTTCACGGCTGAGGATATTATGCAAACCATCGATTAATAGGTGAATCAATTAAAGGGTTTGCTACATTGTTCTGTTTTAATTGTTGGATTTCTCTAAGATAATTTTGTCTCCTAAATCTTGTGTTCATCAGAATATCTATGTTTACAACATACAAGCCATTTTAAGTGACCAGTACAATTTAATTTTTTATTAACGACATTTTACATAACTCTATAAGTTATAGTTCAGTTGAAGGATAATTTAAGTAGATTGACAAATAATTGTGTTGTGCAATTTAATATACGTTGGGAGTTGATAGTCAATTGCTTCCATTGAAACGTTTGGTGAGCTTAAGGCTCCTACACTGGTATTTGCTTAATATACTAGTCATATTATTGTTGGACGTGTTGTGTTAAGTAAGCTCAATTAAGATTCACCCAATGGATTGTTTTTGTTGTAATACCACTTTAAAAACAAATACCCGACCGACGGGGATTATTTGCCAGTACTAACACGCAGCTCTTTCTGTAAACCCGTTCTGTTAGCCTTGATAACTAATACCTACTTTTTTGTAATGCCTCATCGTCACACGCCAAAATCGCACAATACATGTAAACAATGGATGCGTCTGGTCAGTAATGGAGTCCGGAATTAAACACTGGAAATAGATAGACGAAAATTCTTAGGAATTAGACAAGGGGGAAAGGGCGAAATTGCATTTTTTTTTGCATGTATGAAATATAAAATTATATAGATTTATTATTCAAAAAATATATAAAATGCCAATGCAACCACTGTTACTGCATTTAGTGGTCAGGACTCGGGAGAAGTGGAAAAGTGAAGACACTGCGACAGCAGATGCAATGTGGCCGATATTACGAAGAAGAAAAACGCATTATCCGATGTATGCTTAAGGCACAGCTTAAGCGGTTTGTTGGATATACAACTGAACCATAAATAATGGAGAGGTAAAAAAGTTAAGAGAGATGGATAATAATTATTGTGTGATACATCATATATTGTATGGCATGATGATTAATTTTATATTTTATGTTGTTGTACATCATCGTCAAGGGCAATAGATAATAATTTCTCCAGCCTATTTGCCGTGCTCTCACCAACCCGTCGTCACCTTTACCACTTTAAAAAGTCATGCGAGTCAAGGCCTTGCGCATCGCGTCCTCTCATGGTGGTTGGCACCCAGAAGCTTCAATGAGTTAGGCACGTATTTTATGGCAGCCATTGTTGCTGCTTAGCAACTTCGTTTTTCCTTCTTCTCTTTTTGTTTTTACAGAATGTTTTCAGATTTAGCGATCACCCATCATGGCATGGTGGCATAGGCAGTCTCCTGACCATCTCTACCTATACCCGATGGTAGCTATGAAGTCTTATTAGCTTTTGTTTGTCATGCTTATTAGAAATAAAAACTTTATTTTTTGTAATTGGGGATATTAGGGTAATTGTGCTTCCTTAAATGCACATCATCCCACCCAACAGGTGAGTTAAGTTATCATTCAAAAATAAAAATTATGTGGGGGCGAGTGATTGTTGGAGAACCGTTAAAACTGAACCAAACATAGGATATATCTGAATGACTGAATTAGTTAACCGTCCTCTTTTATATTGTAAACCAATGGGCACAACCAAATACACACGTTTGCTCGAGATGAGAAGAATTAAATCGCAGATTTAGTGCAATGTGAATTAAACAAGCACAATGTACCGCACGACTATATGAAGTGGAGGAATATAGCGAAAGCTTCCTTATAGTTCGACAAACTCGGGCTCGCACATGAATGTCGAAGTGTCAGAATACCAAAAAATGCAAACATCATACACACAGAAGAACATGAGTATTTACTTGGTTCGGCAATAGCTTTCATCGACGGGGGGCAAACACGATATATTGATATTTCATATGATAATTACAATACTATCCAGGAACACCTCAACTAATATATATAGATACAGATGTTTAAAAACTTATTATATGAGAGAAATACAGGTGAAGGGATAAGATTTGTGTGGTGAGTGATATGGTTTATATAGGTGCACAAACCCTTTGTGAAGATCAACAACTTGAACTCGAGTTCTTCCATTTTTTAAAAATGGTTTTTCAAAGGCATGCCACCGTCTAAGCCCCCATAGCAACAATACATCTTCTGGAAGGAGCTGCCCGTCAACATTAGAGACACTACGAACATAAGCATCCTGCAAATAGTGTATGAGTAGTTCTCTACATGGAAATATAACAAAGATGACTTGGAGTGGCTCAAAAGTATGAGATGGCCTAGGCACCAGTCGGGGATATGACTAGATCGAATTGGTGATAAACATGATTGATGAGGAACATGTGCTAATTGTTAGACTATGACTTTGTGTCAACATATTTATGCTATGTTTATTTGAACATTGTGCTTTTTGATTATCACTAAAATAGGGAGAATTTTGTGAAAAACTTGGAGCTTAATACATGTATGGTTTGAGGGGGAGAGTTTTTGTATTATGCTTGACTTGGTAAAACTTGTATGTGTTATGCATTTGTTAAGGGGAGTCTTGTTTACTCACATTTCATGCATATTTTATTTACAAGTTTATCAAGTTTTGTGATCATAAAAAATGGGGAGATTGATGAGCCTTAAACACATTGTTGAGTTTAATGCTTAATTTATCTCCGAATTATTTATGAGTTTTGATGATCAACAAAACTTGCATTTGTTATACTAATGTGTCTACATAGTGTATAAGGTTAGATGGTTGAAAAGTGCACTGAATAAAGGGGATCAAATATGCAAGGCAATGGACGGATCGCCCCAGGCGATGGTGATCATCGCCCGATGGGTGCCAGACGAGGCATCGTCACGCCCATCGACACAGGCGATGGCGAGGCATGTGCGCTAAAGAGATCGCTCCAGGCGATGTTGACCATTCCAGGAGATGGCTACCATTCAATGTGTATCAAGAGACATATTTCTGAGCTGGTGCAACATGGAACAAATTTATTCAGATCGAAGAAAAATGTCTACTTTTTGTTTATAATTCGAATCAATGTTAAATCTGATTTATTACGGTCATTTTAAGACTACACCTTATTTTTTACGAGCAAAAATATAAATATTATATTTCCAACTTGGCAATGTGATGTTTAACTCGGTTCAAGGTGGGCGGGACCAAGAAAAAGTAACGTGCTAGAAAACCATTATTATTATTAAATGATGGTGATATCTTTTACGGGAGATGCATATTTTATAACAACGTTTGTTATTACGTCCTTTCCAACAAAACCCCAAAGTCAACATAAAAATTCTGATCTTGACTCGCACTTTTCGTTCAACTTTCCAAGAAAACAGGAGCACGATTACTGCAAATTTCACAAATCCTAACCACAAATTTCTAATATCCCCAGCCCGGAAATCGGATCATCTTTCCAACAAATTTATCTTTATCGTTGCTTTTGCTTTTTGCCAAGTCTGGGTAGAACTTTAGTGGGAAGTTTTAGGAAAATACTAGGAAATTTCTTGGATGTTTCTTTTCTCATGAAATGATGCAGAGCTTTAATACTTGATGGGGCCCTATCTCTAATATATTCAAATCGAAAGAGTATATATTGAAGCAAGTATTGAAGAGAAATATAATGCAAAATACATTGGAACAATAAAAGGTTAAAGATAGCTCGTTGAGAAGGGGAAAATGGAGAGTTTATTGAGTGAGAAATGGGAAGTTAAGCCGAAGCATGCGTCGGTGGAGGCGTTGCAGCGATGGAGGGATCTTTGTGGGCTGGTTAAGAACCCCAAGCGACGGTTCAGATTCACTGCTAATTTATCCAAGCGCCACGAGGCTGCTGTCATGCGCAAAACTAATCAGGTCCCCTTCTTCTTCTTCTTGTGTTTAATAATAACCACTCCTTTTTACTATGTTTTGTTGACTTTCGGCATTTTATTTCATTTCATATTTGGATATATTGTTCTCGTTCTTGTTGGTCTGTGCATTAAAAATATTCTTATTGGTTATGAAGGCTTTTGAATCAAGAAATCTTGATTGAGCAGAAATCAATGTTGCAGTTTTGAACATTGATCGATCTAAAAGTGTCCAAGAAAAAAAAAACTATATATATATATATATTTCAAAAAAATTTCGAGCGGCTTTACGTTCCACTCTTTCTCTGCGAACAATAACTTATACATAGGTTTGCAAATGTGGCTGAGTGTAGATATATTTCGCTATTATTTTGACAGGAGAAGTTGCGAATTGCAGTCCTGGTCTCAAAAGCTGCCTTCCAATTCATACAAGGTGAGTTTCGTAATAAATTGTTTGAACCGAGGTTTTTTGGTTTTGTAAATTCTTAAACTGAACATCTGTTGCTAAATTGCTTACAGCTGTGCAGCCGAGTGATTACACCGTACCTAAGGAAGTTGAAGCTGCTGGTTTTCAGATCTGTGCAGATGAATTAGGATCCATAGTCGAAGGACACGATGTTAAAAAGCTAAAGTTTCATGCAGGGGCATCTGGCCTTGCAGAAAAGCTCGCCACAAGCTCCACAGATGGGCTCTCAACTGATGCTGAATCTTTAAATCGAAGACAAGAGATATACGGCATCAATAAGTTCCAAGAAAGCGAAATTCGAAGCTTTTGGGTGTTTGTTTGGGAAGCCCTTCAGGATATGACCCTTATGATTCTTGGAGTATGCGCATTTGTTTCTTTGATAGTTGGCATAGCCACAGAGGGATGGCCTAAGGGAGCTCACGATGGACTCGGGATCGTTGCTAGTATTTTGTTGGTCGTGTTTGTAACAGCTACAAGTGATTATCGTCAGTCGTTGCAATTCAAGGATTTGGACAAGGAAAAGAAGAAAATTGCCATCCAAGTTACAAGAAATGGGTATAGACAGAAAATGTCGATTTATGAGCTTGTTCCAGGTGACATTGTGCATCTTGCAATTGGCGATCAAGTCCCTGCAGATGGCCTTTTTCTTTCAGGATTCTCTGTTTTGATTGACGAATCTAGTCTGACTGGAGAAAGCGAGCCGGTTATTGTTAGTTCGGATAATCCCTTTCTTCTGTCTGGAACCAAAGTCCAAGATGGCTCGTGCAAGATGCTTGTTACAACTGTTGGCATGAGAACTCAGTGGGGGAAGTTAATGGCGACGCTAAGTGAAGGAGGGGACGAGGAAACCCCGTTGCAAGTTAAACTAAATGGGGTGGCGACTATTATTGGAAAGATTGGCCTCTTTTTTGCTGTGGTGACATTTGCTGTTTTAGTTCAGAAAATGGTCGGCCGTAAATGGCATGAGGGAACAACGTTTTGCTGGTCTGGAGACAATGCTTTAGAGTTGTTAGAGTACTTCGCCATTGCAGTTACGATTGTTGTTGTTGCAGTTCCTGAAGGACTCCCTCTAGCCGTGACATTGAGCCTTGCATTTGCCATGAAAAAGATGATGAACGATAAAGCCCTTGTACGAAACTTGTCTGCCTGTGAAACAATGGGGTCGGCCACGACCATATGTAGTGACAAAACCGGGACTTTGACGACTAACCACATGACCGTGGTGAAATCTTGCATTTGTATGGGCGTTAAAGACCTGAGTAAACCAGGAACTGCATCTGCTCTACGCTCTGAACTCCCAGAAACCGTAGTTAAAACTCTGCTGCAGTCGATTTTCAACAATACTGGTGGGGAAGTGGTTGTTAACAAGCAAGGAAAACGCGAGATTTTGGGGACTCCAACTGAGACAGCTATCTTGGAGTTCGGTCTATCTCTTGGAGGCAATTTTCGGGAAGAAAGACAAGCGTATAATTTAGTGAAAGTCGAACCATTTAACTCCACAAAGAAGCGGATGGGTGTTGTGTTGGAGCTTCCAGGAGGAGGCCTTAGAGCTCATACTAAAGGTGCTTCAGAGATTATTCTGGCTGCATGTGAAAAGATGATTGATTCGAATGGCGAAGTTGTCCCCCTTGATGAAGCATCAATTTGTCGTCTTAAAGAAACCATTGATCAGTTTGCGAATGAGGCTCTGAGGACATTATGTCTTGCCTATGTAGAACTTGACAATGGGTTCTCTCCAGATGATGCTATTCCGGCATATGGTTATACTTGTATAGGGATTGTGGGAATCAAAGATCCTGTACGGCCTGGAGTTCGGGAATCCGTTGCGCTTTGTCGTTCAGCTGGCGTGACTGTTCGGATGGTTACAGGAGACAACATCAACACTGCAAAAGCTATTGCGAGAGAGTGTGGGATACTGACTGATGATGGTATAGCCATTGAAGGTCCTGTTTTTCGTGAAAAAAGTATGGAAGAATTGCTCGAACTGATTCCCAAAATTCAGGTAATTAACGCATTTACTTCTGAAAAATAATAGTTTTACCCCAACTAAGAAATATGAAAAGCACCTTGTCCTCCCCCATAAGGTCCCTTGTACATGACAGGCAGATATGTGCATAGGTTTTGGCTTATGGTCATTTGAATGCATCTCAGGTTATGGCTCGGTCTTCACCACTAGACAAGCACACATTAGTTAAGCACTTGAGAACGACATTTAACGAGGTCGTGGCAGTGACTGGTGACGGGACAAACGATGCTCCTGCACTACATGAAGCAGATATTGGACTTGCGATGGGAATTTCGGGAACCGAGGTAATTTCTACATTGAGATGGATAAAATGATGTGCCTTATTTTTAATCAAATTTCTTTACATATAAGAGATTATTATCATTTGATGAAATCAGGTAGCAAAAGAGAGTGCAGACGTCATAATTTTGGATGATAATTTCTCCACAATTGTGACTGTAGCCAAATGGGGACGCTCAGTTTACGTAAACATACAGAAGTTTGTGCAGTTCCAACTGACTGTTAATATTGTTGCATTGGTCGTTAATTTCTCCTCTGCTTGCTTGACTGGTAACAGAGCCTTTTTAAGCACACATTATTCCCTTGTGTACCTGGGCAGAGACATTTTTTTCTCATGCTACGAAATGAATGGCATTTTCAGGAACTGCTCCTCTTACTGCTGTTCAACTTCTGTGGGTAAACATGATTATGGACACATTAGGTGCACTCGCACTGGCAACTGAGCCTCCTAGCGAAGAACTAATGAAAAGGTCGCCTGTGGGAAGGAAGGGAAACTTCATTAATGCTGTCATGTGGAGGAACATCCTAGGACAATCTTTGTATCAGTTTTTGGTCATATGGTTTCTTCAAGCTTGTGGAAAGACAATATTCATGCTTCACAGTTGCCCCAATTCTGACTTGATACTCAACACAATTATTTTCAACTCATTCGTTTTCTGTCAGGTGTCTGTTGCTGTCAATCATTTTTTAAGCATTTGTCAATTAGCATGTTCGCATATTCTTTATTGTGGCTCTGTCCCTAAAACACTTCTGGTTTGCTGCAGCTCTTCAATGAGGTGAACTCCAGAGAAATGGAGAAAATAGACGTGCTCGAAGGAATACTTGATAACTATGTTTTTGCATCAGTTCTTGGATCTACAATACTATTCCAGATCATAATCGTTGAATACCTTGGCACATTTGCAAACACAACTCCACTTACCTTTATGCAATGGTTTTTCAGCATATTCATTGGATTCTTGGGCATGCCGATTGCTGTAGGCTTGAAGAGAATTCCTTTAGATAGCTATAGATGAATGATGCAACATTCTTGAACAAGGTCCCTATACCTCGCTACCTCATTCCTTTCTCCCAGGTTTTATGTAGTTCCCAGATGAAGCTAACCATTTCACAGCAGTTTAGTATAGGTAAGGGGAATGGGGAAAATATTCATTCTTATGCAAATAGTCTAGAAAATATTTTATTTCTTTGGCCTACTGGGCATGTATAGTTCCGAACGGTGTAGGCTTTTTTTAGTTAATTTAACTTATTTCACTTATTATATGCAATAAATATAAAACATTATATTGTGCAGTCATTACATGTTTTTGATTCATTACATGTTTTTGATTCAGTACGAGAACAATAATTTAAGCTTGTCTTACAAAATAGGACATGAGAAACTGTAGTATAATAATCACTAAAATTTATCAGTGGCTACACATTTCATGCATCCGTTTATATGAACTTAACATGAAGTACGTGCGGTGCATGTAGACACTAATTAGATATAATTAAAATTAAAAATTTGATAATAAAAATAACGTATAAGTACAACATGAATCGAAACAAAAATTATATAAAAAACATTTATCCATTGAAACATGATATATAAAGAAAAAAAATGATATTACTAATGCTTAAATCATAATTTCTATTGATGGAGCAAACATAATAACATCTATTCATCAAACTAAAATTATCTTAACTAAGTGATATAAAAATATCATAACTAATGAAGTTGTCAATTGATATTAAGACACAACCAATAAAATTATTATTTTAATAATATTTAATGTTTATTTTTTGCTAAAAAAATTAACCTCTTATATTTTTTTTCCTCTTTGCTAGATTCTGTATCATGAATAATTATTTTTTGCTAGAATGGATCTTTGTATAGTAATATTAATTACTACTAATTTATTGTGAAATAAAATTTTAAAATAATAAATATGTATAATCAATTACATGATATTCAAATAAGATTATAATTAGTCTATATTTGATATAAAATAAGTTAAAATGTATGTTGTTACCAAATTCTTGAACTTATTGTTTATTATTTATAGCTTTGACCCTTATATTAGAACTAGTTTGGTGCATGTATCCGATTATTGGCCTTTTATATAGTTTCAAATCGTGTTTTAGTTCTAAAACTCAGCATCTCAAAATATGAACCATAGTTTTAATAGTAAACAGTACAAAAAACACAAGCATCGAGAGATACATGTGAGAAAACAAACTATGAGTATTAAGGACATTTAAGACTAAATTCCAAATAATATTCACAGGAATGCACAAGCTTGTTGAGAACCTGTTACATCCAGACAAAACACGAGGATCACCGCCCAGCGGATAAAAATCGACCCCAACTAACTTAATAAATCCACTGTACGTTCCTTAGTAGGAGTAACAACAAATTAACATCATACTATGATGCACAGACACTCCTAAAGATCACTCGGTGTAGTGTCCGATATTCTCGGACACCGACACTTCTCGGACACTCATCGGACACGTGTCAGACACGCCACATGTCGTGTACTTTAATTTAATAAAAAAATAAGATCGACACTCGTGTCGGACACTCCCCTCAGAATCGGACACCTGTGTCGGACATGACCGATAGACGTGTCCGACACATAAATGATACTTTTGGATGCTAATTATATAATTTAAAAAGTGTATGAAAATTTAGACGTGTTAGTTAAACTTTATGTTAATTGAAGTAATATATACTTGTTAGTTTGAGTGATACTATAAGGAGTGAACAAAAGTTCGGTTAAATCGAACAAACCGAACAAATCGAACTAATTTGGAAAATCGATTCGGTTATTTCGGAAATTCGGTTTTGATTTTTTTAAAAATTGGTTGGATTTCGGTTTTCATTTTAAAAAATATCGGTTAACCAAACTAATCTAATTAACCTAATTTTTTAATTTTTTAATATTTTTTAAAAAAATTAAAAAAAATAAATTGTTTTTATTTTTTTAAAAAAGCAATTAATATCATTCTTTATTAAATTTTACTTTTAAATTTTTTAAAATCAAATTATCAATTTTTTTAATTTTTAAAATCAATTTTTAGAATTTGTTTTTTTAAAAAAAATCGGTTAATTCGGTTACCAAATGAAATAACCGATTTTTTATATGTTCGGTCGGTTCCGTTTTGAGAGTAAAATTTGGTCGGTTCGGTTAGACGAAAAAATTCGGTCGGTTCGGCTTTTCAAAAATTCGGTTTGGTCGGTTCAGTTTTAACCGATTGCGCACCCCTAGATACTATGATGATTTCAGTGACATACATTTATATATATTATTTTTTAATTTGGTAAGAATTTTTTTGATGTTATTTTTATTTGGATGTGTTTGTTAAACTTTATATTAATTAAAATAACATGTATTTGTTGTTATTATGAGTAATACTATGATGATTTCACTGATATTCATTTATTTATATGCTTCTTGAATTTGGTATGAATATTTTTGTTATTTTATATGGTTTTAGAATATAAAAAATGTGAATTTTAGTATTTATAAATATATATATATATATATATATATATATATATATATATATATATATATATATATTATGTGTCACATTCCATTCTGGCTAAGATACGTACAACACCATTTTTCAACAATGAGCAAAATGCAAAATGCTGCAGTTCAATACACCCTGATCCCTGTGAAATAACTGACATCAAAGAGTGGATAAGGAAATATTCTTACTTATCACTGGCATTACCTACAGTTTGATATACCTTACCCTGACCCCCACCTCCACTATTGTAGGGAGGAAATATCTGCAAATTCGCACCAGGAACTACATGAAGTTTCAAAATGGAAATTATAAGCTTTGGTGGTCAAGATTCATACAACAAAAACGAAGTGAATCTTTGACAGAAGCTCATTCTTACTTTATTGGTTGTCTTCTGGCCTTTGTAGGAATCTTAGTATTGATGTATATCTTAGGAATAATAGCAAGCAAAGTAACAATGTGGCTCAATGAAACGTTAGGCAAAATTTGGAATATCTGTCATTGAAACGATATTGCCCCACTATGGTGCTTACAGTTAGCGGCAATCGTTTCCCAAGATATAACGAATATGACTTTTGATATGAGCACTCCAAATCACAAGTCCTCAAACCACAAATGTTTAAATGCACTTCAACAAGCACAAACAATATGAATATGCAGAATTTTTGCTCTAAAAAATGACTTTGATCTTGCAAAAGAATGATTTAATTTATCAATGGGTTGTTCTTTTTATACTTAACCATAAGACATCATCAAATGACACATTTTTTAAGTAAATTATCATGGAAAAACACATCTATATGCGAAAGGGCACACAACCCTTCATGAAAAAAACGAATTTGGCCGTTTGGACAGAAAAAGCAAGCGCTAAGGCGCCACTCAGCAGGCACCCTGCCTGCCTTACTACCAAGACATTGTCCAGACAGTAGGCAGCGCTGGCCCGCTGCTCAGGCAGCGCCCCAGGGCTGCCTATACTGCCCGGATTTATCCTGGGTAGTGTTTTCTTGTCCGTTTTTCGCCCATTTTTCGCCCGTTCGTATTTTTCGACTTTTCCATGCTTAATTTCAATTCATTAAGCACATTTTTTCCAACAATCCCCCAAATGAATTAAAATTAACGCATGAATGCAATGAGCACCTTTAACTAACCGTTATACCATCTAGAGAGGTTGCTTGCGGCTTTGAACATTCTGTAGTAGTATTCAATCGGATTTACTGACTTAATAGTGAACTTAAAGTCTTGAACTATTTAGTCGTTTGTGTAAACCGAGACAATTTAACCCACACCATAACAACTCTAACCTTCATATTAGTTTCTTACGGTTGTGTCCGTTTCGGCCATGGACCACGCTTGGTTTAATAAGTGCTTTCCATATTTGAAGCGGACACACTTCGCACTTACGTAGTTGATCTCCTATAAGAGTATCTCGCTATACTCCAACATATCCTTATATGTCCTAGGAATCATAAAGGTATTTTGCCTATCCTCGTACCTTTTTTGCAGGCTACACCCCTTGAATGGGTTGAAGATTGATCTCCAAGGTGTTTTTACAATCTCATAATTTAGTTGTGCCTTTCAAACCTAGATTTTGGGATCCCTAGTCAACAAGGTTGTATATCCACTATGAGATTTTGATTATAGGGTTTTAACTCCATGATATATTGGTTAACCATTCATAATCGGATTCGTTGTTTTCTCACATACCAATTAAGAATATGCATTTGCCATATGGTCATATGCATACGAATTTTATGTCGAGATTTACCATGATACATACTACTTTGTTCCCTTTCTACATCATATTGACTGTCACGATGTATTATAATTGCAGGCATGGGTTCTTTTCCAACATGGAATTTCTTCTAAGAAACCTTGAAGCCATCCAGCCTCTTCTCCGGTTTTCTCCATTGCAATGAACTTGATTTCATTGTGGATCGAGATATATATATGTTTGCTATGAAGATTTCCACAACGTTGAGTCCTTTCTAATAGTGAACACATTACCATTTATGTATTTTGAGACCTTTCATTATAGCGGTTTGCTATTACTTTGCCAACAAGAAATTTTCACTTACAAAACATCGAAGCCCTCCGGTTCTTCTCCGCTTTATCCAGCACTATGAATTCTCAATTCAGAGTAGACTGAGCATTACACTTTTTTGTTTAGAGAATTTCCTTCGTTCTTTTCATGACACAACATCATTACCAATGGTTAACACATAACTATTTGTGTCAGATATCCAATTAGTATCAGGATATATCGAGTTTCAAATTATAAGCGTTATAGCTTATAAAATTTGAAACTATAATAATTTCTCGATTTTAATTCAAAATTTAAATTTTAAACGTAATTTCAAAATCCAAGCTCAAGATTATATTTCTTACAAACTTGAATTTTAAGCGCAAAGCTTAAAATTTTGAAACTAGAATTAAACATGAGAATTCGTATTGGAAAATTCAATTCCAATTTGATATTGCTGAATCAACTTCATCGTGTCAAAATGTTTCATCAACATTTTCTTCATTGTTTTGATGATCTCTATATTGTTTCTCATTATGAGCATACCATCAACATACAAGCATACATAGATATGCTTCATATGTGTCACTTTTATCACACTTGTTTTGACAACATAGTTTTGTCAAATTTCTCATGGCATTACTTTGACACTTTACTTCAATCAGGCACCTCCACACTTTCAATATTTGTAGGAAACTTTGTCCTTAACTCATAAGTTTTTTTTTTCCATCATTGCCTGAGTGTGGTATTTAGAATATGGTTGTCCAACAGAAATGTCGCCCCCACAATTTTGGGTAATCTCGAACTTATCATGATTTTATTGCGTTTACCTTTCAAGTTTCAAATTCTAAGCTTATAAATTTATAAATTAAACTTCAAGATTTATATCTTACAAACTTTGATTTAAGCGTGCTTGATTACAAATTTTGAAATTTGGTCCATTTCTTGAATAAAATTTACTATTTGCATTTTAAGCGTCCAAACTTATATAACTCAAATTCAAGATTTTATGTATTGCAAGTTCGAGCTTTAGGCGTATATTGCTTAGAAATTCAAATAAAGTCAATTTTAAGAGAGGACAACGCCCAGAAAATCAATTGTAGCTAGAGATGTCAAACGGAGCGGACGACACGAGGCACGGCACGGGCAAGGCACGGCACGGGCAAGGCACGACGCGGAGCGGCACGGCACGACACGTTTTGTTACAGTGCCGTGCTGTGCCGGGCCAAGCCATGCCAGCCCGTGGGCTGGCACGGCACGGAACGACACTTTTTGTAATTTTTTTTTTAAATCAGGCGATCGATCGCCTAGGGGCAGTAAGCTTATACAGGGGGTTGGCGATCGATCGCCACATAAATGGCGATCGATCGCCTAGAGGCAGTAAGCTAATACAGGGGGTGGCGATCGATCGCCACAAAAATGGCGATCGATCTCCAATGTCCAACGGTCAGAAAAATAGTCGTTCAACGGCTTTTTTTTAAAAAAAAAAAACTTTTTTTTGGTTGTTATATATATGTGTGTGTTGAGGAAACATTTTATCCTCTTAATCTGTAAGCTCTATATACTTGAGACGCTATACTCTCAATTTGTTCACAAGAAGAAAGAAATTCGTCTTACGTTTGCCAAGACAAGCACAAGCAACAAAGCCAACACTCCTCCTAGCAAATATTTGGTAACTTTTATATTTGTTGCATTAGATAATTCATAATTGTAGTCTATATACATAATGACCGATTCATCTTATAATGTGAATTATGATGATGAAATCGATCAATTCCAAGAAAATGAAGAAAGCACACCAAATATTCAATCATCAAGTAGAAGAACTTCAAAAAAAAGAACTAGCAATGTATGGCAACTATTCGATGTAGAAAATGTTGAGGGAAAGGGATCAATGACAGTTTGTAAAAAATGTAAAAAAGTTATGCATATGCTTCTTCTGGTGGTACATGTCATTTACTAAGACACATGACTAAACATGAAAAAGAACCAACTGATGGTAACCAAACTACTCTTTCACAATTCGGTACTGGTAGTAGTAGTTCAAATTTAGGTATTTTCACTTATAATGTTGAAAGAGATAGGAGAGAACTAGCTAAATACATCGTATGGGCGGAGAAACCTTTTTCAATGGGGGCGGATGCCAAATTCACTAATTATATTCATTTAGGTTTGCAACCTCAACATAAAGGATTTTCAAGGAATACTATTAAATCGGATGCATTCACAATTTTTAATGAATATAAAGCAAATTTAATTACGTATTTAGGTAATCTTTCATCGAAAGTAGGACTAACAAGTGATATTTGGACAACTTATCTTGGCAATGCATCATATCTCTATGTTACAGGACATTGGATTGACGATAACTGGGTGTTACATAAAAAAAAATTAGGTTTCACAAAAATTGATTGGCCTCATACGGGTGGAGTTATTTCCAATGCCATTATGCAAGTTACTAATGAATATAATATTAGTAATAAAATCTTCTATTTCATTTGATAATGCAACTAATAATATTGCTACAATTACTATATTAAAAACTTATTTGAAACCAATTTTAAATGGTGATCTTTTTCATATTCATTGTGCATGTCATATTTTAAATTTGTGTGTGCAAGATGGATTGAAACCACTTGAGCTTCATTTAGAAAAAAATAAAGATTACTCTTAAATTTCTTAATGGTTCAGTTGCTAGAAAACAAGACTTCAAAAGTTTATGTATTTCTCATGGTATGAATTATAAAGATTTTTCTTATGATGTTCCTAATAGGTGGACTTCTACATATATAATGTTGCAAGCATGTTTACCTTATATAAATGTGATCACTTTATTTTTTAATGAAAGGATGGCCGAACATTTTCATATTGAAGAAACTGATTGGGAAATTGCTTCTAATATTTGTAATTTTTTATAACCATTTAAT
Organism: Haberlea rhodopensis; assembly: GCA_907163345.1. Taxonomy (NCBI): domain Eukaryota; kingdom Viridiplantae; phylum Streptophyta; class Magnoliopsida; order Lamiales; family Gesneriaceae; genus Haberlea; species Haberlea rhodopensis. The sequence goes on from CAJQUN010000002.1 coordinate 22,263,946, forward strand.
GATGCTGCCAATTTATTTTCGGGCTGTTATTATCCAACTTCTTCAATATTTTTGAATAAAATTTATGAAATTAATGAATGTTTTGCATTACATAGATCTGATCCATTTGTTACATGTATTGTCGAACCAATGGAGTATAAATTTAAAAAATACTGGAAAACTATTCCTATGTTGAATTGTTTGGCATCAATTCTGGATCCTAGATTAAAATTATATAGTGTAGAAATTATAATAGAATCTTATTACACCAACATGGCTTATGAAAATATTAAAATTAATCAAGAGAAATGGCGCATTAATAAATGTTTGTTTGCTTTGTTTTCTTTATATGATTCGTTACATAATTCTAGAGCAACTCCAGTAAGAGAAAGTGGTAGTAGTGGTGCTAGTAGTAGTAAGGGTTCTGTGTGGACAATGTTAAGAAGAAGACAAGACACTACTTCCGCTTCTTCTAGTTCTAGTTCTAATACATCTTCATTTACTGAGCTTCAATATCTAAACCAAGTCATAAATTTCAGTGAACAAGAATTAGAAACTTTTGATGTTTTGGCATGGTGGAAAGACAATGCTAGACTTTGGCCAGTACTTTCCATAATGGCACGTGATCTACTAACTCCTCCGATATCCACAGTTCCATCGGAGTCTTGTTTTAGTGCAGGTGGAAGAGTCGTTGATGAAAAAAGAAGTAGAATGAAACCAAACACTGTGGAGGTGTATTCTTTTAAAGGATTGGTTGGATGATGATAGCCGCTTACAATGTTTGGGAGGACATGATGTTTCTTCGGATGAAAATGAAGAAAACTAGCATATTTTTAAAACTCTTTTGCAATTTATTATTTACTTTTGTTCAATGTAATTTGTAGTTTTTCAATTTGTAGTCAATAAATTTTTATTTTACAAGTATATTGTAAATAAAACAAAAATATTATAATATTTATATAATTAAAATTAAACAAAAATAAATAAAAAAAACGAAAAAAAAAGAAAAATTGATTTGGGCCGTGCCGGACCAGCCAAATAAGGAGACGGGCCGTGCCAGGCCAGCCAAATAAGGAGACGGGCCGTGCCTGGCACGGCCCGTCTCGTTAGAGGGTCGTGCCGGCCCGGCACGGAACAGTGCCGGGCGGTACGGATTGACATCTATAATTGTAGCATTCGACTCATCATTTGTATTTTAAGCGTACAAATCTTAGAAAATTTGAATTCAAGATTTTAAAACTTGCAAATTCAAGTCTTAAGCGTAAAATGCTTAGACAATGCAAATAGAATCAACTCACAATTCTTCACTGCAAAACTCATTTGCTTAGTTTGTTTTCAACATCTTTCTCATTGTGTTCAAACACTTCTACGACATAATCTTTGCTTCGGAGCAAATAGCCATAACAATATTTTGTGCAATAAACGATAAAGTAGCGAATATTTTTCACATAGCTCTAGTTTGCACAATTTTTAAATCACAAACATCAATGTGATTTGATTCTAGAGGCGTCTTTTTCTTTCATCCGAATGAATGACGGTTTTGTTAACTTATCCACCACACAAGTCTCACACTCATGTTTTAAGTTAACATTCACTTAAATTAATAAATTTAACTTTACAAAATTTGCGTTTATAATTTACATGACCACACGATCATCCATAAATCATAAAACTCAATCAAATGAGTAGTAACATAAATTTTATTGCCGGTTAACGAACAACCGTCATTACAATTATTTGGAAAGATGATATAACATTCCCACAAGCACCAAGTTTGTTTAATACAATCCTTGTTAATCTCAAAATATTAATCAAGTGGTAAGCATGTTGTCCAACCCGTTTAGGATGTAGTTCTTGCAAAGGTAGTCGCTTTGGTTCTAAGCATCAACTGCAGCCCTCTTTTGGGAGTCGTTTTCTCCTTCTTCAACCGTAGGAGCATCCTCGGTTAAGAACCTTGTCAAACTCAAAGTGGTCAAGTAAAAACATCTTTTGTTGCCATCTTTTGAAGTCATTCTCATTGAATTTCTCTAGCCTTTCTCCATGCTGAACGGAAGTCGTTGTTACATTCGATGAAGCCATTTGTTACAGATATCATTTCAAGATTGTAGGAATCTTAGTATTGATGTGTATCTTAGAAACAATAGCAAGCAAAGTAACAATGTGGCTCAATGAAAGTTTGTCGAGGCGAGATTTTGAATCTCTGTCCTTGAAACGATATTGCCCCACTATGGTGCTTACGGTTAGTGTCAATCATTTTCCAAGATACAACAACTATGACTTGTGATAGAAGCACTCCAAACCACAAGTCTTCAAATCAAAAAGGCACTTCAACAAGAACAATAATGAACAATATACATATGTAGAATTTTTGCTCTAAAAAATGACTTTGGTCTTGCAAAAGAATGATTTAATTCATCAATGTGTTGTTCCTTTTATACTTAACCATAAGACATAATCAGATGACACCTTTTGGAAGTAAATTTTCATGGAAAAACCCATCTATACGCGAAAGGGCACACAAGCCTTCATGAAAAATCGAATTTGGCCATTTGGACAGAAAAGCAGGCACTAGGGCACCACTCAACAGACGCTCTAGCGCCTGCCTTACTGCCTAGACAATGTCCAGGCAGTAGGCAGCGCTGGGCCGCTGCTCAGGCATCACCCCAGGGTTGCCTATACTGTCCGGGTTTATCCCGGACAGTGTTTTCTTGTCCGTTTTTCGTCCGTTTTTTTCTCCATTCGTATTTTATGACTTTTTCATTCTTGATTTCAATTCATTAAGCATATTTTCAGTCTTCACTAACAACAACAAGCACGCATGCAAGAAATTTTAACATGGAGCTATAATTTCATCTAAAATCTTAGTTGGGCATCTGATTCAATTTGGTTTACAAACATGTGTAATCATGAATCCTAAGTCCTAATTGCTAAAATACTATCACAGTAAAGCTTGTCTAAATTTAGGTGCTTAAACATTGGTGAAGTATTGAATTAATAATTAAAAGCACGCCAAATTCGTGATTAGATTATGATTAGTTAATTACAACAAAACTACCTTTCAGTACTAAATAAGTTAGTAGAAAATAGAATCGATCATATTAACCAGTATTCTGTAATCCCTAACTGTCACCTATTAAGTAATTAACACCATGTTTCTTCAGAAATCTTACGTGATTTATATAACTTTATACAAGAAATGTTGGGTCCAACCCAAAAATAAGAGAAGCTCATTTCTCTTGAAGAGATTAATAATTTAATTCTTGACGTGGAAGAATTCCAATTCATTCAGACGTAAAAATTAGAGGAGGCAGCAGCATTTTCTACAAAATAAGAACAAAAGTAATTCCTGACAGTTTTTTTGAAGCAGACGATCGGAGGCTCATTTGTGGTCCGAATTTGATGAAATTTGGACAGCACCTTCATAATTCATTGAACTTCGTTTTGATTGGTGGAAATCGAGTTTGGAGCTCTGGAGTTGCAGATCTCGTGGCTGGAATAGTTCTACAAATTTTGGGTGATTTCTTGCCAAACTCTTGTTCTTGGTTTATGATTCTTGTCTTGATTGTTGAGAATCATTTGTTGCTCTAAGTTTGAGAGATTTTATGTTTATGTTGCTATTCTAAGAACTTCTCTTTGATTATAGTAGATTTGATTAGGTCTCGTAGGCCTCGTGGTTTTTACTCTTCAAGTTGAAGGGGATTTCCACGTTAAAATCTCGTGTTTCATTGGTTGTGATTCTTGATGATATATTGCTCTGTATTTGTACTTCGTTGGTTGGTTGATAGTTGAAGATTTTCCTATTGATTTGGGAATTATTGTTATTGTCTATGATGCAAACATGATTAACAATGATCGTGCTGCTACCACTACTACAGATGATCTTGTTATTGTCTATGATGCAAACATGATTAATTTTGTTTGTCATGAAACCAGTTGGGTAGTTGATAGTGGTACATCCTTCCATGTACATCGAAGAAAGAATTCTTATCGTCTTATACTTCAGGTGATTTTGGAGTATTGAAGATGGGTAATGGTGGCTTATCAAAAGTGGTTGGTACTGGAACCGTTTGCTTAGAAACCAACAATGATACAAAATTGGTACTTGAAGATGTCAGACAAGCCCCAGATATTCATTTGAATTTGATCTCTACAGGTAGATTGGATGATGCTGGGTTTTGCAACACTTTTGGTAATGAAATTTGGAAACTCACCAAAGGCTCTTTGGTTGTGGCTCGAGGTAAGAAGTGCTCCAGTTTGTACTTGACGCAGGGTTCAATTTCTGGTAATTTAGTAAATGCAGTTAGAGGTGAAAATTTATCTGAATTATGGCACAAGAGACTCAGTCACATGAGTGAAAAATGAGTTAATTGTTTAGGTAAAAGAGGTCTACTTTCTGATTTAAAAGATGCAAAGTTGGATGTGCTTATTCTTTAGCTGGAAAACAGAGAAGGGTTTCCTTCCAAAGTCATCCTCCGCACAGAAAATCTGATTTGTTAGAGTTAGTACACTCAGATGTTTGTGGTTCAATGAAGGTAAAACACGTGGTGGTGCACTTTACTTTGTTTCTTTCATTGATGATTATTCAAGAAAACTTTGGGTTTATGCTTTGAAGTCCAAAGACCAGGTTTTTGGAGTATTCAAAGAATTCAGGCTTCCGTTGAAAGACAGACATGAAAGAAATTAAAATGCATCCGCATTGATAATGGTGGTGAATATTGTGGAAAATTTTATGAGTATTGCAGACAGCAAGACATCAGACATCAGAAGACACCTTCTAAAACTCCGCAGTTAAATGGCTTGACAGAAAGGATGAACAAAACATTGATGGAGAGAGTTAGATGTTTTCTTTCAGAAGCAAAGTTGTCTTGATCCTTCTGGGGTGAGGCATTGTTTACTGCTACTAATGTAATCAACTTGTCTCCTACTGTTGCATTGCAGGCTGATGTTCCTAACAGAGTTTGGTATGTCAAAGATGTCTCTTATAATCATTTGAGGGCATTTGGTTGCAAGGCTTTTGTGCATGTGCCTAGAGATGAAAGGTCTAAGTTGTATGTCAAGACTAGCAGTATATCTTCATTGGTTATGGCCAAGATGAATTTGCCTACAGATGCTATGATCCAATTGAGAAGAAACTTGTTAGAAGTCGTGATGCAGCTTTCATAGAAAATCAAACCATTGAAGATATTGATAAGACAGAGAAGTCAAGGTGACTTGATAGATTTTAGCCCAGCTCCTATGACACAGATACCTAATGCAACTGAAATTGAAAATCAGAATGATGCAGAGAATGAGGTTCATAATGATGTTGAACATGGCCGTGAAAGTGAAGAAGAGGTAGATGCTCCATCACATGAAGTTGTTGATGAACATGTACGTGATACTATAGAGCAACCTGTTATTCCTCTCAGGAGATCTACTAGAGATCGTAGACCACTCACTCATTATCCGCCCGATGAGTACATACTCTTGACTGATGGGGGAGAACAAGAAGATTTCCAAGATGCTATGGAAAGTACAGATAATGATGAGTGGGTCAAAGCAATGAAATATGAAATAGATTCTCTATATGAAAATCGAACATTTGATCTTGTCAGATTACCGAAAGATAGAAAGGCACTGAAGAATTGATGGATTTACAGGGTAAAGCATGATAAAAAATACCTCTCATCCACGATATAAAGCCAGATTAGTTGTTAAGGTTTTGGTCAGAAAAAAAGGGATTGATTTTGAAGAAATTTTCTCACAAATTGTGAAGATGTCATCAATCCGAATTGTTCTGAGTTTGGCAGCCAGTCTTGATTAGGAGATTGAACAGATGGATGTAAAAACTGATTTTCTACATGGTGATCTTGAGGAAGAGATTTACATGGAGCAACCTGATGGTTTTGTGGTGAAAGGAAAGGAGAATTATGTCTGCAAATTAAATAGAGGCTTGTATGGTTTGAAACAAGCTCCAAGACAGTGGTATACGAGGTTTGAGCAAGTTATGACTCAACTGAACTTTAGAAAGACTGCATCTGATCACTGTATATTTATGCAGAGATCCTCTGATGATGATTTGATCATTTTATTGCTTTATGTTGATGATATGCTTATTGTTGGTCAAAATTCTTTGTGAATTGACAGGTTGAAGAATGAACTTTCTAAATCTTTTGCAATGAAAGATTTAGAACCAACAAATCAAATTCTTGGAATTGGGATCAGTCGTGATAGAAAGAATAAGAAATTGTGGTTGTCTCAACAAAAGTACATTGAAAAGGTACTTTAACGTTTTGACATGGATAAGGCTAAAGTGGTAAGTACTCCTCTTGATGCACACTTTAAGTTAAGCAGTAAACAATCTCCTTCTAATGATGAAGAGAAGAGAGACATGGCAAGAGTTCCTTATGCATCAGTTGTGGGCAGCTTAGTGTATGCTATGATTTGCATGATACCAGATTTAGCTCATGCAGTTGGCACAGATAGTCGATTTCTATCTAATCCGGGTAGAGAGCATTGGTTTGCAGTGAAGTGGATTATGAGATATCTTCGTGGCTCTACTGATTTGAGACTTTGTTTTGGGTCTGAAAAGCCTATGCTTGTTGGTTATACAGATTCAGACATGGCCGGGGATTTGAACACAAGGAAATCTACTTCAGGCTATTTGATTACCTTTGTAGGGGGGCTGTAGCATGGCAATCCAAGTTACAAAAATGTGTTGCTTTATCTACCATGGAAGCTGATTTCATTGCAACTACTGAGGCTTGCAAAGAGTTGCTATGGATGATGAAGTTTATGCATGAACTTGGATTCACTCAGGAGTGGTATGCATTATTTTGTGATAATCAATGTGATATTCATCTTGCTAAAAATGCAGCTTTTTATGGTAGATCAAAACATATCGATGTAAAGTAACATTGGATTAGAGATGTTTTGAACTCTAAGTTGCTTGAACTTGAAAAGATTCATACAGAGAAGAATGCAGCTAATATGATGACAAAAGCGGTGTCTCGTGAGAAGCTCAAGCTATGTGCCGGGATGGCCGGCATCAACTCGCAGTGATGAACTTGTTGCAATGTCACCTCCCTTATACTCATGGGCTGGAGGGGGAGATTTGTTGAGTCCAGCCCAAAAATAAAAGAAGCCCATTTCTCTTGAAGCCCATTAGGATTAATAATTTAATCCTTGACTTGGAAGAATTCCAATTCATTCAGACGTAAAAATTAGAGGAGGCAGTAGCGTTTTCTGAAAAATAAGAACAAAAGTCATTTCTGGCAGTTTTTTTGAAGCAGACGATCGGAGGCCCATTTGTGGTCCGAATTTGATGAAATTTGGATAGCACATTCATAACTCATTAAACTTCGTTTTGATTGGTGGAAATTGAGTTTGGAGCTCCGGTGTTACAGATCTCGTGGTGGAATAGTGCTACCAGTTTTGGGTGATTTCTTGCCAAACTCTTTTTCTTGGTTTATGATTATTGTCTTGATTGTTGAGAATCGTTTGTTGCTCTAAGTTTGAGAGCTTTTATGTTTATGTTGCTATTGTAAGGACTCCTCTTTAATTATAGTGGATTTGATTAGGTCTCGTAGGCCTCGTGTTCCACGTTAAAATATCGTGTTTCATTGGTTGTGATTCTTGATGATATATTGCTCTATATTTGTACTTCGTTGGTTGATTGATGGGTGAAAATTTATTTATTGATTTGAGAATTATTGTTTAGTTTGTCCCAACAAGAAACTGACCCAAAATAAAATAAATTCCCCACTCGTGACAATAAAGTTAAGTCCCTCACAAATACGAAATTTCGTCAAGTTTCGAGCTCTTTGAGCTCCCAAACAAAGTAATAAACCTATAACACAGATATCCATATCTCAAGCGGATCAGAATCGATCAAATAACTCAAAAGATTTGCAAACACAACAAACAACAATCTCTAGCTAATTCTGAAAAAAATTCAAAAGAACTTGCCTCAAGAAAACCACACCATACCATATAAAAATGTTAAACAACTTCCTGCCAACCTACATTTCTCTCACATTGTTTCTCACGAGTAGAATATAAATGAAATAAGTATTTTCTTCTCATTAAAAAACTAAAGGAAGTGAATAAGAGAAAGTATGGCACAGATCATGAACGGTGCCCAGATTGAAGGTTGTCATTTTAATCCTAATGACATTTCACGGAACGATTACGACGCAGATTTTTTTTAAAATAATATTAAAAAATCAAAAAGATTGAATATTTTGAGTAAAAAATATTCCGCATCTTCTTTAATTCATTAATATTTAAAAGACTATATAGAATAAAAGGACAAATTGTTAATTCATATTGAAAAACTGTCATTTATTCACATTTTTTATAAGTAGATAGATAATACTAACTTTTCACAATAAAACATGCAGTTGCAACAGCCTAAAGTAGAGGTGAGCAAAAGTTCGGTTAAACCGAAGAAACCGAACTAATTTGGAAAATTGGTTCGGTTTTTATTTTGAAAATTCGGTTTTAATTTTTAAAAAAAATCGGTTAATTCGGTTGGGTTTCGATTTTTATTTTAAAACTATCGGTTAACCGAATAAACCGAAATTTTTAATTTTTTAATATATTTTTAAAAAATTTAAAAACAATAATTTTTTTATTTTTTTAAAAAATCATTTATTATCATTCTTTATTTAAAAAGTACATTTTAGTTTTTTAAAACCAAATTTTTTAATTTTTAAATCAAATTATCTAATTTTTATTTTTTTAAAAAAATATCGATTAATTCGGTTACCGACCGAAATAGCCGATTTTTTATCGGTTCGGTCGGTTCGATTTTGAAAGTATAATTCGGTCTGTTCGGTTAGACGAAAAACAATTCGATCGGTTCGATTTTTGAAAAATTCGGTTCAGTCAGTTCGGTTCTGACCGATTGCTCGCCTTAACATGAAGTAACTACGACTTACGAGGTTGTGTGAGGTTGTGTAAACTGCGTACCTCCACAATTAATGGTGTATTCGAAGTGCGCACATGAGTTTACATTTCTTCCATCGGGCATTAATCAAACATTGAAGACATCAAAACTGGCTCAAGCAACGCTATAGCCTTGAGTAACTTTTGTTTGTCGTCATCACTGTTACTTGGCTCCTCCACTTTGGCCTCCAATTTAGAATATATGTGTTCAAGGGATGTCAAAATTAACTTGAGTTCTTTCCATTGTCGGTCATCTGGCTTGACTAACTTTACGCAGACAAAATGCAATAGACCCAAGACAATGTTGTAATTCTGGCCCTGCAGTGCCAGTAGTGAATCAGCTAAGAAAATCACTCCAATGGCATCTAACACATTATTGTTTGTTTTCAATAGCTGAGTCAACGTTTCCACAAGTTTCTTGAATGCAGAAAACTCTGAATTTGTAATAACCTCGGTCTCCTCATCTGAGTATACAAGTTCATGAAGCTCGATCCTTGCTAAAATGTTCTTCCATGAGTGAAATGGTAATCTGCCATTCCTGGAAGAAACAGAACCAAAACCACCGTCTTCTTGAGTCTGTTTCAGCAAGTGGAAGGATCCAAGAGCCAAAATCAGATCAGGAATCCATGGCTCCACGATGGCAATAAAACGAGTGGCGTATCCATACCCTAAAAACTCTTCGATCGAAACGATGAGGTTAAACATTTCATTTACAAGATCGAACGCTCCTTGTCGAGGTAATGAGATTTCACAAGTTTTAAGCACTACATTAAGTAACTTCGCTGCATATGTGAACGAGCTTTTCAAACAATGAAATGTTTCTTTTAGTTCTTCTTCTGTGTACCGCGACTGAGCAATAAAATGTCGCTGCAAATTTGAGATGAGGAATTTCAATTTTTCCTGTGCAAAATTCAAGCATCTTTGTTGACAGTTTGGAACAAGACTCATAGCATTTGCATCAACGATAAACTTCAAAACTGCAAGTAACATCTTCTCCGCATTCAATGTTCTCATTTGTTTACTTAAGCTGGCACCTGTACAGAAGTATCAAAGTTGACAGATTTAACGCATGCTTCTGAAATCCGAAAAAGCAAAAGAAGCTACAATCATTAAAATACAGGTGAAAAGATAACTACAATAATTAGAAGTAGACCCAGAGTGTTAAACATGGAGATGACATACTTTCATGGCAATAAAAATCAAATATTCATAAATTTAACCGCTTTAACAATTAAAAGCCCATAATGTTTACCGAACAGGATGCAGATTTAAATAACTTGATCCAAGAAGTCAACAAACTGTAACATAATTTACATAAACTGCCTTAAACACGGGTGATACATAAGGCAAGTGTAAATTCACAAACATTTTTTCTCACCCCGAAAAAGTTGAAAAAAACCAGGAAAAAGAAGGTTACAGTCCCAGCTGAGCCAAACATACCAGTTTGAGGTTCTCCTGTGTTTGTTTGACAGCCAGGTGCTATCTGACTGGGTTTCATTGATTCCGAAAGCAAATTTTTGGACTCTTTATGAGCATTTGCTCCTAATAGCTTGTATGCACAGTGAAGCAAATTGTCCATTGTCAGGTCTGTGACAGTTGCCTGGAAATAGAACGAGAGACAGGTCCAGAAATTGGTTTCAACGTCAAAACCTTGAAAGCATTTTAATAACACAAGTCATACTTGTCAGTTAAATGGCTAAATGGTGATAGCTATAAAAGGCTTTCCGTTTGATGTTTGGGTGATCATCTGGGGGCACTCTGTGACTTTTGTCCACTAATATCTCACTTTGACTCTGAATTGCATATAGTGTTTTTGAATCTTGAAATTATTAAATGATCATGATTGAAGGTTCAGACCTAAATTTAACAGAGGAAGACTGATCAAAGCCATGCCAATGATGAAATTTTGTGCCATTTAATACAAAATAGTGAATATGGCTACAAGAAAAGTATGTCTCGTGTTTGCTGCGCATATAAGATAGCACAAATATGCTTTCATGTTATTTCTTTGAACTTAATTTATCTTATTATCCTTCACTCATACATCCAGCACTCATTAATATTCAGTTCCAAGTTTCAAACATCTAAAAGAAATGTTGGGTATTATCGTGATTAGGGATTGTCATATAAATTATAAGACTAGTGAAAAATCATAAGAACCAACATAAGATCACATCCCTCAGAACTTTTTTAACTCGCAGCAGAAGAAAATATCACTTGCCTGTATAGATTTCTCGTTCCCATATATGCTGATGTTATGAAGAGACATAAGCAGAGTGAGAGTCGTATAAGCAGCAACAGGAGATGATTCCATACGATCATTTTTCAGGGAATTCAGAATACTAGCCTCAGAAATGACTTTCAGCGCCATGAATGCATTTTCTAAATTTCCAGAACCTAATATAGCTTCTCTTGAATTTTCAGACTGCAGTAAGTCCTTTATTTGCCATGACACTCCAGCAGCAATTGCATAATCCTCAAAAAAAATATTTTTAGCATCATTAGATGACTTTTTTCCACTTTTAGATCTCGATTTTAATGATTTTTTAATTGAAGATTTAATTTCCTTCATTTTGCTGCATGATTACCTTTTTTCCATGATCTATAGGAAAGTTTGAATGACCTCCGTAAGCAGCTTTTTGCAGAAGCCCAATCAGAGCTTCAAACATGTCATTGAACCAACCACAAGACCAGATCATCTTGTGGGCAGACCTCACTTCAGTTTGCTTTTCAATATTACCTGATAAACCGCTGCATTTCGATACCAAACCCAGGCATTCTTCAAAAAGGTCACCTACAGCATCTGGAGAGGTGGATGAAACCATGTTGCACACAGAAGATTGAGCTCGCGCAGTAGAAGCAACAGTAAACAGGCCCTTCAGCTTGTCACTGGGTAATGCTTCCTTGAGAGCTGCCAGAAAAGAACCATCCTGTGCAAGGATGCTGCAAAGGTGGGATGCAGCAAGAAGTAAACCCGCAATCTGCTCCTCTTCCAGATTAACAGATGACAAAGGTAAACTGATCAAAAGTTTAAAAAGTTTCATAAGAGATCTAAGAGAAGCTCCTTCTGATGCTACAAACTGGCAAAACCTTGCTCCTGCTGTAGGTGACCTTTTAATCAGAATGATACAGCGCTTGCATGCTTCTTCTTCGGCGACCTTAGAAGGGAAGTATGACGGGACAAGAAGTTTGGTGATTTTCCTTGCTATCAGTTGTTGGTCATTGGCAAGTGTTGAAAATAATATATCTAGTGAAACTACCTGAAGGGGAAAAATATAGATCATAGAAAAAGAATCATAAATAGGGGTAAATATTATGGGGTTGAATTTGTAGGTCTGATTTATACTTTGTGGAAATAAAAATTTCGGATGTCCTTCAAGAGGAGGAGGAGATCAATGACAGCACCACGCACAGCTAATGTAGAATCTAGAATCAAATGTCCCATTCTAGGTAAAAGCACTTTAAGAACCTCATGAGATTGAGGATTCCCAAGCATATACATAACACCATTCACCGTGGAGAGTCTGACCTCTGTGCAAGCATCATGAGTCATATGGTCAAAAATTATGCTAATCATCTTTGTAATGGTCGATGAAGGAATGATTTCCCAAAACAGACAAAGAATTCGGCAACTGCCTTCTACTGATACAACCCTGACATTTGGGCATTCATCCATGAGCAATTTCTCCAACAGAAAGAATTGCTTTTCAAGTAGTGTATCTTTAACCTCTTTAGTTGCATTAGGATCCTCAAGCGGAAACAGGTCCAGAAGTAAGTGCAATGCATTTTGACGGACATTTGAGTTTGATACCTGCATAAGAATGAATGAAAAAAAAATTGAAAATATAATGTAAAAACATAATCTAGCCAGTAACACATAATCTAAAATTCCACTATCCACAGTATCGCAGAAGCCAAAATTACCTCCAGGTGTGAACTGGATTGCATGATCATTTTGCAAAAATGAAGGCAATCAAAAACTCTCTTACAATTCATGGAGAATCATGCTAATTATTAAATACATAAGTAACAGTTACGAAAAACAAAATGATTATGTTTTAATTCTCGATTTAAGTTCAGAAAAAGTAAACAGGAATAATTTCCACTGCTTTGCCAGTGATGAACTTCCGCTTCATATAATGTCAAAATCACATATTTACTAGGTCAAAGAAAAGGCTAAAAAAAATAAACTTTAGGTTTATTACTCTCCCTTAAAAGTACAAAAAAAATGTTACGGGACAGACGACACTCGACAGTATAAAACAAGTACATTAATATCAATTAATATTTAACTTCATATATTATTTTTTCATGATTTTTTCTTTCTTTTATGACGTATTTGTATATGAGGTTCTAGAATTAGTTATATCAATGGAGAAGAAGAATATAAACTGAAGATTGAACAGTTATTGTGGTTAATGAAATTTTCCTGAATCTGTTATCTTATTCCCAATCAATATCTGGCTGCATTTTTATCTTTCACGATATCAAGGTATCAAAGGGGCCATGGGCGAGGAGCTGCTGTCGCGGCGGTAGATAACATAATAATACATTCATGGTGATTGTTTAAACTCATAACACATGAGTCGACAAATATGCAAAACAGAAAGACATTGCCTTGCCACATTATTACTGGTGTTCTATGTTCTGGTTACTTTGTATCATGGGTACCCCATGCGTGCAGAAGCGTAACATTTGAAGATAAACAATCAAAAGTTCAAGCTAGATTTGGGAAGACAAATGGGGATTCCGTATCCAATTGTTAAGAGCTGGACATGTGGGCTATTCCAAGATTTTCCATAACCAACTCAAACGGGTATTACAAGTAAAAACATATGCCAAATACTTAATTAGTTGGCTACAGATATAAAGGAATAACAGAATACTAAAGATTCACATCTTAGCCTACCTCAATCCATTGTGATTAAATGTTTAGTGGTTTTTGTTAAAAGGTTCGCATCTACTGATTGACTTCTTGATTTAACAGCAGATTTAGGTGGTTTGTCGGCAAATTATACTTTTAGGATGTCAAAAAGGGCATCAATTCCAAAGAAACTTCTCTATTGTGTGTTACTTTAAGTCTACGTCACTTTTAAGCGTTCCATATATTGGAGGATAAAGTTATCGCCAATGGATGATCTCCAGAAATCATCTCTCGCTCAAATTTCAAGAGGCTCTACTAACATATGCGACAATTGAGTCGTGCATTTCATAGTTGCGGAAAATTTAAGTATTTAAAATTATATACAAAGACAAACCAAACAATAAACAGAAAAATGAGTGATTTACAACTCTCATCTTAATTAAGATATCCAGCAAGAAAATAATTACCTGAAGTGAACGAAAAATCACTGGCTCTGTCAAATGAAAAATCAGTTTTTCCACTCCCACTAAGGTTCGGTTACTAACAAAAATTCTTAAAATCCGTCTAACTGATGCAGCTAATGCCCCCGAGCTGGCACATACAGCATCTTCAATCAACACCTGCAAGAACCCATTCTCAATCTCTTCCTTGATTGCCCCATCCATAGCCTTCCATGCTCTAAAAATGATTTCGCCATACGCGTCCACCATTGATTTGCGCCCATAAGGAATTTGAGACTTGATCATTGCAAACACCTCCTTGGCAAGCTGCACACTTAGTCCGAACAAAAAAGCTATAAATTTCCGGCCATCCTCCGTCTTCAAATACAGAGGTGAAATCACGCAGCGAATTAACAAATGCTTCAAGTCCTCAATGCTCCCATCTTCAAAATCAAACAACACAAAAGCATCCCGAAGCGTGTACACTCTGTGGACGTCCACCTTCTTTTTCGAAGTCAACGATCGTGACAAAATAACTGGCAGCGACTGAGATATCAGGGTCTCTTTCCCTGATAAATCCCCCTTCCACCACTCTTCACATAAATTAGCAATTTCAGAAAGCAAAACCGAGTCGGACTCGAAAAAAATTAAGTGATCATGCAACTCTTGAGCAGCAGGCAACAAATCAGAAGCGGAAAACACATTTTCAGGATGGAAAACACAGAGGCGCAAAATGTGAACATAAACCTGAAGCTTTTCAGCAATAGAATGTCTCTCATTTTCGCAGTCGTTGGCGTGAGATACTGAGTCATCTTGCTTATTTCTAGCGGATCTTCGAACACGCTTAGCAGGAGTTTTTGGCGATGCTTTGGAAGTTGGGTCGGCTAGGTTTTTGAATTTGGAAATCGAGAGCAAAATTGAACTGCGAAGGGATAGAGGAAGAGTGGACGTCAAGCTGGATGAGAGAGTGAGGGTGTGAATTAGGGTTTTGATATTGGCTTTGGATGATTTGTAGGGTAATTTGGCGGCGGAGGAAAGGAATTCTTCGGCGGAGTTTTGCAGCGACGACCGGAGTCTTTTCTCCATCAATGAAACTCTGTGAATCTAAATCCGAGGCACTGCGTGCATTTGTGGATTTTATATTTGCAGTTAGATTTCTCTCTCTTTTTTTAAGGATTAAAAATGGAGTTTTGTGAACAGACAAATGATAGGATCATAGGAGTTGGAAAGGTGTGAGTTTTACCGTAAAATTCATCATTTTGATTCGTCTTATCATGCACTTGAATCAGATCACGGTCAGTGTAGCTATTGTGAATATTTTGAATCTCGTCTTGGCGGTAAGCTGTGGGGAGGGCAATACTATACATAGACATGACCACGGTTCGTGAACCGCCGGTTGACGGTTCGGAACCGCCGGTTTGACGGTTCAAAAGAGCTCGACCCTTAACCTTAACCTTCGTAGACGGTTCCGGTTACGGTTCGTGAACCGCCGGTTACGGTTACGGTTAACCAACGGTTACGATTACGGTTCGACCCTTACATTTTTTAAATTAAAATTAAAATTTTATTTAAACAATTTATAACTTACTATAAAAGAATCATAAAAAAGAACGAAGGAAATGTAACGGAGGGGAGAGTTTGAACTTTTTAAGTTGCCATTAACTCTCTATATTCATATGAATCATTTAGCAATTTCTAGTTCAACGTGTAAGTATATCTAGTTGAAATTCGCATGCCATTAATCTTACAAAACTTACCCAATTGTTTCATCAAACTCGATGAGACCACAAATAAGATAATTCATTTTTAATTGATTGAATCTGATTATCTAACGATACTAATTACATATGAAATTGGTATTAAACATATATAATTTTGGTATTAATTACAAATGATATTGGTATGACACATTTACAATTATGATACTAATTACATATGAAATTCGTATGAAACATATACAACTTTGGTACTAATTACAAAAGAGTTTTGTATGAAACATATGTAATTAGTATGAAGCATTTACAATTATGATACTAATTACATATGAAATTGGTATGAAACCTATACAATTTTGATACTAATTGCAAAAGAAATTGGTATGAAATATTAACAATTTTGGTACTAATTACTTATGAAATTGGTATGAAATTTATACAACTTTGGTACTAATTGCAAATGATATTGGCATGAAACATTTACAATTATGATATTAAGTACATATGAAATTGACGAGTATAACATTGAATTATTATTTATCTATAAACAAAACAACACAAAAGTTCTTGTTATGTTAAAAAAAGTCAGTAACAAGATTTGTCACTATCAATTTACAAACAAATGCGAGTAAAGTTATTTTTATGATGATTACATTGATTAATCATAAATATATTAAGTTAGGAGTTATTAATTTATATAATATTAAGTTAGTGAATTATCAATTCAATACGTTGTTCCAAATCAGTATAGGTAAATTATTAAAATAGTTTATTAATTAATCAACTATTATAGTATTGAGTTTCTATTGTAAGTTATATTGTGATAAATTAAGATATACTTATTTAATTATTATATATATAATGTAAATCAAATAATGAGCATAAAATACTTGTAGAATAACTATAAAAAGTATATAATATATTTGTTTTGTAATAATTTGCTTCAAATATTTTATTTTGCAACCACTGTTTATAGTTCTTATTAATTTATCCAATATTTTTTGTTATATTTACTTTGTGATATATATGTTTTTATTATAAAATATTTATTTAAGAACATAACATATGTTTTTTAGATAAATTTTATTTGTCAATATAAAATAGTTATTGTATTGGACATATAATATATATTATCTTTTAGTATATATAATTATAATAAAACAATCATGACATTAGCTTAGTGGTAAGAAGCTGTGAATATATGACAGAGGTTAAGGGTTCGAATCCTCAACAACACAATTTAATTTTAAATAATAAATAATTAAAAAAAAAGAAGGACGAACCGGCGGTTCCCACGGTTGTAACCGGCGGTTGGAACCGCCGGTTCCACGATTCCGCAAAGGCGTGAACCGTAACCGGCCCGTGCAGTGACGTGCCGGTTACGGTTCGGAACAGTGAACCGGGTCAACGGTTAACCGGCTCGTTGACCCGGTTATGGTTCCGGGCCGGGCCACGGTTTTTAAAAAACCGTGGTCATGTCTAACTATACATGACCACGGTTCAAAAGAGCTCGACCATTGACCTTAACCTTCGTAGACAGTTCCGATTACGGTTCGTAAACCGCTGGTTACGGTTAACCACCGATTACATTTACGGTTCGACCCTTATATTTTTTAAATTAAACAAATTAAAATTAAAATTTTATTTAATCAATTTAAAACTTACTATAAAATAATCATAAAAAAGAACAAATGAAATGTAACGGGGGGAGAGTTTGAACTTTTTAAGTTGCTATTACCTATCTATATTCATATGAATCATTTAGCAATTTCTATGTTGCGTTCAATGTGTGGGTATATCTAGTGAAAATTCTTTAGCTCACATGTCATTAATCTTATAAAACTTACCACATTGTTTCATCAAACTCGATGGGACCACAAATAAGATAATGTTATTTTAATTGATTGAATCTGATTATCGATTTATACTAATTACATATGAAATTGGTATGAAATATATATAATTTTGATACTAATTACAAATGATATTGGTAAATTTACAATTATGATACTAATTACATATGAAATTCGTATGAAACATATACAATTTTGGTACTAATTACAAAAGAGTTTGGTATGAAACATTTACAATTATGATACTAATTACATATGAAATTGGTATGAAAAATATACAACTTTGGTACTAATTACAAATGATATGAGTATGACACATTTACAATTATGATACTAATTACATATGAAATTGGTCTGAAACCTATACAATTTTGGTACTAATTGCAAAAGAGATTGGTATGAAATATTTACGATTTTGGTACTAATTACTTATGAAATTGGTATGAAACTTATACAACTTTGGTACTAATTGCAATTGATATTTGCATGAAACATTTACAATTATGATACTAATTACATATGAAATTGACGAGTATACCATTGAATTATTGTTATTTATCTATAAAAAAAACAACACAAAAGTTCTTGTTATGTTAAAAAAAGTCAATAATGAGATTTGTCAATATCAATTTACATAAGAAACAAATGAGAGTAAAGTTATTTTTATGATGATTTCATTGATTAATCATAAATATATTAAGTTAGGAGTTTTAATTTATATAATATAAAGTTAGTGAATTATCAATTCAATACGTTGTTCCCAAATCAGTATCAGTATTAAAATATATATATATTAATTAATCAAATATTATATTATTGAGTTTCTATTATAAGTCATATTGTGATAAACTAAGATATACTTATTTAATTATTATATATATAATGTAAATCAAATAATGAGCATAAAATACTTGTAGAATAATTATAATATATTTGTTTTGTAATAATTTGCTTCAAATATTTTATTTTGCAACCACTATTTATAGTTCTTATTAATTTATCCAACATTTTTTGTTATATTTACTTTGTTATAGATATGTTTTTATTATACAATATTTATTTAAAAGTATAACATATTTTTTTAGATAATTTTTATTTGTCAATATAAAATAGTTATTATTTTATATTTGTATTACACATATATATATATTATCTTTTAGTATATATAATTAAATTGTCTAAATATAACAATCAAGACAATAGCTTAGTGGTAAGAAGCTGTATATACATGATAGAGGTCAAGAGTTCAAATCCTCAATAGCACAATTTAATTTTAAATAATAAATAATTTAAAAAAAGGTGGAACCGACGGTTGGAGCCGCCGGTTACAAACGACGGTTCCTCATTGCCATGAACTGTAACCGGCCCGTACAGTGACGGGTCGGTTACGGTTCCGAACAGTTGAACCGGATCAACGGTTAACCGGCCAGTTGACCCGAATACGGTCCGGGCCTGGCCGTGGTTATTTTATAACCGCAGCCATGTCTAGGCAATCCAAGTGATTTCTTACTAGAATTCCGCCTATTTTAAATTAATTTTTGGACAAAGTGCAATTTAGCACCTTATCTTATGAAACTATAAAGTATCAATTTACCTCCATGTAAATAAATAAGGGTCAAACACTGAAACCCAAAAATCTTCACCAAAGGAAGTGCCAAAAGAAGCCATCTTACCAAAGGAAAATAAAATAATATACCAATGGAAAGTGCACTAATTGGATCAAATCATCTATCAAAAGGAATATGATCATTATTTAAGGAAACAAAATCATAGGATCATATTATATAATCATTAAGATCCTCCTACATCATAAACATCCAGAATATCTCTCGCCAAGAAGGAAGAAATCATGAAAATCTATCCCAAAGTCAAACAAAATTTTCAAGCAATATTCTCAAAAACTGCTCTCCAAATTCAGCCATATATTTCGAAAATATTCACACATATAAAGACATCCAAATCTGATCTCCACCGTTTAGAATATACTGTAATATGTTTTAAACATGGTCTCAAAATGTGAGCTCAATCCAACGGCTAGATTTATGTCAATGAACTCCACAAGAAAACTGTGCAGATTCTATGCGGGAAAATAACAACTTTTGTTTTTCCTCTATAAACCAATCCCAACTGTCACAAAACCCGATCTTCACCGTTCACAAGTTAGCTAACTTCCTTGTGAAGGTGCTGTCAAGGTTTAAGCTTGATCCAACTGTTGTGTTTGTCGCAAACGTTTCTTTCCTCGGACTGATTTGCAACCTATGTGAAATTCAAAAATCGCAAGGGAAGAGGAAGGAGTTCACACCGTCTTTGTAACCCGAAATCCATTCAAACGCACTTAGAATCAATAATGGTAAGTGGGTTTTATTAAGAAATTATTATTTTGTATTGAAAAGTATGTACGTTTTAAAATTCTCAATTGAACATGCAAATATTTTCAAGATTAAATCCTACAAGTTACGTTATATGTGATCGTAAGTGAAGGGCTATACGGGGCAAAGTGTTTGGTGTGTATGAGCCACCACTTGAATCGGTGGGGCAAAGTGTTGCGTATGACATGAGCCACCTTTTGAACCTTTATGACAAAATGCTACATGTACGGGAGTCATCTCTTGAACCTTAAGAGCAAAGTATTATACATACGGGAGCCACCAATTGAACATGTGATATCCAATATGTGACTATGTGTATGTGATTACGAGTATATGATTATGTGTATATGATGAAGATGTGATAAGGCTCTGGTGAGCAACTATGAATAAATATGTTATGTGTTTTGATAAGAGTTATTTGAAAAGTTTATGCACACGTATATGTACTAATTTTATCATGTTCAATTGGCATCAGCTTGCTGAGTGTTTTCCCAAACACTCGCCCTCTTACTCGTCCTCTTCAGATAAAAGTGAAATAGATGTCGATGACGAAGAACAATACCACTTGTAGAGATCGTGATTCCTATAGACGTTGTTATTCAATATTTCACTGCCATTGATTAAATTAAGCTTACGCTGGCGTATCTATATTGGAGACCAGTTTTGTAAGTTTCATATTCCAATTTGTAAGAATATTTATTTTATGGAATAATAGACTGGTTTTAGTTGAATTCTGTATTACGAGGTTTGTTGATTTTGAATTGTTATTTGAGATCAACGCCGGTGTCCGGTCTTGGGGCGTGACATTTAAGTGGTATCAAAGCGAACCAGGTTCCATAATACCGCTGGGAAGAGACTCTGGATGATAAAAAAAATACCAGTAGTACGAAAGCCCAGTTAAAATAGACCGAGTAAAATAAAAATCAGTTGGGAAAAGGATTGTACACGATAAACACAATAATCAGAAGAAACCAAATCTGATTGACCATGTGAATTAGATTTTTGTTTAAAATTATAATTATTTAATTAAAAAAATAAAAAAAATACATGCTAAAAAAAATGGAACCTTAGAACCAGAGCTACAGCTGCCGCAACTGCCTTCCTACCCCCGCCGTCCGATCGTCGCCAGCCGACACTCCACCGAAAGCAGCTCCTCATGGTGACCAACCTGTCAAAGTAGCATCCACATCAGAGTTCGTTTGCCGCCCCAATTAGTCGATCGAATCTAAACCATGGCGTCGTCCCCTTTACGTTCTCGAAGCAGACCAACACCTATTGGCCTATCCGGACTACCTCAATGTCATCAATGATCTAGCGAACAATACCCCCTACCAGTTGAAATATTCGGTCACCGGACCATGACAGTTTTCCGATTGAAAGATGCCACATCTTCGAACCCTAAGCTTAAAGCATCGCCCTTCGATTTCTCAGCCCACGTAATACCGTTTTCAAATTGCACCTGGGTTATAAACCCTCATATTATGGCATTGAAACCCCTCTATCAGTTCTAAATTCCAGAAGCTGGAAGGTAACGCTATACAGATTGAAGCGGCGCCCTCATGAACCCTAAAATCACCAAAATTTCAATCTTCGATTTCTTCGTCACCGTAACATATTTTCAAATTAAACTTGGATTATTGATCTTCAAACTATATTCCAGAAAAGCCATCTCTCGATTTCGATTTCAAGTCAACAGACGATGACTAGTTTCAGATCGATTCGTGCACTCTTGAACCTTAAAATTTTGAAATTTCAAAGCTCGATTTCTAAGAAATTATTCTTTTGTATTGAAAAGTATGTATTTTTTAAAATTATCAATTGAACATGCAAATATTTTCAAAATTAAATCCTACAAGTTGTGTGATATGTGATCGTAAGTGATGGGCTATACGGGGCAAAGTGCTACATGTGTAGAAGCCACCACTTGAATCGGCTGGGGCAAAATGTTCCGTACAATATGATCCACCTCTTGAACCTTCGGGACAATGTGATACATGTACGAGAATCACCTCTTGAACCTTAAGAGCAAAGTGATATGCATACGGGAGCCACCTAGGGGTGGGCATTCGGGTACCCGACCCGACCCGATCGGGTATTCCCGAACGAGAATGAAAAAACGGTAATTTTTCGGGTTCGGGACAATACCCTATTCCCAACCCGAAAATTTTGGGTCGGGAATCGGGTACCTTCTTGGAACCCGATCGGGATTCGGGTACCCGATCGGGTTCCAAGAACTTTAAAAAAAAATTGTTTGTTATCTATTGTAGAAGCAAAAAAAAAAATGTAAATAAAAAAATAAAAAAAAAAATTTTAATAAAATAATAAAAAAAACAAAAATCGGGTACCCGAACCCGAATTGTTCAGGTACCCGAAATATCGGGTACCCGAACAATTCGGGTCGGGAATCGGTAAGGTATATGGGGTACCCGAAATTTCGCGTACCCGACCTGAATTTCCCGAATTTCCCGAGATACCTGACCCGATCCCACCCCTAAAGCCACCTATTGAATCTGTGATATCCAATATGTGACTATGTTTATGCGATTATGAGTATATGATTATATGTATATGATGAAGATGTGATATGCAACATGAATAAATATGTTATGTGTTTTGATAAGAGTTATTTGAAAAGTTTATGCACACGTATATGTACTCTTGTTATCATGTTCAATTGGTCTCCGCTTGCTGAGTGTGTTCCCAAACACTCATCATCTTACTCTCCCTCCACAGATAAAAGTGAAATAGATGTCGAGGACGAATAACAATATCAATTGTAGAGATCGTGATTCCTATAGACGTTGTTATTCAATATTTCGCTGACATTGATTTAATTAAGCTTACACTGACGTACCTATATTGGAGACCAGTTTTGTAAGTTTTATATTCCAATTTGTAAGAATATTTATTTTATGTTATAATAGACTAGTTTTAGTTGAATTCTGTATTATTAGGCTTGTTGATTTTGAATTGTTCTTTGAGATCAACACCGGTGTTATCGACCTCGGTTTGAGGGCGTGAGTGACATTTATGTGTAAAATTACAAAGGAGCAACTTGACTCTATATAAAACTAAAAATGAGCAATATACTTCATGTGGATAAATAAGGGTCAAAACATTACCATGTAAAACTATAAAAGAGCAATTTAGCTTGGAACAAAAAAACCCAAGGATTGAATCCCTGTTTGACAGCGGAAAAATGCATGGCAAGAATTCAACTCCAATCTTCTTTTACCTCCTACAGGATCGGGCCCATGAATACTGAGCTGAAACAATGTAGAACTGTGGTTCATCGAAAGCGTACATCTACAGTATCATGCTATTGTTGCTTATGATGCTCTGATATCTTGTTTCTTTTGTGTGTCGTATCTTGTATATGGGGGGATAGTAATGGAAATTTGAACCAAAGCACTGAAGTTTTGTCAGTTTTCTGTTATTTCCCGACCTCCAGATAATTATAGTTATCTATGTATTATACACTGCCCCCATCCTCTCCACCTCGGGTCTGGTTACCGACGCTACTTTCTGCAGCTTGATGAATCTGTTAGGAAGGAGAAAACGGGCACACATAAGAATATGGCCATAATGTTCGATATTCTGAGAAGAAATCGGAATTCGAAGCTTGAAAATTTGATATTAAACAGAAATTCATTTGCACAGCTGTGGAAAATTTGTTCGCTCTATCTTTTCTGATTAAAGATGCACGGGCGGATATAACAGTGGATTAAGATGGATGTCATTTAGTTTGTAAGTTCTTTGTAGTGCATGAAGATGGACAGGCGAAGATAACAGTGGATAAGGATGGACGGGTGGAGATAGCAGCGTAGGAAGAATTGCTTGCTCCTTTTCTAAATGTTTTGACCCTTAATTGTTTCTTTTGTAATTTTAGCCTTTATTTATTTACAAGGAGTTAAGTTGCTCCTTCGTAATTTTAGAAGAATGTGTTTTGACATTTATTTATTTAAAATAATATAATTGAACATTTGTAGTTTCACAGAAAGCTAAATTGCACTTTGCCCTTAATTTTTTAGCTATGTTCTTGTTGCCGTTAATTTGTCTCCAAATATGTTGAAGAAACACAATGTACTCCCACAATCGATAAAACTGTAAGAAAATCATATTTTAGGATTTTTATTATGTAACTTTATGTTTAAAATATTTAACAAATAAGATTATTTTTAAAAATACAGTTTTATGATTGGCTAGAATAATTAAATTTTCTTTCTGATATCATTTAAAGATATAACTGAAAAACTAATATTATTACAAATCAGAATGAGTCGATGCCCATGGAGACATTCTAATTTAGGATAGTGAAATCCAATTTTACAAAGATTGTATGATTTATATATGAGATTATACCTTTCTTATAATCTAATAGTAAATCATATATGTGATATTCTATTAAGATTTTCTCTAGATTTTGGGATATGTTCTATATTAAGAATACACGGGGTTTCAACTCAGAACCAATTAATAATGAGTGGAGTAACTCATGTATCTTATAAAGAGCTTGCATAACTGGTAAACTCTCATTGTGAGACAACTCTCAACACGCATCCCCGCGTATGACATTATATAAGTCAAACACGTAGATTGATAACGCGGGTAACAGTGAGCGTGAAGATGAAATAATCAATCACACGAAAATGCGGTTGACGACGAGCATGCTGGCCGAATAAGTCATATTCCAAGACATTGCAGTAATATGGACATTGTCAGTATATGACATTGTAGTGTCGGGGATCGATTATGATATGATTCTACCGGAGTGGCAAGAATATTGCCATAGGTATTTAGGATTCGCATCAGATTTCAAAGACTTTAAATGTGCGAGGTTGAAATTAGTTGTTTTGAAAAATCATTTGGTGCTAAATCCCTTAATATATATAGTACGACAAGATGATGTTGCCAAGTGTACACGGGCTTATGCGTTATTGATGTTAGGGGGGAATTATGTGCCCTGATTCATCAGACAATTTTGTCAGGTTGTTGTATTTACTGATTTTGGTGACGAAGTTGAGGCAATCTATCGTCTTGCTCGGGTTTCTGGCCAATCCATCTCATTTTGGATACGCGTTGTTCGATCACGACCTTCCCATTTGGACTTACACAAAGTGGAGTTGTGGAATAACTCAAAGCACGAGGTGTTTAAATACTGTTATGCCCACAATGGATCGAATCGCCCTGAATATATGCTCCAATATTCAGACATGCTGTAATATTGCTTGAAATACTTTTGTGCATTTAAGCCATAGTGTCGACACACATGTAACACATGTGAATATGGTATGCCGGATTGTTTCCGTTTTCTACAAGACCATTCCCCTGCTTTGAGGTTAATAACGTGAGTATTGACGCCACATCCTGCTTGCTCCCTAATGGTTACAGAGACGGTTAATTGTATTCGATCGAACATCCGAACATCATGATGAAATGGATGATGGTCAGCACAAACATATTTTTGAAAAATATAATCCAGCCAATCTTGATTAATCGATGTTGTATTACAAATATTTCTCTTTGTCAAAGAGTGTATCTGGAGAATATCAATTGTAACAGTCGTTTTGCAGATATGTGATCATTATTGACACGTCTCTGCATGATATGTTATATCAATCATATATGGTAATACTCCCAATAATTCTAGTACAGAAGGCGGATAAGGAAAAATGTTCTTATTTAAACATCAGATGAGCTTCAACAAAAAAGTTTTACGGTACACTGTTCGTATTTTAAAACCATTGCGTCCAAGAAGATCACCACAACCCAACTTACAATCAACCAAACAATTTCCTAAAATCTATAAGCATTTAATTTTTAGTGGATGGAATCTTCATTTTCAAATTTTAATTAACATTAGAAATATACTATTTTTGTTTTTCTTCCTTACAACAATGCTATCAAGAAGATTTAAACAAAGCACAAAAATTGTTAATCCAGTCATTGTCGTAATGTCACTTAAGCTTACAAACTGTTACGCAATTTTCTTGATTCGATCTGGGAATGAGACAACTTTAGACCCCAGAAATACCTTGGAGGATTATTATTTCTATGTTTCATTTTCATTAATGGGGCAATTATTGCTTTATTTATTCGAAAAGGGGTTATATGGTCCTCGCTTTTGTGCTATCGACGTGTCACGTGAAGGGCTTTTCTAGCTGAGGCAATTGATGCAAGGGGAGTGGGATCCAATTGTTTATTATCTATACTACATGCAATACCATTTTAGAATAACTTTTTTTAGTGAAGTTTTTTTTTTTTTTGTAATTTTAATATTGACCATCATATTATATTATGATAATTTTTTGTAAAGAATTACAATACAAAAACAAAACCAAATAAAAACATAAGCTTCCTTGATAATTTAAAATTATAAGTTATTTAAATAAATAAAAACCAAAAAACTATTATATTTTATAATATGAATAAATAAAAAATTATTAAAAAAATACTTTTATATAAATAATAATTAAAATAAAAAATATATTATATAAAACTAACCATTATATATGCGGGCAACGTTTATAGGGTCGCTAGTAATTATGTATGGTGATTAAATGGGAAAAACAAAAATATATATATTTCATAAAAATATTATTATCCCTTACGTACTCGTCATCTTTTTAAGATCTGATTCCTGATTTCAATCCATTTACTACTGTTTAAATCATCAAATGCAATCTATGAATATCAAGTCAAGGCCTTGGGGCATAGGATAAGGACGTAAAACGACATTTGCATTGTCGTTTCCTTGCGTAGCTTGAACATTAACCTCGACAAGAAACTTTGATTACGCCAAAATAGTGATAATGTAAATCCAAACACTTCATCTTCCCCACCCTTTATCATTAAATTAAAATTAAGAGACGTTCGTCAATTCATTATAACAAAGTGAGTTACTTTAATTAGCTTTTAATATTGTCTACACACTTCGATTTCTCAACCCAAATCTGTCGTTGGATAAAATTTCCTCTTTTTAATTTTGTTGGGATAACATTCACATGCTTTAAAATACTTATATCCCCGGCCTTATCACATAAATTTTTTTTAGCCCATCACCCACTAAAAAAAAAAACTTAGGTTGATTGTTTTGCAGATGCTGATGCTGTTTCACTACTTGAGAAACCATATGAATATTCTTAGTGAACATGAACTGTAAATGTTTTAATCATTTCCCAGTTTGTTGAAAATTTATGTTATTTTTGAGCCTAAACAGTGATTAAAACAAATTGTTCTAGAATCTTCCACTGAAATAAAACTTATATTTACAAATTTAAAGGATGATAAAAGTATTATACTTATGCAATGAAAAAAAAAAAATTAAAAATCAAGAGAAAAAATATAACCTTTTTAAAACTATAAAATTTTCTAATTTTTGCTTTTTCAAATATAATAGTTCGGTATCTTCTCACGAATTGGTAAATTAGATGGGACTCGTTGGTACAGAATAACAGGTAGCGAGTCAATTTTCACTAAATGAAAAATACGGGTTATAAAAATATATAGGATTGTTTGTTTGATTAGCTCATCAAACATGAGATTATTCATAGATGTTTGGCAATTGATTACATAAACATATCCGATCTTGAATTTTATTAAATTGATTTGAAAGTTTGGAAAAAAATTGAATTTGAATATCATTATGGTATATTTTATAAAAGAAACTCGGAAAGTTGAACTAGTTAATTTATGTTACCATTTAACTCACGAATTATCAAACAAATAACTGAAGCTAGAATTCTTTTCAACTTGTAAAATCATACATAAATCAAATAACATGTAAATTTATTCAAAAAAATTGAAGTAGCTCCAGTGTTCGATTCCAAGACTTCTCTACTGAATGATTATCGTAAAATTAATGCATAATCAAGCGAATTTTCCATTGAAATTACGGCTGACCTCATTTCCCAATGGGCCCCTTCACAACTAGCAATCTAGCATATAGAATTAGTGCTTGCATTATGATAGTATACATATAAAATAATGAGAATATAAAAAAAAAAAAAGTGTTAGGTTATCAAGAATCCACGAGCCAAACATAATCCAACGGTTCAAGGTTTCCCATCCGCTGAAACACGGAGCCGCTATCGCCCAATGTTTTGGAATCTAAACCAACCTAACTCGTAACGCACTCAACTAACTTAACCCTAGTTAAACCTACTCTAAACTTAACCCCACTCTTCCTCTTCTTCAATTCTCCACTTCTTCTCTTTATATATCCACCTCTCTTTCTTCTTTCAAGCCTAATCTTCATCTCTTTCTCTCTCCTGCTGCTTCTGGTTCTTGTTCTTGAAACAAAAGCATATTGGTAGCACTTGAATCCATATCATATCTTCATGTCCTGTATTCAGAGGAATAGCTAGAAGAATTTTAATTTAAGCTGGAGAGATGAGTTTGCAATGGATGCCGTGTTCTTCGGAAGGGATGCAGCGAAACTTGTATTTTGAGACACTGTTTGCAGTGGATTGAAAAGCCCCGAATCACAAGGGCCACGCCACCGTGTTTGTAGCCAAGTTCTTCTGCCGCGCATGCCTCATGTCCTTCATCTCCGCCGTCCCGGGGAATCAGAGACCTGGTGAGTATTTTTCAAATTTAGCATCCCGTTTTCCTTGAGTTGATCATCTGAATTGAACTGAACGAAAATTTTTGTTTAGCTCTTTTCCGGTCTCTTCTGTTTGAAGCAGCCGGAGAACGGTGAACCCTGTAAAATGGGGCGGTGGGGCTTCGGTGGTCCGGGAACTGGCACGTCTGCCAGACTGCGGTTAGACCGTCCTCCGTGGGCGGCGCATTAAAAGCCATTACGGAGTTTCTCTGCTGGTGCAATCGGATCCCGACGACTTGTCCGAGTGCACGAACCAAGTTCAATCTCCATGATCCATCACTGAGTTCGCGATCCAAAGTGCAGAAACGCTGCCGTCTCCCGTAGGAGTCGGCGCAAGATCATGCAGTTATCGATCTTGATCTCAGTTTAACACCGGGTTTCCAGGGTAAAAAAAGCGAGCACTATACCAGAGAAGCGCGGCATGGGAGCCCATCAATGAATTCTGAAGAATCTATGACGACAACCTGTGGAGATCATCAAACTAAGAATGAACTAAAGCTTCTTAACTTGTTTAATTAATTAATTAGGTCAAAAAAAAAAGCTGGATAAAACTTCTGTTAACGGCTTCAACTTTTCTCTCTTTTCTTGCATTGTTGGTAAGTTATCTTTTTCGCGGTATTTTATTCCGGCGAGGTATTGTAAATCACGGACGGCTCAAGATTTCCCGTTTTTTTCCTCGTAACAATAATTATTATTATGTTAGAAAGGAAAAGACGGAAAAAGAAAGTTTTGACTGTTTCCTCATTAATGTAATTTCTTGAATCATGTCTAATGGCTGTTGCACTTGAATTATTGCCATACTTTTTTAGAGCAGTCCACTGGTTCACTTCCATTTGTTGATTACTTGATTGTGAAATTTTACTTGTAATTTTTCTTTATTTATGATTCTTGGACATGCGAGTGCTAATATAATTGTAATACCAAATATAAAATCTGAACACATCCAATATAAAACAAGTTCTCAAATCCAAAGAAATTATTACATGTTCATTGATATATCATGGTGTATAATGTGTCGAATGTGTTTCAGCGTCTATATCATAAACCTAGCAATATTTCAGATACTTGGACAATATTCTTCATGAATGCCACCATTTTCTTATCCAGAGGAATTGAAAACGTAGATAAGATTATGCTCGACTCTAGAGACAGAGTCAGGATTAAAAATTAACTGGTGCTGGTTGAGATAGGTAAGGCTAAAGCGTTATACCGATTTAGAGGGTCGGACTAAAATATAATTTTAGAAAATTAAGTCTAAAATTTATATAATTTTAAAATATGGGTGGGGCTATAGCCAAACCAAACCCTAGTGTGCCTCTACCTCTGCTCGACTCTATAATGGATATTTTGCATCCATCTTTTATTTGTGAGATACTAATGTAACTTAATTTATGAGTTAATCATTATTTTTTCACAAATCAATAGATAAGTGAATTATATAGTTTTTTCAACAAATTTGGCGAATGAGACGTGGTATGGGGCAAAAGTCTAATTGTTCTGGAAATTTTGCTCCTAAATAAAGTTAAGTTTTTTAAATGAAAATATTAAACAATTAGTATATGTGAAATGGATTCAGGCATTGATTTGCGTTCCGATTATACATTGATGATAATGCCAAGAATGAAGTAGGAATCTCAAAACTCCAATCACATTGGAAGAATGCCAGTTCCTACTTGCTTGGGGTCAAACTTTGACTTAGTTAAATTTCACCTAAGATTGTTATTTATATTTCGTGGCAATAGGTAATTATCTAGCAATTCATAATTAATTAAGTTTTTCCAGAGTTAGATAAGTTTAAATAATATATTAAATCCAAAACAATATGTATCATTCGAAACTTATCCACATAACAAGAAAGTTGTTGGTATATATTGTCTTTTTTTATGATAGAAAAATAAATAAATATATTAGGGACAGGGTTTCGTTGGCTTTTACTATTAGTGAGAGGGTAATTTGGGAAGATAGAACAGCTTATTTTGGCAGGGGCCAAATAGAGTTGCAAATTGCTAGCGAGTGAAACAATTCACAATTGGCCTTCGGAGTGTGTGAAGAGACGTATATACATTAAAATAATAGAGATAGTAAGAAAATATATTTATTTAATTAATGAGTGTTACTTATATTATAATTGTATCAACCAACCAAGATGGTATGGAATTAACTAGAGCTAGTGGTGGATTACGTCTATTGTTATCTAAAAATTATGTAGATTACCCTATATAGTTTGAAAATATGTATTTTACTCTATTGTGATTTTGAAAATATGCAGATTACTCCACTGTGGTTTAAAATATGCATTTACCTCTTGTGGTTTTGAATATCGCACTTTAAACCCCTCGTGGTTTGTACAAAATGGCATCTATGGAGGGACATTTTGTATCTATTCACAACTATAAGGAGTAAAGTGTCTATATTCAAAATCATAGGGGGTAAAATGTATTTTTTTAAACCACATTGAGTAATCTGGTTCTTTTCAAAATCACAATGGCTAAAATTCCTATTCAAAACATAGATGATAATATATCTATTTTCAAATCACAAGGAATAATTCGTACTAGCTCAATTAAACTACAATAAGAAGCAAAAAGAGTCGACAAGTGGCATCCCACGACAAGTACAAGTACAATTCGTATTTTATTTTTGCAAGTTGCTAAGCAAGTTGGTGGTACAAAGTGCAAGTAAAAAAGTTGTAATCCTTATAGTTTTTCTATTATTGCATGGTGCCTTTTTGAGATTCTGAATGTTTGGGTATGTTTACCCACATAATTATTAAACTTGCAATGTTTTTGTCTCGGACTTGGAGAGACATGGCTTTTCAAGGGATTTTATGGTCGTTTAATCTCGTTTCTGCACTCCGATATATTAAAATATGTTAAATATTGGATTCATAAATTCGAATGATACTAACGAGAATATTTATTAATAATAATGAATTATAAATTATTTATCATAACATATATTATATGAAAAACGACCTCAAGTTCAATAGAGCGGCTTGAGTCGCGCCTACCTTATTAATTTTAGCTTCGGTTGGGCTGTCTTCATTTAAATACGTGGTAATATCAAAGTTATATTTCATTTAAAAAAATAGTAAGCACTTATGTTGTGATTTCTCATAGTTTAATAAAAAAATATTCAATGTTATCGTCGCTTTTAAAGCTACCTTTTGACAAGGGTGCTATTCAATTTTTTCATAGTAGATATTTTTCAGGATAATTCACGAGATATTCAACACACATTCCATTATGACTAGCGACCCTACACGCGTTGCGTGCACATATAATTGGTTATTTTTATATACTATATATTTATTAAAATTATTATTTGATTTTCTCTCTCAAAGTGTATCTCAGGATTTGTAACAAATAACAATGGCTTTTAAGGTTTTATGTCGAGGCGAGATTTGTAATCTCCGTCCTTAAGACAATATTGCATCGCCTTAGTGCTAACAGTCTGCTATGTCAATATGTCTTCCAAGATACAATGACTATGACTTATGATATGAGCACTCCAAATCACAAGTCCTCAACCACAAATGTTCAAAGCACTCAACTCAACAAGAAGAAATATGATGAACAAACTAAATTCTCACAATTGATCTTTTATATGATGTAGATTTCAAAATCCAGTGAATATCAGTGAGGGATTGTAGAATTTATAGTAAACCAAGAAATGAATCCAAATGGACACCAGTTGGAGGCACCACATCGTGAAAAATCGCACCCGAACGTGAATGGACACATCATTTCACGCAACAGAAACAGGGCTCGATCGATCAAGCTCCTTCACCAAACAGACGAAAAAATCTGATGATTGATCGAGCTCAATTTTATTTTTCCTTTTACATTTTAATTCATTTTTACAACAATCCTGTCACGCCCCGAGACCGGGGTCAATAACACCGCATTGATTTTCAATAACAAATTGGAACAATAAGCCTCGTAATATCATACTCAACAAAAACCAGTCTATATTCCATAAAAGACTCATTGTCTTTACAACTGAATTTAAATTGCCGAAATAAAACTTAAACATCTTAAAACGAAATAACGGAATCATACTTAATGAAAATTCTAAAGTCTTTAGTTCGCAGCGGATCACCAACCCCAAATTGGTGTTCTTCCTTCGGCTTCAATATCTTCCTCGTCTTTATTTGGGGAGGTAGAGTAAGGGTGAGTGTTTTGGAAAACACTCGGCAAGCGGGGGCCAATCGATATGACATAATATAGTTTTCATAATTTTCCAAACATATATCTT